>CM032642.1:9178448-9778448 GCA_019097785.1 Fraxinus excelsior
TGTGTTCTCACGCATGTCATTCGTTGTATGTGAAGCTTCACTTAGTAGAAGATGGCTAATACTAAATTGGCACTTAATTAAAGATTGTATAAATACATCCTTGAGTTAATTCTATTACGTTTGGTAGCCGGATTTATGATATTGAAATTTCCAATGAACCATAATTGATCAAATAATCTTGCCAAACTAAGTAGCTCCAAAAATTTATGAAACTAACAACCAACTGTACAAATTAACTCGTATGTCAATCAATAATATCACGTTTGAAGATATTTCACAAACAAAAAATGAAACACAAAAACAGAACAAACAAAGCAGTAATTCTAGCAAGTGTACATGAGAGATCTCGCATTTGATTTCCTTAAAAGCAAAAATGAAACAACCAAAATTCCTAACCCCGATTCGTAAACACCCTTTCCTGCACCACGAGAAGAAACTTCTATCTAGTCTAATTAGGACAAGCAATACATTAATAACTCAATCAAATTCATGTACAAATCCACATCAATTGAACGAATAATAAAACAAACAAATTACGAACCTTTGAAATGTCACGGTTCCAGAAGCTTTGAGCAATTGCCTTCAACATTGATCAAATTGAGTACTAAATTAAAATTTTCAACACATGAGAAAAGTGTAACTCATCAAATTCGTAAAACCTAAATTAAGTAATGACACTATTCACAAAAGCTACCTATGAAATGTTAGCTCAGCACCAGTCAAGAAGGCCACCTTACAATTTTTTTAATTAAACCTAGTATAGTTAATACGTTCATTCAACATATTAGCCAGTTGATCATCAATGGCTCCGAATCAATACCAGTTAAGCTCCAATTTCACCTATGTCTCACCATTTAATCCAAGTGCCCAAATTGAGTTTTTACCTACAATTAATATAATTCAAGCTAAATTAAATAGATATCATTTCCATTAGCCATAAATAATCAAGTAAAGAAGCTCTAGATAACGCGCACTTATCACACCCCAAACTTAAACTCTTGTTCGCCCCTGAGCTAGACTATTTAGTAAACAAGCAAATAAAAATGTAAATGCACTTAGATAAGTTTGTCAAACCTGCATCAACTATTAAAATCATTTAATAATTCACAAACAGTTCATAAGTATTAAGTAAAACTAAATCTCACTTATCAATTGCTTGATCGATGTGTGTATACATAGTCAATGAAATCATCATGCCTCTAATTTAGTTATTTTGCAATTCTTAGTAATAAAATATTTCCCATCTTCGTCGTGGAATACACACCTCAAATTTTTTTTCAATGACATACCTGGAGTGTTTATTTAATGTTGATTTCTCGATACTTATTCTTTTCAACTAGAGTTTGGTTATATTTTATAAATGAAGTTACCACCCTGATATGTGATGATTGTCCCCATGTTTGATTGCCTCAACTTTCAAGTTTTCCCTAGTATCACCAAAAATCATCCACAATTAAGAATCCAAGACTTGACCAGTCAAAAACAGTGCTTATAGTTGTCGTCACTACCTAAACACTTTGATATGTTTTTCTTTTATTTTTTTCGTTGTGTTCCCTATTCTTTTTCTTTTTTTCTTCTTTATTCTTCTTCTTCTTTTTTTTTTTTTTTTTTTTTTTTTTTGATCTTTTTAATTTTCAAGGATATTTTGCTTACATGCAGCTTTCTTCCCAGTAGGTCTTCTAAACATTGGAGATGAATATGACCGAATTACTCAAGACTAGCGTCATACTACATTATGGGATACTTTTTCCCACGTTTCACGGCTAGTGATAAATAATATTATTCGAGTAACTTAGCTTATTAAACATGTGTTCTCACGCACACATCTCATTCATTGTATGCGAAGCTTCACTTAGTAGAAGATGACTAATACTGATTTGGCACCTATTTAAAGATTGTGTAAATACATCCTTGAGTTACCACTTAACCAATATTGTGGATTGTGTGACTATATAAACCAACATATTTTTTTCCCAAAAGGAATTGGATAACTTGTATTAAATTTAGTAGCAAGATTTATGATGTTGAAATTTGCAATGAACCATAAAAAAATCAAATTATCTTGACAAACTAAGTAGCTCCAAATATTTATAGAACTAACAACCAACTGTGCAAATTAACTCGTACGCCAATCAATAATATCACGTTTGAAAATATTTCACAAACCAAAAATGAAACACAAAAACAGAACGAAGAAAGTGGTAATTCTAGCAAGTGTACATGAGAGATCTCAAATTTGAATTCCTTAAAAGGAAAAATGAAACAAACAAAATTCCTAACCCCGATTCGTAAACCCCCTCTCCTGCTCCACGAGAAGAAACTTCTATCTAGTCTAATTAGGACAAGTAATACTGTAATAACTCAATCAAATTCATGTACAAATCCACATCAATTGAACAAATAAAAAACCAAACAAAATATGAACCTTTGAAATGTCACAGTTCCAGCAGCATTAACAATTGTTGGAAATATATTATTTGGTGAATGAGAAATTAAGCCAAATTGAATTATTGAAAAATTATATGGAATATTGTGAAATATTCTAGAAAATATGTAGATGAAAAGATGTGTCTTTTCATATGGATTATGACTCTTGGAGATCATAACTTGTGGTATTATTTTCAATAATTGTCTCTTTATGTAGAGATGTAATTGTATATCTTTATGGAGAGATATAAATTCTAAGAGATGTGTCTCTTGGTATGGATGTTCCAACTACTATATAAGGGATCCCACATGTTTGAATTTTATATGGAAATATGGAAAATAGGAAGATGAACAAATTCAATTGATAGTTCCATATCATTACATTTCATGTTTTATTTTAGTTTTGCATAAAACACTTTGTAGAAGTGATTTTTCTTGCATCAAAATCATGGTTATGGTAGAGAGAGAATTCCGTTCGAGTTCGTTGGTCTAAGTCATTTGGAGTGCTCCTATGGCTAGACGTGGTCGTTGTATCTTGGGAGATGATTGTCAAGAAACCGTTAGCACCGATGCGGGGCAAATTCATCTTAAGGACAAAGTGTCAAACACTTGCCTCGACCGATCGCATCACTTGCATCTCCTCTTTCTTTTTCCGATTTCATTCTAATTTAGTATTTTGATTTCGGAAAGTAACTAATATTCTTTTGATTTCATGCTAAGGTTTGAATTGAAGAACAACGTGCGTTCACTCATATTGGGAAGTGAAGAATCCATATTATTATATTCGAAGTCGGTAAATCACTATTTTATCTTCTCAAATCAGATTTCGGTAAGTCGAATTCTATTTCGATTTCACGAGTATAACATGGTACGTATTGATTTGAATATAACGTGCACATTTATCGGTGTAATATCTCCAACAATCTTAAGATGAACTTGTTATGTTGTACTTTATATTCTAAGGTTGCCATGAATATTTATTTGGATTGTTGAAATTCATAAGCCAACCTTTTAGTAATTATATACTTGGTTGACAAATTATTTGCATGTTGTATTGGTTTTAAGTGCTTAACCTTGGAGGTTATTGAAGTGCCTATTTGCACTATATAAGTAAATTGATGATGATCAATTGTTTATATGCATGGATGAAATCTATGTTCTTTCGGTTGGAGAATA
The DNA here is from genome assembly GCA_019097785.1 of Fraxinus excelsior. Taxonomy (NCBI): domain Eukaryota; kingdom Viridiplantae; phylum Streptophyta; class Magnoliopsida; order Lamiales; family Oleaceae; genus Fraxinus; species Fraxinus excelsior. Next base: position 9,182,052 of record CM032642.1, read on the forward strand.
TTTAATATATATTACTCGCACTTTTGCTCACTTGAGGATGCATGTTTTCATATTGGAAATTGTATTAACTTTGGTTGATGGTGGTAGTCTCTTGGTATTCGATGAGTATGGAAAGTTGTCTAATTTATGATTTTGATGACTGTTCATTTTATAACTGCCATGGAAACATTATTGTTGATGTTTTATGTTTATTACATAAAATAATGAATATACGTTTTGATCTTTTATACCAAATTAATGGTTGACCGTTTGGTCTGGTTAATTTAATTGATCGAGATTGGGATCAATGATGGTATCTCTAAATGAGGAAGTGTGTGAATTTCCTCAAGATATTGATATTCCTAGTCACAACATGTGTTGACTAAGATGGAATAAATTCATTTTATTAGAATATGATGATAATCTCAATTAATTTGATGAAATTAAATGAGATGATTTATGCAAATATGACAAAATGCGATTTATTCTAATTGTATTAAGTGGAAATCATTATTTGATAATGAGATTTAAGCCACTTAATTACTTGAAATTCGTAGAATATTATGAAATATTCTAGAATCGATTTGGATGGAAAGATATGTCTTTTCATATGAAAAATCATGACATTTGGTATGATTAATTTCCAATTGGTGTATCTCTTCATAGAGATTTATTCGAAGAGGTGTGTCCTCTCGTTGGGTTGTGTCTTTTGAGAACACAACTATCGAACCGATGGATAATTCGTTCATTAAATTTGAACATGGTGAATAAGTATTATTTAACATGAAATAATACTATATTGTGAAATGTCACAAATGTGATATGTTGCAATTCTTGTGAATCAAGATGCTTAGTCTTCTTCATTGATTGAATTTGACTTCAATTGTGAAACCAATTGAGTTGGTTTATGCTTGAAAAGCATTGTGGGTCTATAAGATGACCTTGATCAAAATTATGTGTGATCAAAATGAAATATGGTTGGATTGAACCACTTTGTGAAAGTGGAATAAACCATGAAAGAGTTGATGAGCTCTAAATTCAAGTATAACCCAAAAATGTGGGGGTTAACATCAATACTTGCGAACTTATGTGAAAAGTTCTAGATTTGTGAATGCAACAGTACTAGTTGCACATGCATTCCTAATTGAGGAATTGTGGGGGTAACTTATGTTTAAAAGTTACAATTTTCTATACCTTATAATCATAGAAATGTATCTATGAGGGTGGAAAAGGTAGAAAATCCTTATATTAATTATAAGGATGATATACACTAAGTCTAAAGTGGATGAAATGGGATAAAAGCCAATTATGGTGTTTGTTTGGATATGCAAGATCAATTGGAATATTTGAAGAATATTCATAAAGTTGAAATGCATTGTGATATTTCAATAATGATATTGAATACCCATCTTTCTGAAATCCACTAGTAAAAGTGATTGACTAGTGTGGTGTGTGATAGACATCCTCTAACATTGTTGTTTGAAATTTATAAAGCTTTAGATAAAGCTAATTAGAAGCATGTAGCTTCATGAGAGGATTTCTTGGTGGTGACATGTTGTATCTATTAAATCAATCAATTGTTGATTAGCTATATTTGATGAGATACTAAGTCACATGTAATGGTAAGTCTAGACGTATAAGTCGTAGACATAATACCATTAAGCAGTCGATCTCAATGGTGTAAACTCGTGGTACCTTTAGAGATTTACCGAGAGATCAAGAATACTGCATATCGAGGGGAATGAGATTAAAGCCTAGACGTAAGAGTCTTTGTAATGGTAACCCTACCTTGTTGACTGGAGATCCCAAGATCTTGGTTCAAAGGGAAAACTAAGTTATGAAGATTCCATGAAGCACTTAGGAAATTATTCCTACTCATTCCTATGATATTAAAGTGCTTTTTGCAGAATGATTGAAAGGTTAAGATACACTTTTAATGATTCCTATAGCTTGATTCAGTCAAGTGGAGTATGGCAGAATACTTTTAATAGGAGGTCACCTATATAAGTGTGAAGTGGGGCCGCTTCTATGAGAATGTTCAAAGGCTTGAATTCTCTAAAGCACTTATGAAATCCAAGAGTTGTTCAGGGCCAAAATGAACACAACAGTGAGAACCATGAACGGTTTAGGGAAGACATTGTGTGAGTACTGTTGTCTTGACTTACACCAACGGCTGAATGGTTCAAGACATCACGTTCACCAATTAGCCAGTAAGTCCGATGGTATTTCACTAAGGGAGGTTCAAGGCCAAAAGCTACCTTCTCTGATGCAGTGTTTTTCCGCCCTCTCTCTACTAGTGTCTGCATAGTCATTTGCATTAATTTTCATTCATGTGGGGGATTGTTGGAAATATATTATTTGGTGAATGAGAAATTAAGCCAAATTTTGAATTATTGGAAATTATATGGAATATTGTGAAATATTCTAGAAAATATGTAGATGAAAAGATGTGTCTTTTCATATGGATTATGACTCTTGGAGATCATAACTTGTGGTATTATTTTCAATAATTGTCTCTTTATGTAGAGATGTAATTGTATATCTTTATGGAGAGATATAAATTCTAAGAGATGTGTCTCTTGGTATGGATGTTCCAACTACTATATAAGGGATCCCACATGTTTGAACTTTCCCACATGTTTGAATTTTATATGGAAATATGGAAAATAGGAAGATGAACAAATTCAATTGATAGTTCCATATCATTACATTTCATGTTTTATTTTAGTTTTGCATAAAACACTTTGTAGAAGTGATTTTTCTTGCATCAAAATCATGGTTATGGTAGAGAGAGAATTCCGTTCGAGTTCGTTGGTCTAAGTCATTTGGAATGCTCCTAGGCTAGACGTGGTTGTTGTATCTTGGGAGATGATTGTCAAGAAACCGTTAGCACCGATGCGGGGCAAATTCATCTTAAGGACAAAGTGTCAAACACTTGCCTCGACCGATCGCATCACTTGCATCTCTTCTTTCTTTTTCCGATTTCATTCTAATTTAGTATTTTGATTTCGGAAAGTAACTAATATTCTTTTGATTTCATGCTAAGGTTTGAATTGAAGAACAACATGTGTTCACTCATATTGGGAAGTGAAGAATCCATATTATTATATTCGAAGTCGGTAAATCACTATTTTATCTTCTCAAATCAGATTTCGGTAAGTCGAATTCTATTTCGATTTCACGAGTATAACATGGTACGTATTGATTTGAATATAACGTGCACATTTATCGGTGTAATATCTCCAACTGGATTATGACTCTTGGAGATCATAACTTGTGGTATTATTTTCAATAATTGTCTCTTTATGTAGAGATGTAATTGTGTCTCTTTATGGAGAGATGTAATTGTGTCTCTTTATGGAGAGATATAAATTCTAAGAGATGTGTCTCTTGGTATGGATGTTCCAACTACTATATAAGGGATCCCACATGTTTGAATTTTATATGGAAATATGGAAAATAGGAAGATGAACAAATTCAATTGATAGTTCCATATCATTACATTTCATGTTTTATTTTAGTTTTGCATAAAACACTTTGTAGAAGTGATTTTTCTTGCATCAAAATCATGGTTATGGTAGAGAGAGAATTCCGTTCGAGTTCGTTGGTCTAAGTCATTTGGAGTGCTCCTATGGCTAGACGTGGTCGTTGTATCTTGGGAGATGATTGTCAAGAAACCGTTAGCACCGATGCGGGGCAAATTCATCTTAAGGACAAAGTGTCAAACACTTGCCTCGACCGATCGCATCACTTGCATCTCCTCTTTATTTTTCCGATTTCATTCTAATTTGGTATTTTGATTTCGGAAAGTAACTAATATTCTTTTGATTTCATGCTAAGGTTTGAATTGAAGAACAACGTGCGTTCACTCATATTGGGAAGTGAAGAATCCATATTATTATATTCGAAGTCGGTAAATCACTATTTTATCTTCTCAAATCAGATTTCGGTAAGTCGAATTCTATTTCGATTTCACGAGTATAACATGGTACGTATTGATTTGAATATAACGTGCACATTTATCGGTGTAATATCTCCAACAACAATTGCCTTCAACATTGATCAAATTGTGTACAAAATTAAAAATTTCAAACATAAAAAAATGTAACGCATCAAATTCGTGAAACCTAAATTTAGTAACGGCGCTATTCACAAAAGCTATCAGTGAAATGTTAGCTCAACACCAATCAAGACGGGCGGCCTTTCAATTTTTTTAATTAAACCCTAGGGTATAGTTACTACCTACATTCAACATATTTGTTAGTTGATGATCAATGGCTCTGAATCTACTCCAGTTAAGCTCCAATTTCACCTATGTCTCACCATTTCATCCATGTGCACCAAATTGCGGTTTTACCTACAATTAATATAGTTCAAGCTAAATTAAATAGATATCATTTCCATTAGCCATAAATAATCAAGTAAAGAAGCCCTATATAAGTGTATAACGTGCACTTATCACACCCCCAAACTTAAACTCTTATTCGTCCTGAGCGAGCAAGACTATTTACTAAACAAGCAAATAAAAATGTAAATGCACTTAGATAACTTTGTCAAACCTACATCAACTATTAAAATCATTTACTTGATTTTTGGCGATGCAACAAACGAAGATATCCAATTATTTCTGTTATTGAAAAAGATTTACTAACATCTCCGATTAGCAATGTAGCTTTCGAGGTCTGCTTTTAGTTCTAGTAAACGAAATTTGTCCGAGGTCAGGGTCAACTAAAAGAATACATTTTGAAAACATCAATGTACATAAAGAATTGGCAAGATGTTCATTTTCAAATCCAAAATAAGTATGCCAGAATTGCGTGTAACTTAAGTAAATAATATTTAATTTCGTCATATTCATACTTTGTTATTTTCTTAATAATTATTTTTGAAAAAAAAAATTCTACACACAAGAAGTTGTTATTATACAATTTTAACTCTATGTCTACTCGAAAATTAAATAGTCAGTCCCAATCCTGGAGCGAAGGAGGAAGGGTTTAAATAGAAAAAATAATTAAAAATTACGAGCTCATGGGCCAAGCTTGGCCCGAGCATAGGCTTGACTCATCTCTTTGACAAACCAAGCTTGTGGTCAAAGGGGCCGAACCGAGTCTGCAATCTCTAGTTTCATTACATAATATAATCTTGGTCAGTTAATCTTTTTTCAAGATTAATTCGACATATACTATGAATATAACCGATCAATAATTCATAACAATCATCATGAATATTGTGTTCAACATAATACGTTCTTGCATAAACCAGTATCAAATTAGCAAAAAACTACATTACTATTCACAATTCATGAACCATAAATAATTTCTAACAATCATATTTTTAAAATCTTTGAAGTTTTTCAATTTTATTGTACTTTTAGCGTATCAATCAAACAAATGCTAACTACCAAGTGCCTACCCCTCCGAATTTAAAATATATATTATCCTCAATCAGTGCACAAAATAGGCTTAAAAAGCTTAGCAATACTCACATAGGTTATTTGAAGCACGTAATAGTACTAGGCCCTAGTAGCCATGTCAACGAGCCGAGCCACGAGTCGAAACTTTAAGCTTTGGCTCGGCTCAAGCAAAACAGGTCCGAACTTTTTTGGGCCCAAGCCGAGCCGAACCAAAAAAATGAGGCTCGGCCCAAGCTTTTGGTGCAAGCCTTAGAGGGCCGACCCACGCCCAAGTCGAGCTAGCTTGTGTTTTTATATTTTTTATTTTAAAAATTTGTTATAAATCTATAATTTTTTTATAATGTATTTAAAATGTGTGCAATTTATACGTATCATAAATATTAATATATAAAAAATGCATCTAAACTTAAAAAAGTAAAAAGAAATTAAAAAAGCTGTGAATGGCAACCTGATCACAAAGGACCGAATGAAGTCTAATCAATGAAGATGAAAGCAATGTACGTTTGTTCAAATTCATTGATTGTATTGAAATTGATTCTATGATGAAGTCCAATTAGGAAGTTGAAGTCTACGTTGTTGAGTTTGAATTGGATGGAATGGAAAAATCATATTACATTGAAAAGGACAATGTTGTAGTTTGAAAAAGTAACGAAGAGTGAAGCAAAATCAAAAGAAGAAAAATGAACAAGAAATCAAAATCTTTTTTCAAAGTTCTATGATGCAGATTGCCAACGTCAACCTAATGATGTTAAAGAAGCGCTTCTTGGGAGACAACCCAAACTTTCTTCCCTTTTATTTATTTTGTTTTTAAGTTATAAGATAATTTAGTTTACAATTTATTTAGGAATCATCATTCATATCTCGTCTTCTCCTAGGTCCTTGAATAGTTAAGTTAGTTATTAGATGTTTAAGTTACCATGTTCCATATATTTAATATCTAAAATTTGATTTTTCAGGAACATGACGTCATGAAACACTCAAACCAACATTGACAATGAGAAAACGGGATAAATCTCAAGTTTGGGAGAGAAGTAGACAAACATCCATCAAATCCAGCATCATAAACACCAAAACGGCATAGGCAATGTAGATAATTCAAGGAGATTTTTCTCACTTTTCTTTAATTTTACATTGGGGATAATGTTCAATTTAAATTTGGAGTGTATTATAAATTATCTAATTGCATCTTTAAAAAAATAAAAAAAATAATTTGTTTTTATTTTTGTTTTGCATGCTTGTGTGAGTTGGATAACATTTTTGGTAAGAATGTATATTATTGAAAACATGTATTAGTTTATGGATCATGAATATGTTATGTGTTTTAGTTAAATTTTTTTGCTTATTCATGCGGAACGTGAGATATTTATGCACACATTGATTGTAGCATTGTACATGAATAGGTTGATCCATGTTTATAGGCTGAAATAGAGAACGTAAATGCTAGATCCAAACAAACATTATTAGATCCTTAAACCAAATTTAAGATGTTTAGGTAGTTGATCTGTTGTAGGGAAACTTGGAGATAAATATGGATTCCATGTGTACTAAAGTTTGTGTAGTAGTCTGAGACTAATATGACGAAAATGGGGTGAACTAGTTAGGGGTAAATTCTCGAGAATGAGTATTTTATAAGGGGCATTGCATTAATTACTGCATAAAAGGGGAAAAAAAGTTGTTGTGAAGCTACCTTAAAAGATCCCTATGATGACAACTTTAACAATCTCATTGTGAAACATTTCTTTGTAGTCTTTATGACCTGAGTGAGTAAGCATGTAAGAGTTTAAAATCTGATACCCTAAAGTCATTCGACTTGGGAGTTAGTAATGGGTAGTGATTTGTAAACCAATCTTAGATTACGCTCTCGAGAAAAGAGTGAAAAAAATTAGTTTAGGGGTGTGCGAATCCTATGAGCGAAATAAAGAAATGTTTGACTTTTAAGGTCGAAAATTGGATTGACTTATTATTGTACAGCATTGCACTTAACTCTTCATATACACATCCATTTTTGCATTGAATATGTGAGAATTTAGCTTTTGCATTATAGCTTTGATGTGGTTCATAATTGATCTTATGTTTTCAATCATGAGCTATGAAGGCAAACTATATAACTGAATTTTTTTTATATGTTTTCTTTTCTTAAATTTATTTGTTTGAGTGTGTACGTGTGTGGGTTTATTTATTTTTATTTTTTTGTTTAATGTTTGCTCGAGGACTATTAAAGTATTAAGTTTGGAGTATTTGAGTGTATTTCACTCGTACTAAAGACCTCATCTAAACTTGATATTTAACTAGTTTCTATGAGTTTTAGAGCGTTTTAATATGTGTTTGATGTTGTGATATAGGTTGATTAAATTAAAGGAAATAAGCAAAAGTTGGCAAAATTGGAGAAGATGACTAAATTGTAAGACAGATCCAAAGGTCGGGGACTAAAGTGCAAATACTCAAGAGTTGTGTCGAACCTCGCAATGAAGATTCAAGTGTGCTGTCAAGTGGATAAAGAAATAAGTCAAAAAGATGAAATATCAGCAAAGTATGATTACACGTCAATTTCCAACTGGAAAAGTTATGCTCCAGATTTTAGTCTCATATTAAGACTCATTTTTGATATAGCAAACGTTCAAATTAGAAAATGATATATGAAGCAAAGTTGTATCCGTTTGAGTTATCTTTCCAATGCATCTTGAATCGCCTCAACCAGACATTGAGAGAAAACGTTATGATAAAAATACTAAAAGTCGTGCAATGCTGAATTTCCATCTGAAACTAGCCGTCGTAGTGCCACCTTAGTGGTGTCGAGGCGTCGCTGGGCGAGAAAAAGGGTTTTGAGTTTTGTTGGACTCTTTTCTTGGCCCAACACAATTCCAAAACTTCAACAAATTATAAATACAACCCTTAAGACATAATTCTAAGTGGGAGAACAGTTCAAGAGACAATGGGGAATTCAAGAACAAGAGAAGAAATTGAAAATCTACATCCTAATTTTTTATTCTCTTCCCTGTTGATGCAAACTACGTAGCAACGAACACTACGCAACCCACAACGAGATTGATGTGGAACCCAAGAACGCCAATTAGATCCGATTTTGGACTTGAACCCAACGAAGTGAACCAAAAAACTCAACGATAACAAAGATGCGTTGAACCCCTTGATTACACAATGAAGAACCCAACAATCAGATGTTTTAAACACCACAAGAATCATGTAGATCTTGATAAGTTCAGTATATCCATGGAAGAATACAAGGTTTTGTCCATATCTCCCTCTCCTGATATCCGATTGAGGTGATTCAAATTGAGTTGAAAAACTTACTTCTAGGGCTACAAAACTTATAGAAATACATATCTTCAAATTTGAATGTATTCTATGCCAAAATTAGGTCTCAAAATGAGAATGAAAATTCGAGTGCTTTCCAAATTCGTTTTCTTGACTCGAGTGCGTTTCAACCCTTTCCGGCCCTCGACCCCAACATGAAACTTGATCATTGGCATGTTGTCTTTAATATTATGGATTTCATTGCTCGAACATGTAAATGACCGATTTATCAACTCTTTGAAGTCTTGAACTTGGCTCTATTCTCTCTCCAACATGCTTCGAGTTCTTGATTAAAAGTGGCGCACCCCGGATCATATCATATTATCCTTCTTCAAGAGGATTCGTCCTCGAATCCGTACCTTCAATGCCCAAATTATACCTTTACCACCAATCAATGCAAGAACATGAAACGGTCAATCCCCTCTAGGATGCAATTTGGACCTCTTTTGAATTCAAAACTGCCTCTTCTGTATGAACACCCAAAAACCAGCACATAAATCAAAGTGTGCTCACCTCGACTGCTTGATCTTGCAAGTTTGGAATGCTCCCATAGAGACTCTATCTGATGAATGTATGAATTCTTCTTGCTTCACTTGGCCCATGCACTTGTAACAATATCACTCCTAATGTACCAATGTTGCCCCCTAGATCAACTTTTTTACTCAGCCCTCTGCAAATAAAGTTCCTCCAGTGCTTTTGAAACTCCATCGTTTCCTTTGGAATCACAAAGTTAACCTTCGGTAATATGGAAACTTCCAAGTGATGATGTTGTAGTTCAATTTCATCCACACATTGATAGTCAATTTGAAGCTCAATCCCCGTGTTGGGTGGTATTCCAATGGGATAGTTTGCTGAAAATAACTTTTCGGTAACTTGCAAAATAGAAGTATTCAAAACAAGGAGGGAATTGTTAGTCTCCACCAGCGCCTCCTCAACTCCACACTCCTCTCCATTTATGCTCACTTCTAACTCCTCTTTTGCCTCCGAAGATACTTCATTCTCTTTTTTATAGCTCAACTTCCCTTACACTCTTTTGTAGCCTTCTCCATTTTCTTCACAACTAACCACCTCACAATTTTCTCTTACTTTTTCGCTCCTTCCTATGATTATTTTATGAGTTGATCAACTCACGAATTTTTGAGAACTCAAGCTTATAATCCAACCCAGTCTTTATGCTTGATGTATTGCCAACATGTTCCACAAATGGTGTTTTCTCCTCTCTCAAATATCCAACTCCATTATATCTTCTAGGCTCTTCTCTAAATCCCCAATCACGTCGATCCCTTCCACAAAAATGATTAGGTGCATATCTTATCCTCATGATCGCCCTCAATTCATCTCAAGTCTCAATACACCTCTAACCATTCCTCCGCTTAGATCTTGTCAACTCATCCCACCAAATTAATGCATAATCCACGAATGAGCTCACAATCAACCTCAATTTTCTCTCCCCGGAATAATCATGGCACTTAAACCTCAATTCTACTATTTCTTCCCATGCCACGTACGCATCGGGATCATTCATATCCTTAAATTGTGGAATTGTTACTTTCATGCCATCAATGTTCCTATCAACATCATCCCCAATAAAATTTATACTCCGCCTTTCAAGCCTATCCAATTTATTTCCCACATCCTCCATTTTCACCAACAATCTCTCAACTCGCCGAATCACCCTTTCATTCATATTGAATTAAACTCCAATTGAGTGGTGTGAGAATTGGGACTCAAAAACTCAAAAGGCAACGACTCTTATAAATTCAAGAAAGTGGTTCTTGAATTGAGATTGGAATAAAAGAAATAGATATTTGGAATTAGAATGGATATTATGATATTGAACAATTTCTAAGAAATAAAAAAAAATATTCGGACGATACGTATGAACAGTAAAAATTTTTATTTTTTTATTTTTTTTGCTCAAGAATCAACTACGATAACAACGAAAAGAAAGGAAGTCGATTTGGACTCAAATTGAGCAAAAAAACAACTTTTACATTTTTTTTGGATTTTTTTGGATCAAAGACTCAAAACAAATTACTTGACACAAGAATACGAAGAAACTAAGAAAAAAAAAGATGAAATTCACTGACTCAACAAGAAAATAGAGAATATAACCTGATAGAATTGGAGCCAAAACTCTGATACCAACTGATGCAAACCACGTAGCAACGAACACTACGCAACCCACAACTAGATTGATGCGAAACTCAAGAACGCTAATTAGATCCGATTTTGGACTTGAACCCAACGAAGTGAACCAAAAAACCCAACGATAACAAAGATGCGTTGAACCCCTTGATTACACAATGAAGAACCCAACAATCCAATGTTTTGAACGCCACAAGAATCATGTAGATCTTGATAAGTTCGGTATATCCATGGAAGAACACAAAGTTTTGAAGCAAAACTTTAAAAGAGAGAATTCTCATTAAATCATTATATCAAAGTTAACTTACAATGAAAGGAAAAACGTATTTATACTAAACCTAGAAAATAAGATAAAAACGTGAATAATTGATAAAGATTACAAGAATCTTACATAAACTATAATTCTAGTAAAATAAGGAAATTCACGTCAAAATATTTTTTCTCAGATCCAGACAGCCTTCAATATTTTGGTCATATCTCCATCTCCCGATATCCGATTGAGGTGATTCAAATTGCGTTGGAAAGCTTACCTCAAGGGATACAAAACTTATAGAAATACATATCTTCAGATTCGAATGTATTCTATGCCAAAATTGGGTCTCAAAATGAAATTGAAAATTCAAGTGCTTTCCAAATTCGTTTTCTTGACTCGAGTGCTTTTCCAACCCTTTCCAGCCTTCAACCCCAATATGAAACTTGATCGTTGGCATGTTGTCCTCAATATTTTGGATTCTATTGCTCGAACATGTAAATGACCGACTTTATCAACTCCTTGAAGTTTTGAACTTGGCTCTATTCTCTCTCCAACATGCTTCGACCCCAAATCATATCACACGTCTTTTTATATAAATTTTAGTATTTTTCATATTACATTATAAGCTAAATTCATTATCTAAACGATTGTAGCAAAAAACTTGAAAATATGGATTGATTAATTTTAATTATTTCTATTAGACTTTCCATGTGTTTATTTTATGTTATGATTTTAATACTTTCAATTAATTGGTCACTAATTGAATGATTTGATACTAGACAATTTTGGTACTCGAGAGACAGGAATTTAAATGTGATCATAAGAATAACACAATCTATAAAATTATAGATTTCCAGAGAAAGTATAATACTTGATTATTCTTATAGCTTGCATTTATTTGTTGAATTCATCACCATACTAGTTTAAAAATATTGATCTTCATCTAGATAAAATAGAGACTATATAATTATAGTACTTAATAGAAATTTGAATTACAACCCATGTAGGTTCAACACTCTAACTCCATTATTATATTACAAAACTTGACACCGTACACTTACGGTATAAATCACGTTATAGAAAACGCGTGACACACTTGTACCCACAGGTTATTACTCACTTTTTTATCCACGCATTATGTCGAACCCAGCACGGTTCATATGATTATTTAAATATTGAATAATAAAGTAGTTAAAAGGGATAATCTTGAGCAAAAAGACAAACAGGCAAAATAATTCTTATTTCTTGTCAAATGAAAGAGAAGTACGTTTTTTATTAACCAGAACTCGCATATTTGTGGAGAAAATGAAGCAACCTCTTGTTTAGGCATACATCTCGTCGACATTGCACTCCCCCAAGAAAACCTTAATGCTCCTGGGTGATCCACAACTCCCCTCAACAATAAGAGCTCTATCGTTAGCAGCCATGTGTGCGATTATCTTGTATATCATTTCAATCTGCCACCAAAAACCACAATCAAACACGCACCAAACTGCATTTTATAATAAATTTGGATGAAGATGCGTTAAAGTGATTTCCGTGCACATTTAGAGTCTACAGTATTAGATCATATTGAACAGTATAACAGACAACCTCTTGAGGTTCTAGTTTTTATTTAATACTGTTGGGTACTTTCCACTCCATCTTACAAATCATGCAATAAATTCATCCAAGCTGTCGTAGTACTTACATCGTCAAGGGAATGGCAACGGTCAGCTATTTCTTCGAGAGTTAAAGGTTCGACGGGCTCTTTACAGCTGAACAGGGAAGAAATAAATTGAAAAACAACGTCAGTTACTCTTCAGCTAGATATACTGAAGAGTCAATCCATAATGCGCACATTTACAATCCACATTTTTTACATTAACAAGTATTCGTAAGTTCATTAATTTTAGTTTTCAAAAAGAAAAGAAAAAAGCGGTTGCACTTGACACAATGCATAAATGCTCCCTGAAATAGGCTACTCTTTATAAATGCTCCCTGAAATAGGCTACTCTTTACTTGTTGCTAATAAAAAACAAACAAACTTCGTGACTTGCAAATTATTATATGCACTTCTTAACATATAAAGAATTTGGCAGTATAGATAGAGATGGAAATGTCCCTCTAATGAACTGAGAAACGTAACGAACTCTAATTTACTTCCTCCGACTCCAAATAGAGAACAATTTAGATGAGAAACCATGTATTTTTAACTGGAAAAGGTTTTGTCTTGCATTGTCCTGTTTGCAGGCTTGCAGCATTGGCACAATCAATCTTTGGGGAAGGGGAAATTCCAAGTAATTGAATAAGATAAACAATATGTTAAGAAGAAAAACGAAAATTCAATGTCGTCGGAAGGAGAATGTTAAGATGGATTGAGGTAAACATAAAAAGTGAGAATTAAGCATATTTAGGTTGGTTTAGTCAATTGGCCTATGCAGATAAACTGCAGGAGAATCAATTAAGAGAAATCTGAAGACCTTCAAGAGGTCAACCAAATATTGACCCCTACTGAAGTAACAAGAAAGGATTCTAGCCTCTGTGTTTTGACAATTGAAATGGCCATTGATAAGAGCAAAGTAGAATAGGATGCATGTAGCTGACGCAAAGCATGGAGAAGTACGAAATGAGGCTCTATGAAGTTAAATTGAAAATCAATATTGAACACCAGCATCCAAATTGAAGATACAACTTTAAACTAAACAAATATTATTTATTCCTTCATCAATGGCGGAATAACCCCTTGTCCCTCTATTTCTAGGCTCTTTCATAGCCCAAAACACTACCCACCCATTATCCTTTCTAACACAATCCATATGTGATATTTTCCCCCACTTTCCAACCAACACACTCCAATGTTATATAGAAAGATATAAACCCCATCTAGGTACGTCGTGCATCGAACAGAGAGAACCTTGAATTGAAATATTAGTCCAACATAAAGCTATGATTTTTCTTCGCATAAAATGTCGTAAGCATACCTTGCCTCATTTAGTACCGCAAGAACACGCTTTTGAAGAGCTAAAACTTCTCCTGCTGCTTTCTTGCCAGCTTCCACACCTGTATAATTAGCAGGCAAGTGTAAACCAGGGTGAAGTAACTAGAGAAGCACATCCATCAAATAAATTTTCTGATTCCATTATGAAAGATCCCTCCGAAACCTCAATGAAAAGCCTTGATTTTGCGACAATGACAGTTACATTCTTAGTTTAGTGTGAAATCTCGGAAGAAGGCAAGGGAAAGCAGTTTACCGGGTTGATGGTAGGCATTAATGTTGACCAGTGAGGCATAAATTCCAACTGCTCGCTCATAGAGTGCTACCAGAGCCCCAACAGATCTAGGTGTTACTTCTTGCACAGTGACGGTAATGGATTCCCGCTCATTGGAATATAGAGCAGATCTTGTTCCCTGCATACATTTGGATCAAATTTTAAAATAGCATCATCTGAAAAATAGTGCCAACATTGTAACATATATGAAACAAGAATTTGAAAATCATGAGATCACAGGGGACTAATAGACAGTTAATATCCTGCAGTTTATGTCATCATGCATTCACTAAATAAATGGGGTTCACAAAACTAACCTATAACATAGAAATAAAATTGATATAAAGCATGAGAAATGAACCTGTAGAAATCCAAACAGGTAGTCACCACAAGTGACTCCTGGCTCAAGCTCCCAATCATGGCCAGGTGGTCTGTCACGTAGAACTTCAATGAATGTCACGAAAAAGTTGTGCACACCATCTCTCAGCTGTTGTATGTACCTGTAAAAATTGATATCTTCGTGCTTATCCCAGTGGAAATCTGTACACATGCATATACAAACTATAAAATTAGAATGAACACCTACGCATGTTGATCTGTGCTCCCTTTGTTTCCATAAACAGTGAGCCCTTGATTCACCTGCAAATAAGCAAAGAATGGGCAAAACATGAAATCAACATCACATTTTAGTTTCCTATATAAGTAATTTCAAAATTATATCTGATCACTAAAACATTCTCATCACCTCGTGAATTCTGTCAAGGCAAGAAAGTTGAAGAGAACTATTAGTGGACGATGTATCAGTTGCTTTGAAAATCAATCACTGCTAATTGCTAATGATATATTACAACAGATATAGCAGTTTGTGTGAAGCATTAATAATTGGGTCTTTGCTCAAATCATTATTTAGGAACCAGGATAGGTTCCCAAATAATGGATATTTGGAGAAGTCCAAGTCCAGGAATTTTTGAAAAAATTATTCATGTATAATTCTGTTTGGCAGAAATAACATTTTCAAAGCACATTGGCTGGAAAAAATTTTGAGCCTTCCACAATTCCTTCCTGAGATGCACAGGACCGAAGTATATTTCTTTAAAGAGATTTTGGTCCTGAAATGTTGGATTAGTACCCAAATTTCAAATATGACCTAATTAGTTCATCTAACTGGAGCCTGTTATGCAAATCGAATAGAGGATAATGTCATTTATTTTGTAAGCATAACAAGAAGAAAAACCCTGGTTTATTAATTTCATATTTCTGTCTCTCCTTGGAAAAAGGAATTCCTGGCCAAAAAGAAAATTACAAACAGAAAAGGAGCATCAGGCTTCGCTTTGTTCACCACTCACTCACTATCTCCCAGCATAGACGCTAACACCTCTGGTAATTTAAATTGTTAAGTACTTTGATTTCAGATCACTTTATTATTTCTAAAAAGCTCAAATTTCATATCCTTATAGGAGTCTTTGGTTTATGGTTAAGAATATATTCTGTATTTTCATGCTTCCAAATTCAAATCAAGCCATTACCTACATAAAATTTTCAATTTTTTTTGTATATGGATCCAACCATCCTGTTGTTTAATTGGCCATAATCAGAAGAATATGAACCAGTGCATGTGTCCTGAAAATGTAGGATCATGTCCTAGTTTGGAAGAAAAGTTGTTTAACTAAAAGAAAAATGCATAAAGCTTGTTGCTTGATGAAATTCACAATTTATTACCAACTGACAAAGTAATCTATTCAAGATTTTACCTGAAAACTATATTTGGTTATAATAACTAAATCTTTCCTTAAGGTCATAAAGGCACAAATTGAATTGAAAAGGTAATAAGTTCAAAATTAAGACCTTTACATGTTATTCTGGAAGACGGATCACAGCCATCAACATGATTACAAAGATAGCATAAACAAAGCTAATACATAATCAGATAAAAGGAAAATATCACTTACATACACGAACTTTTTCGTATACGAGTTTTCGAGGTTGAAGTGTCTTCTCTTTTGTAATTTGGTGGGGTGGGGGGGGGGGGTATAGTTAAGGTTTTGGGAAGTCGAGGAAAATACAAGGCAAAAATCAGTAGAATATCTTTTGGAATTGTTTCTAGCTCATTCATGCATATTGAAACACGACCAAAGAAAAATGGCATACAAAGACTGGGAGATGAAAGATATATGATTATAACCTTATAAATAAATTAATGAAATTAAACATGCTGCGTCAATTGTTTTAGTTTTTAAAAATTACTAAAATAGGACTGAATTTTTAGATTAAGTTCTTAGCTTACCCTGTTACCATCCAGGTCAAACTCTTTCCCAAGAGATTCCATAACCAGTTGCTGCAAATATCGACTGAACAACAATAGGCTGTCCTTGTAAGGAAGGACAACCATATCCTGCAGGCACCCAAATAGGACAGGTATATTTTTCTGTTCATAATAGGATTTCCATAATGATGATTAATGAAATCTAAACAATTCAAACCTTAGATCCTATTCCGTCAGAAGCCCAATACCAGCATAAGGCTAGCAGTGCTGCTGGATTATTCCTTACCTGAACAACATATTATAAAGAATTATGTTTATGTTCTTCCACGTTTCTGGCAGAGGCTCACTTCATAACATTTACATATGAACCACACGTACATACACCAACATGTATGACTCTCTATGCATAGAAACTTGTCAATGTACAGCTAAAAATGTGTGCAGATGAAAGGTTACAGAAAAACTAATTGATCAAATAACTCATCCGAACGCTAGTGAAGTTATGTTATATAAATTTAAAGCATGTTTGGAAGTGTTTATAAACGGTTTAAATTATAAATATATAAAAATGTGTAGTAGGCAAAAAGTGACTTTATAAACAGTTTAAAAATGAGTCAAACATAGGCTTATATATATCTAAGCACAGCATAGCCAAGGATGTAAGAAGGGCACAATCTACAAAGGCAATTTACTAAATTCACTTCAAAATAATACAGAAATAGTCATACCGCCGAGTTCCTATTTGCTTCATCCATCAATGCTGCACCGGCAAGCATTTCTTTAACATCAATTCCCTGGAGTAAGAATAATGCATATGCAGATGAAAAAGTAAAACACCATGTCTATTAGGCAAAAACTTTCATGGCATAAAAGATGAATAAGCTTCTTAGTTTAAAAATTACAAACCTGAAGTGCGGCTGGTAGTAAACCAACAGAAGACATCTCAGATGTTCTACCACCCACCCAGTCAAACATAGGAAATCTAGCTAACCAGCCCTCAATTCGTGCTGTGTTGTCAAGTAACGAATTCTCTTGCGTAATTGCAACACCCTATGTATGAAAACCAGTCAGCAGCATATGACACTTCCAATCTACCAAAAATTAGTTCTCTCCATATATAGAAGTAATTATTATCAAAAAAAATCATGAAAGATGTGTAAGCCAACAGAATGCCCATGCTATAATACTTACTAGCAAAATATGCCAGTTACACCTAGTAATTCTCAAATTCAAAGGAAAATAAAGCAGAAAGAAGAACCTGAAAACCAAAACCTGTTTTGCAAAATCCAGACCAGCTTCTCGAAAGGCCTTTTGAACTTCCAGCAAACCATTTCTAGTCTCCGGAGTACCTCCACTCTAGGCAAAATGAAGGTGTCAATTATGTATCATAAATCCCACGAATGAAATACCAAATAGAGAAGTTATGGCCTTGAATACCTTCGATATGACTATGACAAGTGTAGAAGCTAGCTCAGGGCCAAGCTGTGCGATTTGATGATCAATGCCAGCTGGATCTGTATTGTCAATGAATCTTATCTGCAAATGTGATGACACAAATCTGATAGAATCAACCAGTATGCGAAATACTAGCTATTCGAGATCCCCACTGTGAAATGTGCCAGTAAACAATTTATAATTAAAAAAACACCAGTCTTTTCTCTCAAAATCAACATGCGTGCTAGAGAGAAGCGTTTGGGCCACTTACAATAGGACTGTAAGCAAAAACCGCCAAACCGGAAAACCGAACCGAAATCGCATTTTAGAAATCGTCAGTTTAGTGCCACGTGGACCAGTCAATGAAATGGTTTTGAACCAAACCAAACCGGTCAAAAACGGTTTGGTTTAAGTTTGAGAGTTTTAATTGCGGTTTAAAACCAAACCGGACCGGTGAAAAAATATATAAAAATAAAAAAAATAAAAATAATGATTTTTTTTTTTTTTGAAAATTCATTCAAATATGTAAAATTCAATAATTTTGTCATTTGTATGTATTTTTGTCAATTTATAATTTTATATTACATATATATTATTATTACCAAATAATCATAATTTATATCTAATAATCTCAAGACTAACATAATCTATCAAAAATCATTTTCCTCTTTATAATTCAAATTTCTACAGTTGCTTCTGAGTCTGCATTCTCAAATGGAGGTCAGATACTTGATTCCTTTAGGGGCAAGGATGGCTTAGGCTTGTATATGCGAAAATAATTGGTTGCAAATTAAAAATGAACATATAGTGTTGTGCCAATATTTAGATGAAGTGGAAGCATTTGATGATTCAATGAAAGTTGTAGCAGGTGGTTTATATTTTCTATTACCATATTTTTAAAGATTCTCTTATCTATCTAGTATCCAATACTATGATGATTCATCATAGTATTGGATACTAGATAGATAATTGATGATATAACGAATGCATTTGTTTGACAATGGAGACTATGAATCATGTGTGACAACAATTGGTGTTTGAGTATATGTGAGAAACTGAATTCGTAACAAAATACAATGTAAGCTTGTGTAATTGTTATGTTTAGATATTATAAACAATTGATTTATTATTATGATTGATTATTCTCTCTGTCTAATCAGTATTATTTTTCAGATATGATGATCACGAGATCTTGTTGAACATTATTATATATTTTGGGCTTTATATTTAGTTTAGTAGACTTGTATTGTAACGTTATCGTAACGTCTTAGCCTAAAATGGCAAACAAAAAAACTATATTTTAGTTTATTGTGATTTCACTTTGATTTAGTTGGTATTTAAATTTGTAGTAGATATATTTAGTTTGTTTTAGATTTATTGGTAGTAAGATATAAATATTTATTGAATTCAATAAATTAATGTCATAAAAGTAAACGGACAAAAAAATATACGGTGAAACCGGCGGTTTAAAACCGGACCAAACCGTTAGGTTTAGGTTTGAGTTTTTTTCAAACCGTTCAAAATGGTTTGGTTTAGGTTTGGGTTTTTCTCAAACTGGTTTAAACGGTTTGGTTTGAAAATTTGTCAAAAACCGCAAAAATCGGACCGCTTACACCCCTAACTTACAATCAAGCTCTTTTTTGGTGATTTTTAGTAGATTTTGATAGAAGTTGATGAAATATGTGGTAGAAATGTTGTGGGATCCATAAAATATATGGTTTAAATGAATTGTTGACTGACTTAAATTAAGATCTAAATTTTAATCAAAACCAAACAGGGGCCAAATTTATCGCAACATGTTAAGCCTGCATCCCTTTTAATAACAGTCTTACAAACTTCTAAAATGTATATAACCAAAAACCTAGTAACCGTCTATCACAACATAAATCAAATTACTAGAATTTGTAGCAAGAAATGTGAGCAAATGTTTCTGGTGTACTTTTCTTTGAATAGGTAATAAATACTAGAAAAATAAGAAATGTGAGTTATTCAAGTAAATTTACGGGATTGATTCACTAAATGTTAAAAGAGAAAATCAGTTGCTTGTGATCAGATCTCAACAGTAGCATAAAATACATGGAAATTTGAGTTAGACACCAAAGCTAACTACAGGCCATATAGGAAAACAAGTTCTGTCCAAGAAAAAGAAAACTAATTCTCAAAGCATGAGAACTAGATGGTCAATATCATCATTTTCAGTTTAAAGTTTTTATCTACCTTGAGAGGAGGATTATCAGGAGCCAACGCCTCTGCGACAAACTCAGGTCCAAGAGCTGAACCACCAATTCCAATAGAAAGTATTTGTGTAAACCGATCTGATGGATGAGGAGGTTTAATCTGTAGCATAAACATTACAATTTCAGGTAGAACAGCTTGCAAAGATAAGGAAAGGAATGGAAGACTTTCAGGGTGAACAAAATGAATTTATAAAGCAAAAAAACTTTTTCTTAAATCTTAAATCTAAACCATAGGTGTAATTTTGCGCAACGCATCTTGGAAGCTTAAAAATAACTCAAACACCACTCCCGAGCATGTTCAAATTCAATTAGCACTAGATATCCTGTAGAAAGAAGGGATTGCCAGAATATAATTCTATATTTCTTCCGCAACCAATTAATAATTAAGCGGGGCAAGAAAGTAAAAATGAGACAAAAATCATTCAACTATTTAACAGTCACTGAGGAGAACAGTTGACCTCACTTTTTGCAAAGATAACGTGGACAACAGATGTCGAGCTCACTCACGTCCACGCAAGCAAGTTCCAACATGCTTTGACCGGAGACTTGGTAGGACGGGGTTGCTATATATGAGCGTGGGAGATGCTTTAACATGCGAAACAAAAATATCCAGACAACAGCGGCACATGTATATAAATCATCAACTATAAGCAACTCAATCAAAACAAGATGATCTAAGGCTCCGTTTGATAGGCCGGATTTTCCATAGAAAATTTTCTATTTTCCAACTTTTGTAGTGTTTGATTGGCGAAATTTTCCCGAAAAATATTTTCCAACTTTCTAAATTTCCCACATTTTTCAAGAAAATAAATTCTTGATGTTTTGGTGGGAAAACATTTTCCAGATTTTTTATTTATTTTTTTTTTTAATTGGAAGAAATTCTAGACACAATGGTAAAAAAAAAATTCACTTTTATTGACAATTTCCATGCAAAACAAAGCCAAACGAATGGTATTCAGGTATGATTATTTTTTTTCAATTTTTTTTATTTTTTATTTTTGATAATTGAAACAAATTCTAGACCTAATAGTAGAAAACATTATCACTTTAATGTACAATTTTCATTAAAAACAAAGCCAAACTGGACAACAAACTTTCAACATTTTCCATGAAAAATTATACCAATCAAACATAATTAATTACAATTCCCAGTAAATTAATTTCTAGGAAAATCTTTTCCCCATAAAATATTTTCTTTCCACCTATTTTCCACCCTGCAATCAAACGGGCCCTAAAATCAAGTAAACAAAAATGCGAAATAGGCTAGAGAATATCGAAGATGGCTTTTAAGTAGAAAGAGTTGCATTAGATTAAAATATTACAAGAGTTGCTATATATAGAGTTATGGCCGAAGTGGTAACTATTGGATAAGAACCACATGGCCTCATCTCCCAAGTCGAAGTATCACATCACTAGCCTACTACACATTTAATACATTGGCAACGAATCAACCACTCTACGTCCTCGAGCGACAAACTTGACATTCATTATTACAAACATCACGTCAATCATTCCTAAAGATTGTCTACAAATCATTTGAGAGCCAACGAGGACTTCAGCCAAAGGGAGCTGAGGAATGGAGATCTTCAGAATGGAGAGCTTCAGAATCTTTCTTTGGCTTCGCCACTCCTTTCCCATGTCACTCTGTCCAATAGAGGCTTTCGTTAACTTTATCAACTTGACTTGTATCTCTACGTGGACTACCACATAATCTTAGTCTAGAGCCTCGGTGGCGAGACGTAAAATAGTCCCCCAATCTATGCATGATTATTCATATGATGCATGGACTTCTCTTATCCAAATTTTTGTTGGGGTGGTTATTTTCCTATAGCGGTTAGTTTTAAAACAACACAATAATCCCCCAAATCTAAATATAAATATTTATATTATAATTATAATTTGAAAGTAGAACGACGAAATTTAGGATTTACGTAAAGTACTTATAGTGGGTGTTGTTTAGAACTTTGAAATAGGGAAAACCTTCGCCTTGTGATTTACTGAAATTTTAAAGATGGAGCTGAAGTTCTTGTTGTGTGAAGCTGTGTACTTCGAATCTGTTCATTTTTTGAAAAGGGTTGAAAAGAGTCAGCTGAGGTCCGTTTAGCTAAAGCTGTTTACCCTGAAGAGATGATTTGGAACAACTGAGGCCTTTGTCGAAGCTATTCATGTTGGAGCTGAAGACTCCATCTTTCATTTGTTGAAGTTGTAATGTATTGACTCTGAAGAGATATGGTTTTGAAACGTTAGGAAAACATAGCGTCCTTAATTATTGCGTCCAAATAATTTGTTGTCATTTACGTTTTCAAGAAAAACAACTGAAACAGTTCAGCTTTCCATACACGCAACCGTCGTCACAAAACTAATCCTTCCAATTCATATTAAAGCATAGATTGAGTCAGACCACATGGAGGAGCTAAGAGGCCAAGACCAATTTTCCAACATCTCTCATACGCATATAATGGGTTCACCATATATTTCTGTAGCACGGACACTTCAATTAGGGTAACGTGTCCGTGTCCGACATGAGTCGATACCGACATTTCTCAGACGCTCTACCGTAATCATTTTTCTTTTTATATTAGAATATTATATATTGTTAATTCAAAATTATTAGCAAGTAACAAACAGGCACTCATGTTTAAAAGATTTCAACAAGAAAAATTAATAAATATAAACTAAATTTATATTATATAAATGAAGAATTTTTAAAAATTTAATCAACGTATCGATGACACACTCATTTTCAATCTACATACTCATTTTTAACCACACATTCACACAATAAAATATTCTACATGTAAATCAAAAACTCTTTCCTACTTTTTAACACATTTAAAAAATAAAAATAAAAATCACTATTTAAAACAATATTTTCCCAAAAATATGGTCACCAAACAAGGGCTTAAGGTTACAACTAGAATTAGAATTTTTTCCTAGTTCCTCCCTACGGGAATAAAAACACGCTTGCTTTCCTTTTTCATTTTTTTCTAAATTACAGGCCACTTTCCTTGTTAAGAGTATAGTTGACTTTTTAATTTTCTAATATGCCCTCATTTAATATGTGTCTTATTATCAACGAATATGAACTACTCTTACTTAAACAATTATTAATGTATGGATAATTAGGAAAAATGTATTAAAATTTTTATTTTAACTATATTAATTACATTTTCTTAATCTATATGAAAATATAAACAAGCCTATCTTTATAAGATTGAGGGAGGATTAAGATTTCTTTGCACTTTTTCTTATAAATTAAAACTTAGTTACATTAGGTTTTGGAGATTTCTATTTATTTCAAGTATAGGTTTTGGAGTCTCAACGTGTGAACCTATAAATACGCCAAATAGTTCCACAACATAGAATAGCTAAAGAACTTATCTTTTCTAGCCCTGAATACCATGGTCTACTGAGAGAACTAAATAGATTATTTACTTCATCTCCGCCCTTTATTCTTTCAGACTCTTTTATTATTTGCTGATTAAGGGTTGTTTTATCATCCATTTTTGGGTGTGTTAGCTATTGAACCTAATTTATCATGCCTAGACCAAAACTTTTTATGTACAAAATCCCAAAATCAGGGCTCCAGACATGAATAATCTTCCACTTTTGACTTCCATCCATCTCTGAGTGCATATTATTAGAAGTCTCTGGTTCTTTTACATTATATCCAAAACAGCAGTAGTATCTTTCTGTCTCAGATACTTAAAAGAAGCAATTCTGTTTTTGGGCCCAGCAACCTTTTTAATTGTGAGGATTTCTTCTTCAGTGGTTGTTAATAGGCCAAAATCAGTCTCTCCTGCTCTTGGGCTAGTCTGTGAATAGGACAAATTGACTTGTCTCCTTCAAATAACGGGCTAAGCCAAGCAGGACCAAAGGTTGATTTCTTTGCTTGAGAAGTAGGCTTAGGTCAATCACAATTTTCAGTGACCCACGGACAATCTCAATCTTTAACCAGATTACAAACATCCCTTGTATTCAATATTGCAATGATACGGATGTCTAAGCTATCCTTCGCCTGAATCATTCAATGACACGGGCTAGTTGGGATCAAAACTGACTGTGACTTTATGCTAGGATCAATCATGATTTTCAGCAAATTCTCAACAAAGCCAGGCTACTGAGGAACAAAACATTCCCCCTGATGCTAGGAACAATCGTTATTTTCAGCAAATTCTCAATGAAACCAGGCTGCTTAAAATCAAAACAGTCCCCAACTTGTTAAATCCCGTTTTCATCATATTCTCGCGGACTCATTTTCTGTGAAATACATTTGAAACTATGTAATGCAAGGCTAAAAACGTTAGGTTTCTATTTAACATGCAACAAAAAACATTTCAGTTTAAAAAGTTTCCTACTTGATAAGGTATTCCAGTACCCCTTGGATGAATCATTCACATTATCTAGTCCAATTCAGTAATTTGACGAGTTTGCTTTCCACAATTAAAGATCCAGATTTTTGAATATGTCTTGGCGAAATGGTGATCACCTGGTATTCTCAATTTTGTAAATTTAATGGGCTAAATTTTCACACAGTTTTCTCATTTTGATACTGATCTTAAGGAGTTAACATTTGAAGTTAAAAATACAAGTAATTACTTCAATCTATACTGAGACGTATAGACTAGGCAGAGACTCATTTTTTTCCTCCTCCAAAGTTATATTGTAAATTAATCACAAGCACACGTATATGTGTTGCCCAACATTTGGTAGGTTTCCATTGCACAAAGGAGACAGAAATAATCAACAGAAAAGAAACGGCAACAGATTCAGAAGGGTAACTGACCTTGCCGCCAATGATTTGGTCAGCGAACTGGCAGATTTGCTCTAACGTATTCTCGATCTGCAGCTTCAAGAAAGCTTTCGGAGCGAGCTTCGGGTTCCTTAACCAATAGTGACCCACCATTCTGCCCTCGTCCGGGTTCGCAATCGCCCCCTTTTCCAACTCATCCATGTCCTTGAACGCCTTCTGGAGTCTAGGCTCCATTTCCTTGAAGAAATCGTCAGTGAACCCAACACGGCTAACGTCTAGATAGAGACCCAGCTCCTTGTGCTGGTACAGCCAGTCGATGTACCTCTTCCATAGTTCCCGAGGATCCTTTAGGAGCCCGGGCTTCTTAATTGACTTCAGTACAACATCGTTGGCGGGATTGGGGCTGGAGAGGGTCGTAGGGGGGACCTCACGCGCCACTCGCTGCGGACAAAATCTGGTAGACTTTCGAGATGGGGGGTGTGAAAGGGTAGTTTGGTGGGTTTTACGGGTGAGATTTTCGGCATTCAACCTCAAGGAAGAGAGTCCCGAGATTGAAGAAGCCATGAGAATGTGAAAGAGAAGAGAGCGAGGAGGAGTTGGCGTTGAAATTTTTCGTACATAAAGTGAAAATTGTGAAAGAAATTAAATGTTGTCACTCCCTTAAAATTAATTATTGACTTTAACTTTTATTTTAATAAACGTTTTTAATTGAACCCAACAAAAACTTAGTGATAATGGATTCGTTCATATTTTGGTTAAATCGCACTTACCTGTTATAAATATATAAGTCCCTGTTTGGTGCACATTATTTTCAAAATAATGAATTTTTTTGGTTGATGTGATGGGGAATATGTGATTGAAAAATAAGGAAAAGTTATTGATGTGATGGAAATTATTATTTTATTGAAGAATGTGTGGTTGAAAATGAGTAGAAGAATGAGAATGAAAAAAATAATGTGGATCAAACATGGGGTAAATTTAGAAAATTTTGACACAAGGGAATCTAGTGATGATTTGAGAATATATAAATTATTTTTAGTTACATAATTACTAACTAAAAATTATTTGTACGTACGATAAATTATCACGTAAATTCTTATAAAAATATAACTATTATCAAATTTGTAGATATAGTCTGAATTGAAAGTAAAACATTGTTTAGCCCATGTTTGGTACACATTAAAATTTTCATTTTCATTTTTCTATTCATTTTCAATCACACATTTTTCAATAAAATAATATTTTCCATCATATCAATAACTTTTCTTTCTTTTTCAACCACACATTCTCTATCGATCTACTATTTCAGAATACATTCTTCCAAAATAATGTGACTCAAACACACCGTTAATGACATTTTCACACAAGGGAGTCGCTTGATGACCGACAAATGTATAGATTGTCTATGTTATTGAAAATATTAACATTTGGATAAATTTGCTTAATTAATGATAAAATTGTATGTTCCAACATTAAGAGTGTGTTTGAGTTACATTATTTCAGAATAATGTATTTTGAAATAGTAGATTGATGGAGAATGTGTTGAAAATGAAGGAAAAGTTATTAATGTGATAAAAAATATTATTTTAATGAAAAATGTGTGATTAAAGATAAGTAGAAGAATGAAAATGGAAACTTTAATGTGTACTAAACAATGGCTAAATTATCACATGGTACATATAAAAATTTGACCCACTCCAATTTTTTATCTTTTTTTGATAATGGCCTCTGTTGAAAAGTATAAACAAGGGGATGACATGACGATTGGAAAAGATACAATTTTATTTTTATTTTCATTTATTTTTATTTTTATTTATTTTTTATTTATTTATTTTTATTTTTTTAGTTATTAGAACTTGGAAGGAAAGAATTAGATGAAAGGTTGGAGATTAAATTGATTTCTATAAAAGATAATAACCACGTTGCTTTTATATAAATAGATTGAGGACACATTAATGCAATTTCTCTTTTGAATATTGAACAATCCGTCCGGGGTTTTCTAATTTTCATTTTTTCGCGTAGTGAAACAGTTTGTGTGGGGCCCGATCGATTGGTTGGTGATGGTTCATTTAAGTGGATTATATATAGTTGGAATAATTGCACATACCGTCTCCAAACTATTCTAATTTGATGTCCTACGTTCTCCATTCAATTTGTTTTTTTTTTTGTCCCACTCATATTCCCATACATTAGTTTTTGGTACACTTAAGTCCTTCTGGATTCAAATGAATCCTCTTTATTTCATTAAAACAATTATAAATAAATAAAAAGGGTAAAAGATAAGAAGAAAAGCTTACAAACCACCCTAAACCTCCATGCCTCAACCCAAGTGAAGAAATCTTCTTCAATCCCCTCTCAGGGGCGAATCCAGGAATTGGACCCAGCACGAGCGTTGACCATTGACCGATGACCGTAGACAATCAACGTTCGTAATAGTCAAAATATAATTCAATACATATATAAATACACTAAAACGTAAAAAGTATATACATATGAAAATATATTTCAATACAAAAACATAAATATACAATCCAGGAACTGCATCCATCCATAAATTCTCGTTTACTCATTTATCATAATTCATTAATAGCAAATACTAAATAGTCCACAAAAAAACTCATTTACTCATTTATCATAAATTCATAATCTATAAAATTATAAATACCTCATGACTCCAGTTGGTCCAGCCCAAAAACCAAGCTTGCCCCCAGCCCGTAGCTCCAGCCTCCAGCCTCTCTTCTCCTCCACAATTCACTCCACTCCACCACAGCAGGAAACGCAGCCCACTGAGCCCAGGACCAGCAGCCTCCAATCCTCCACTCGAGCAGAAACTCTGCACCATTGCAGCCTGCAGCGCTGCAGTCCAGCTTTGGAGTCGGTCCTCCTTTCACGGTCTCACCATTCACCAATCAACAGGTACACATGCCACAACCCAGCCTCCACTCCAGCCCAAACAATCAAAGTCACAGCCGGAACCGACAGCCTCCTCCACCGTCTTCCTCAGACCCTAAATTAATTTCGCCAACAATTCGCCCATTCGCCCTATACCTCGTCGCCCAGTCCACTGCCAGAAGAAATGAGAATGGCTATGGTCTATGGAAATTGGATTGGACTTATTCATTTTATTTGGTTTTAGTTAAATGGATTGGACCGAATTGGGCTAAAAAATCGGCCTTCAATTTTTTTTAAAATGAGGCCCAAATATTTTATTTGGTTCTGCTCCAGCCTAGTAGCATTCCCCCTTCTTCTGTTCTTCATCTTCTTCCTTCCCGATGGTTGTCTGAACTTTGAAGAATTTTCGCCGGACCCAGCACGGGTGGCCGCGAGGGCCGGCCAGGTGCTGGGTCCGCCCCTGTCCCCTCTCCAATTTTCCCTAAATTGAAGGGAAAGGGTTCTCAACGATAGGGGAATCTGCCACTTGGTTATAACGAAACCAGAGGCAATTTGTTGTTATGACGATGATAGGGGTTAAGGGTGTTGTGGAGGCATTGATGATGGGTTGGCAAGTTTTATTTTTTCGTTTACATTTTCTTTTCCTTTTAAATTGTTTTTATAAGAATAGATTTGAGTATACCATATTACCATTTAAAAAGGAGGTTAGACATAAGTCAGGTAACATTTGACAGAATAATAATTTTTTTTTTTTAGGTGAGCATAGTCCAATATCAATCTTGATTCAAAGAGAACTGGAGTGGTACCCACGAAAATCTTAATAATACAACTAGCATTTCATGTCTAATTATGGTAGTGGAACGGATTTTTACATAAATATGTTCCCTTAAAAGTTTTAAAATAGACTAAACTGTGCAAATTTTAATTATGAACCATTTTTTCTAAGGTTGGTCTCACTTATGCAAATGGAGTATCTTAAATGAGAAAAGCTATGCAAATACAATCTTGTTACATATACACACTAGTTTATATCCCGACTTACAGAATTTACATTTGACAATATTTCACAATCTTTTACATTTCAAACACTTAATACAATAGTTAAAAAACTGCTACATAAGCAATCTGTCAAGAAATATGTAAGGTGGAATATACAAATAGCTTAATCCATGCAAATATCATTAGTGCAACTAATCATGTTTATTATCCAACTTAAGTACCGCTCACTGCAACTAATCAAGTATTTTTAATCCAAAATAAGGAGCCACTATTTTAAAAAATGAACAAAACATATAATCAACGAAGTGGAAAATGATTGTTTAATTGTTTATTATGGTTTCATCATACTAACATTAATATAGCTAGCATATAGGAGTTAAAATGTAAGGCTATAAGTTAAAATAAATGAAGCCGGGAGAACTGGTGCTTTGCTCAGTTCTATAGGTGGAATTGAGAACCAACCTAATGATTTTGGTGAACCCCTAGACGTTATTCCACCAATTGAACCAACTTGCAACAAAAATGATAGTTTGGAGACCTAAATGCAACAAAAATGATAGTTGGGAGACCTGAATGCAACAAAAAATTGACTAAGAATCCAGTATGGGGTCGTCGTATCTACAACACATACCAGCCCTTTTTATGTGAGCAATCCCTTCGAATGTTCTTCACAATTTGCATGATTCCAGTTAGCTATGTCAACGAGTCGAGTCGAGCTTGGCCAGAAAAAATGAGAATCTGTCCGAGCTTTCGACCCGAGCCTTAGTGGACCAAGCCAAGCCGGCTCAAGTAATTTAAATTTTTTTTTTTTGTGGCACTTTATAGCCTAATATCGGATAACATGTTAGATTTATAAATGAGTGACTACCCATTATAATAAGTAATAAATCTTTTTAATGATCGATTTAAAATTTCTTACAAATTTTAGTGGTCACTGATGAAATTAGCTCATTTTTTAAATGTAATCAATCAATATATATCACTAGTAATTTCACTTAATATAGAAGAATAAACGTTTGTGCCAATGAGAAAATGTTTATTTTAAATATTTAGGCACTTAGAGAAATAAAACAATGATAATGCAATAAGTATTAAACAAACATTATCACCCATTTTCCAAAATAATTTATCTGATAAATTATGAGATAAAATTGTCACTTATAATTAGTTTATTGGTTTCATGATGAGAAGAATAAATAGACAGTTTTTTTTTACGAGCTGGGCCCGGCTCGAGCTTTTTTCGAGCCGAGCCCGAGCCGCCAAACTTTTTTGTCATCCCTAATTCCAGTTAGCTCTCAATTGGTGTTGTAAACTGGCCGACTTTTTCATATTATTTTAAATTTAAAGTAATAGTAGGGATGAAAATTATAAAAAATTTATTGTTCAAATAATTGTAAAATATTGTTCAACGACAACATGTCATTATAGTTTGAGTCCCCGTTGGTAAATTTAAGTCAAAGTTAATAGTAAATTTATAAACACATATTGTATGTGTTCCACAATTTTTCAATCACATATTTCATCATTTTTTTATTAAAATTTGTTAAAAATCTCATTTTAATCCCTACCAATATGGGTGGCAAAAAAGAAAAACCAATCAAACCGAGTTAGGTTGGTTTGAGTTGATTTGAACAAAAAAATTGGCATGATTCAGTTAATTTTAACCATGAAAAGTCGAGTCGTGTTAGTTTTAGTTTAACCAATCAATCTGCCAATTAACTAATTCAACCCGCTAATAGTAAAATATATATACACACACACACACGAAGTAAATTTTTTATCCCATAATAGTTAGGCAACTTTTTTTAATTCGCACCAATATCCAAACTGATTAACCAAACGGACCTAAACCGATTTGATTTGATTTGGTTTGGTTTGGTTTCAACGGTTGAATTGGGTCTATTTGAGTTAGATTTTACCTAAATCAACTGTTTCGAGTTGGACTCAAAATAATCTCAACCCAAACCATGCCCAGGTTTCATGGATCGCAGGTTTGGCTCCCGAGGTTCAACGCCTCAAGACTGCCCTCACCTCATTATGTGGCCGGCAGGCCCGAACAACTGGCATACATGCATGCTATGAGTAGGATATAAGGGAGAATACCTACATATGATCATATATCATTAGTGCACCAATGGTAAGATAGGCCTCGCGCCTAGCTGTTAGCGTGCTTGCCGTGCCGAATGGGGAGCTAAACATTCTCATTGCGTGACATTCTCTTCTATTCGAATTTGCTTACCTCCTCATAGCGAGAAGAGGGTTTCGCATCCACACGCATCCGTCTCGTTGCAAGGATAACAACGGCACCACTCCAAATGGAGAGGCCTCCAAACCTGCAGTAACTCGTACTTGCAGCCTCCGACACCAACCTTCACCATCCGCCCCTCTGAGCATTGGTTCCTCGGATGGACGGCCTCCAAACCGCAGCGCCTCAACGCATGTCGAATTGTGCCCTGCACGGTGCGCTCTTCGAAAACTCCTTCAAATGCACCTTGGTAATTGCGCAACGCTGCCCTCTTCATCCATCTTCCCTACAGCTTCCTTCGTCGTGTCCCGCTAGCTTGCCGACACGATCCGTGGCCCAAAATCTTTTCTCCGCAAGAACACACGACATTGTCCAATAACAACACCGCATGCTCGAGCGGTCCTGCTCTGATACCAACTTTCACGGATCGTAGGTTTGGCTCCCGAGGTTCAACGCCTTAAGACTGCCATCACCTCATTTTGTGGTCGGCAAACCCGAACAACTGATATACATGCATGCTATGAGTAGGATATAAGGAAGAATACCTGCATATGATCATATATCATTAGTGCACCAATGGTAAGATAAGCCTCGAGCCTAACTGTTAGCGTGCTTGCCGTGCCGAATGGGGAGCTAAACATTCTCACTGCGTGACACCAGGTTTCACGGGTTACCTTTCTTTTTAGCACAAAAAGGGACACCGTGCGGCAGTAGTCTGCTCCGCTAGACTACCTTCCGCATTTTCTCGGTCGCGTCGGGACGAAAGTAAATTTAATTACAATTTTAAGAAAACTTGCAACATGAAATTGAACACAATGGAAATAACATCTTCATTGATTGCTAGAAAGCTGAAAATTACAATAGACGAAAGTAGGAAATTACAATGGCTAGTGCATGGGGAAAATACTAGTAAGCTTGAAAATGTTTGAAAGACCAATACCCCCTATAATAGACTTCGGAACAAAACCCCAAATGACGGGAGTAGACATCATTTGACTCTAGAATCATACTTTTTCTTTTCTATTTTCTAACTATTTTACAAATTAAATAAACTATTTACAACACGGGGCTTAAGCAAAGCTGCACCCCGTGACATTCTCCCCCATTTGTTTTGGCGATGTCCTTGGAGCCATTGAGTATTCTTCTCGTTGTTGCATCCGCTCCATTTGACCAAGTACTCTTGAAGATGTTTTCTAGAAGCTCGAGTAGTTTGGTAGCCAAGAATCTTTTCAGCAACCTTCATTTCTGATCGTTTCACTTTAAGAACTGGTTGGTTCAAATCTGCAGACTTCTTGTACTGTTTCTGATCGATATCTGCAGTATGGAGGAGTATCGGTTGCTGGCTAGTAGTAATTTCAAAAAGACTCTTGCTGAGAGAAGAGCTCTTTTGAACATTGGAACACGTCTGAGCCACATCCGAAAGTTTCACCCGAATTTCATGCGAAGCAGAGGTAAAGTGCTGAAAATAGTCTCTCAGCATAGAATTGAACTGCTTTGTCGTCTGTCTGATCTTCGGTGCATACTCATTCATGCTCAAAGTTGAACCAAGAAGTTTGAACAACTCGGTCCAAAATATGCCAATAAATCGAGAATCTCGATTATTGATGAAAGGTGATCCCCAGTATTTGACAATAGGCTTGAAGAAGAGTTGATCTGCCTCTTCGGCTGATACATACTTGGGTGCTGTGCTGAACGTTGAATCTTTGGATAAACAGCCCATCCCGATGATGATAGTGCCAAAGTCTCCAACTCTTGGCAATCCACTAATGTAGTTCGTCGATCCACTCTCGACTGATTCATTCAGGATGGAAAGGGGCTCTCGTGAGCCTGCATGTTGTGGTAGTGTGGAAGTGCGCTCTATGATAGTCCCACTTCCCAACACTTCTCTCTCTTGCTTCCGAAGCTCTTCAAGCTCCGGCTGAGCCATTCAGCATGGTGCCTTGGTAGGATGTTTGGCACCCAGAACAAGTGCAATCCCGCGATCAATTGCCCTCCTTGTTGGCAATTTCCTTGGTAACACATCGACATGATGTCTTCGAATTCCTTAAACCTGGTGATAGGTTTTGGAATAGGGCTGGTTATCTCTTCGATTTCCTCTACTCGAAGAGAGCACAAAAATGAGGGTTCATTCCTCTTGAAACCCTTACTATATTGCATGGCCGAGACGCCTTTCTCGCCATTTTCCCAACCTGTGTGGGAATAATGAATGATTTGCTCCCCATCATTATTAATGAGTCAGAATGCGGCAACACTATTGTCTTTGTATCCCGAAGATATTCCAATCCGAGAATCAGCTTGAAATCATCAATCTAAACTACCGACAAATTTGTCCTTCCTTCGAATGGACTTACTTTGATCGGCACAGATTGTGCTATTCCCGCTATTGGTTGAGCAGTGGAGTTGATCGCTTTGACTTTTCCCTTACCTCTCTCCAGAACAAGTCCGAGCCGCTCTACTTCGAAACTTGCGAGGTAGTTGTGCGTGGCACCAGTGTCCACCATAGCCTTGATTGGCTTTCCATTGATCCTCACATCGATGTACATTAGGCCTTTAGCCTTGCAAATGCGAGCCTTCGATACTTCGATCTTTGACTCTTTCAAGGGAACTCTATCCCTTTTAGTAGTTCGGTGCGATAATGTATTGCACCAATGCGAGAATGCACCAATTACATCTTCGTCCCCTTCGGAGTCGGTGTCGCCATGACGGCTAGCTTGTGGAGTATTTTGTTTGGAACTCGAGCCACCACTTGCTAGTTGATAGTAGGCATTCACCATTCGTTTTTAGGACACTCTGCAACCCGATGAGGTCCTTCACATAGAAAGCACTTCAATCTAGGAGCGACATCAGATCTGTCATCCTTTGCTTTTCCATGATTCCGTCATTACTGTTACTGCAGTTATAGTTTCCTTGAGTGCTATTTTGATAGTTGCCCCGCGAGTTACTCTGGTGGTTGCCTTGATAGGGTCATCCCCTA
This sequence comes from Fraxinus excelsior, assembly GCA_019097785.1. NCBI lineage: Eukaryota > Viridiplantae > Streptophyta > Magnoliopsida > Lamiales > Oleaceae > Fraxinus > Fraxinus excelsior. The sequence goes on from CM032642.1 coordinate 9,216,205, forward strand.
TTCTGAGAGTAACTCTCCCCCATTTGAGTTCGAGTTGGGTCTGAAAGGTCTCCTTCCACCTTCGACCAATTGACTATTTCCCGAAGGTCGATCCTTGCTCGATTCTGGTTGATAGTCACTTACACATTCAGCAGCTCTCATAGCTGAGTTCAAATCAGTGACCTTCTGTCTCTGAAGTTCCGTGCGTGTCCACGGTTTCAACCTTTCCATGAAGGTGAATAGCTTATCCTTTTCCGACATATCTCGAATGTTTAGCATATGTCCTGAAAAGGCCTTCACATACTCCCTGATGGAGCTTGTATGTTTCAGTTCTCGTAAGGCTCGACGTGCCTCATATTCCACATTCTCTAGGAAAAATTGAGATCTGATAACTTCCTTAAGAAGATCCCAAGAATCAATTCGGACCCTGTTGGCCTGAATATCAATGTACTTCGTTCGCTACCATAGCTTTGCATCTCCACCTAGATACATGGTAGCTGTTGTGACCTTTCTCGCTTCGTCCTTGATCGAAGCCGCAAGAAAGTATTGTTCCATATCGAACAAGAAGTTCTCAACTTCTTTAGCATCACGTGCACCTCCGTAGGTACACGATTCTGGAATTCTGAGCCTATGCACCGGCTCATGTGCGATGGCTTGTCCGTTGCCAATCGCGCGTTGAAGAACTAGTAACTGAGTTCTCAACGCTCCCATCTCATCCTGCAACTCAGGTATGATAGCAACAGCATCAGTCATAGCTGCGCATGCCTCTTGGCATTCATCCAATTGGATGCGTAATTCCTGATTTTCCGTCTGTGCCGCCTTATCCCCGAGGTTCTCCATGGCAAAACACAACCTAGTGTTTGTCACCTCAAGCGCCTCCAAACGCCGTTTGGTGTGAACCTCTTTTGAACATCTACCACCTCGGTGGTGTTCGAGGAATTTGGATCAGTTTCCATAGCTTTCTTAACGAGATCTTGAGCCATAGCTCTGATACCAACTTTCACGGGTTACCTTTCTTCTTAGCACAGAAAGAGACGCCGTGAGGCAGTAGTCTGCTCCGCTAGACTACCTTCCGCCTTTTCTCGGTCGCGTCGGGACGAAAGTAAATTTGATTACAATTTTAAGAAAGCTTGCAACATAAAATTGAACACAATGGAAATAACATCTTCATTGATTGCTTTTTAAAGCTGAAAATTACAATAGACGAAAGTAGGAAATTACAATGGCTAGTGCAGGGGGAAAGCACTGGTAAGCTTGAAAATGTTTGAAAGACCAATACCCTATAATAGACTTCGGAACAAAAACTCAAATGACGGGAGTAGACATCATTTGGCTCTAGAATCATACTTTTTCTTTTCTATTTTCTAACTATTTTACGAATTAAATAAACTATTTACAACACGGGCTTTAAGCAAAGCTATAGCCTGTGACACCAGGCCAACCCACTAAACAGAAGCTAAAGTATATTCAACGACAAGATAACCTCAATTTTATAAAAAAATCCGGTCAAGAATTGGGACAATAGAATAAATTAATAATTTCAATAAACTGATAAGATAGTACTTTTCTTAAAAAGTCTATAAATATGTGGTTTTCACCCAGTATGGATTAATAATTCGTTAAAAGTACCAATATAATTATAATCATATTTCTTGAAATATGACTTTATTGTTATTATTATTTCTCAAAATTTAAATATAATTGAATCTAATAGCAATTAACATGGAATAACTACGAAGTCACAAACCATCTTTCACCTACTTGATTTCCTTTGCAGTTCTGGGGGGGTGTATTCAATTGTGACTTTGATGAACTTTTTTTAAGTGATGATTTATGTGGATTTTTTAGAGATTTGTATAGAACTTGAGACGTGCTACATGTACATGAATTTAAGTTCCTATACCCGCCAGAACACACAATGCACGGGTGGGAGGGTTGGATTTTTGCCAATATTTTAATTCACATGGGACCTACTCCATGTGAGTGAAATTTGAATTCATGTGTGAATTTTCTGTACGCACAACTTTTTTCATGGAATTAATAGAAGTCATTTGTAGATTTTTATAAACTTTCATTTTAGAGACTTTTGTAGAATTCAAAAGATTTTTGAAAACTTTCATTTGAGATAGAACTTATGTAGATTTAGTGCAATATTATAAAATTATCATATACGAGGTAATGTTTCTCACAATTCTCCATTCTCATTCATTTTCCACTCATATGATAAAAAAATATTTTGAAAAGAAGAAAAATTTAAAACCTTAATTGAATACACCCCTCTTAGACTTCAACAATGAGAGAAACAACTCATATGTGTGACTTTAGAGCTTCCTTGACGTTCATGGCAAGACAAATGTGAAGAAGAAAGTGAGTTACAATAACTCATGTGTGGGATCTGGGCTCGCATCTAATTTACAATTCTGAAACTAAATTAAGAAGGAAACATCGCGAATCTAGGTCACACTTTTTTGTAACAATTCTATGAGATCGATTATAATCAATCAATTATTCGTTGTAACCTTGCAATAAGAAAAATTGGCACAAATAGTTCAATCCTTTGTCCATATTGCATTTTTATTCAAATTCTTTAAAAATGGTACAAATGGTTACAAACTTTTAAGTTTTTTGTGCTAACGGTCCTTTATATAAGCCAAAATTTTCGTTAATTTTTTGCATGCAATGCAATTGCCTTTATTAGGGGTATGCATAGGTTGGGTTGGGTTGGGTTGGGTCGGGTCGGATCGATTTTTACCTTAACCCAAACCAACCCAACATGATTGGTTTGATCAAAATTTAACCTAATCCAACCCAACCCATACAAATGACCCAACCCAACTCAATCCAATCAAATATCGGTCGAGTTTGGTTGTGTTGATCAGTTTGGGATAACTTATCAACAAAGGTTAAATTCACTCGATTTTCTATTATACTAACATGATCGGTATTTTTTTTTTGTATAAGGACTGCATAATCAAGCCACAAGAAAAGGAAGCACTTAAAAAAAGGATTCGTCCAAGGGTTGAATTAATAATCTGAACAGTAATGATAATAATTACTTTTATTTTTCAAATTGGAAGGAAATTGGCTATTATTTTCAACGTAGAAAAATAAAACAGGAAAATGTATAACAAGCAAAATTGAACATAAAAATATCAATTACAACTAACTAAATCTAGTAAACGAACCAAGACAAGTACGTTAACTATCTCCACTTTTTAGGCCTATGTGGCATCAATCTGATATTATTAAACATTTGTTTTGCAGTAATCAAGATGAACCAAAGACCCAGCCAATCCCACCATGCTAAGCAAGCAAAGTGGAATAATCAAAAAGGAAAAAACCAAGATTAGTTCCTAGAGGCTACACGAAAAGAAACACAAGATGGCCTCAAATAAATGTAAATCTTTTGTTTTAGTAAGTCATGATAACCATGTCACCAACGTGCAAATGCAAAACTCAAAAACACCGAACCTTGGACAGAAAGTAACCAATGCAAGTAATTTTATTGTCGCACCAAAACATGTAATTAAGACCACAAACCTGTTTGATACCAACTCATGGTAATATGGCATGCAATTTAACAAGTTGAAATGAAGAGTAAAACAAATTATAAGCTAAATCATTAAATTCAAGTTACTTAACTCTCGAGATCTGAGATTTCATTAGCAATACACATTTAAATATCTCTCAAATCTGGGGTTCCAAAAGTCTTGAGGTATGTATAAATTTATAAGTTTTGCGTATAAATTCTAGTGGTTTTTAGCATGAACAGAACTGTGTAGCTTAAACTTTGTAATAGTCCTTGTAGAGTTACATTTATGGATCAGCTTAATCTATAAAGATGGCTACTTAAGTTTAATCTATAAAGATGACTACTTATAGATTGTCTATTAAACCTGTTAAATATCATATTCATTGAGCTTCCAAAGTCATAAATCTGTCTAGTCATTGATACACACAAATTCAGCCAAACACTAATGTACTATTTTTTTTTTTTTTTTGTAAAAATGAAATCCTTCTTAATACAAGTTACACTGAATTAAACTTTCAAGTAACAAATCTAAACATACCAAAATACCTAATAGACCCACAAACAATTCTTAAAATGCTAACATTAGATCATATTCCTAACATTGCATGAGAAGATGCCCACAAAACAGAACAAAGGGGACAATAATCTTGGGGCAGCATCCATGATCCTGATTTTCATGAAATCTGATGGAAACATATATATATAACTGAAACATGAAATCTTGTAAAATGAATTAATTATTTACATTGGGCCCGTGGTCATCTTCAGTTGATTTTGAATTCATTGAATTTAAAAGTTCATCAATTTGGTTGTAATGCTCAACATCTTCCATGCAAAAACCACTCAAGTTCAGAGAAGCTTTCAACCAATTTTGAGTACATACTAAGACCTCGACCATCATAGGACTTAAGGAACTACGGAAAGGATCAAGTATCATTCCTCTAGTACTAAATGCACTTTCTGAAGCAACAGTTAACACTTGAATTGCCAACACATCTTTCGCCAAATTGGACAAGACACCATACTTATTGCTGCCAATACTTTCATGACGCACATATCACTCATAAATATCCATCAAATTGGCTTTCAAAGACTTCATCATGTTACTAACGACTTGCCCCCATATATAAATCATTCAAACATATTCAACACAATCCATTTTGTATCTTGGATCGAGAATAATAGCAAAAAGCAACAACCGATTCACATTTTCCATTTTACCCCAATACTTATCAAACTTCTTCTTAATGTTAGTCATCATTTCACTCAACAAAAAGTTTTCATTTAATCTCCATTCATCCAATTCGATTAAAGATTACAAATTTCATGAAAATAAGCACAAGCTAGTGCAATGAAGCACTAAAAGTCAAAGTCACATTATAGAAATTTTGAAGAAATTTAACAAACATAGATGTACTTTCCCAATCTGAACTTGATGAAGGTCCACCCCTCCCACTACCATCATCTTCATGAAAGTAATGTAAATACCTCACATCCTCCTCTTCTAACCTATCGAAAGCTTTTTCAAATTTTCATGTCGTTTCCAATATCAGATAGGTAGAGTTACCTAGTTGGAACATTCGAAAACACAAAAGACTTGCAATCAATCTTCTCTTTCCTAGCACACTTCTTCAATTTTTCATACCTAGCTGGAGAAGATTTCACATATTTGATTGCATTGCGAATATTCACAATGGAGTCATGTGCTTCCCTCAAACATCAATGTAATGTGTTGTAAGAGACATGTAATTAACATTTCTGAATAGAAGTCCAAGTATTAGTTGTAAGGGAAACCTTTTGATGGTGAAAATGAAAGGCAGATCTCTCAATTTCAGTTTTTCATCCAAATACATCTGATAAATATCTTTAACGAAAGTCCTACGAGATGGAGCCCGAAAGTGAGGACATGCTACACTAAAAAATGCCTAAAACCACGAGTTTCGACAAACTTAAAAGGTAATTCATCCACAATTATCATTTTAGCACATGCAACTCTACACTCTTCCTTGCTTTGACCAATAACAATAAGATTGCTCCCTCCACCCTCTTTGTTGTTCTCAAATTATAAGGTTTTCTGCTTCTTATGCACTTGTCCACTTGGATACTTATTACATTTATTTGTCAAATGATTACTCAATGTACACCACACTTCTTAATGCCACAAGCATAATCTACTCCACAATTAATCACTTACACCTGACATCTGGATCATCATTTGAGCCTAATAGAGTGAAGTGATCCCAAACATAAGAAGCAAGTTTATTAGATTTTCTTTTACCCAATATTGACGGTGCACGTGGAGGAAGACCAGATTGCAAATCTGTGGCATTTGAATCTGATTGAGCTTGTATACCAGTGCCACTTTCTTCCCCCACATCCATATCTACCAACATATTGCACAAAATCATGAATACACCAAAAGCATTCCACAAAAAAAATGAATGGCTAGAAACATTCCATTAAAGCAAAACATGGACAGGTAGCAAGTTGCAATCATAAAAGAGAGAACTTCAATTAAGTATAGAGAAAAACAAAAGCTTCTGGACCATTTTGATCAAATCAGCACCCACGATGTTTTAATTGGTCAAATTTCATTTTTAACCATATATTACATGGAACTTGTAACTTTTTTTCATCATTTCAATCACACATTTCATCAATTTTTATCAAAATCTGCAAAAAAAAGTATATGAAAAGTTTGTCAAACAAACCCCTAAATATTCGTGGAAGAGGCATCCCAATATGATATGCAGGTGACTACTAGTATTACCACTACCTAAGTCATCTAAAATTACCTAAGTATATGAAATCATGATTTATGAAAATGACAAACAATAATCAACAAGAAGAAAAAAATATTAAACTTTTTCTGATTTAATTTAAGGCAAATAAGGATTCATTTGGCAGTTTGAAACTAATCGAAAAAAGAGAAAAAACAAATAAAAATTGCCGACCCGGCCTGAATCGACTGGGTCAGGCTGGTTTGGTTCTTGTTAACGTGCGAGGTGGTTCAGTTTAGAAAATTGCCAAAATCGGTGAATTCTGGTCGGGTCGGGTTTGGGTAAAAATCGACTTGACCTGGCCTGTTGCCCACTCCTAAAAATAACTACATTTTTCTAAAATATTTTCTTTTTCTAAAAATAAAGTATTTTTTAGTTATATTATTTTTTATTTTTCGAAATTGCCCTTAAAATGAAAACAAAGTAAAAGTTAAGAGTGGGCAAAACTCAAACCAACTCGAGTAAACCATCGGGTTTTTTGCCTTTTTGGGTGGGTTTCGGGTATTGGATTGGGTCGAGTTATGGGTTAACCACCTAAACCCGATCTAAACAGACCCGACCGACCCGACTATATTTAAAAAAAAGGGAAAACAACGTTAAATTGAAAAACAAAACCCTAAAAACCAAATCGCCAATCGCCTCTCCAGCCTTCACGCTCACCAGTTGGAGCCAGATCTTGCCAATCAATTTCTCTCAAATCGCTAGTCTCGTTAATATTTTATGACTTTACAAATAATCCAACAATAAGACAATTGAAATCAGTTCACAGAACAACGGGAAATCTTTCTCAATTGTGGTATGTAATTCTTTGATTTTACTTTCCTTTAGAATTATGAACTTTGCATATTTTATGAGGTTTGGGAAACAAGGTGGTTGCTTCAGAATTTGATGAAAGAAACCATACAAGTCCCGCACTCTATAGAAAGTACCATAATACAAAGATATGTACTAGTACCCCACCAAAAATTAAAAAGAATAACAAACCAAGGGAAAACTTTACCTAACAATTTCATGCATAAACACCCAAGCTATGCGGGGAAAAAGGAATTGTATTATTGATGGAAGCAAAAGGCAAATAGTGAAGTACCGCTAAAGAGAAATGTTAAAATTATAAATCCTATACGATAGCCATAACAAGCATTCAGGAAGAGGAGGAATCCTCTTGATTCCGTATCTTTTTGAATCTTCTATGTCTAACTCTACTATTGTCCTGATATCTACTACTAAATTTACAAATGTTCTTCAGAAAACCCCAACTAAGAGAATGAAAGCCACAATCACCGCTAGCCAACCTCATATCGAACAGGACAACTCCAGAAAAATAAATCATCGACCAGCAAAGGAGGGTATGGGTGATCCCTAATATTCTAGTGAAATTGGAGCTAAAAGAAGATATGGTGTTTGAGGTGATGCCATCATGGATTTGAAAGATTGGTTGGTGATTGTGGTTGTCTGAGGTATTTATGGCAGCATTAGATATTCTTTTTCTTATCTATTGATTTTCTTCTTTTCTTTTCTGGCTTCAAGTTGGGGGATCCCTATGATCATTTGGAGTGATGGTGGTGGTAGTGTAACCATAAAAGTGGATTGGGTGGAAGATACAGATAGAAATTTAAATCATACTCAATTATGCTTAATGAAAGCCTGTTAACAAAAAGGGATTGCGATTATTACAAAAAAATGATATCCAAAAACGATTTTTCAGAAAATCCCAGTTTTTGCTCACTTGCTAAACTCTCTTGTTCATTCGAATTAATTGAGCATTTCTCCCTCAAGAAATAGCATCAAAAAATTTCTATCAGCAGATAAAGCATAACAAAACTATTTCCCAAGTCCTTTGAACTGTCAAAAAATTATATGGAAACAACACTTTCTTGGCAATGCAGAAGCTATAAAGGGAAAAATCAAGAATTGCCCAAAATTCCTTGAAGAAATGATTAGTTTATCAAAGTTCGCCTTAGGCAAAAACAGGTTACTTGCACTGGCTAGTCTACACAACGCTACCTCAGCTTGGCCTGCAAATCTACCCGAGGCCCCCAATTCCACATTATTACAAAGCTACCACATAACCAGAATTCAAAGAGCAAAATCGATTTTTCAGGTTGAAAGACTCGAAGGAATGAAATTATTGTATCAAGTTCCATCATTTGGACTTTTCAGTTGAAACGCATACAGAATTCAAACAGCAAAATCGATTACCTTAATTCCGGTGAACGGTTGGCGAAGTTATTCTTCAAGTACAATGACCAGCTTCTCAAAACACCTGCTCTTATAGTCGGATTCTTCAATAGCTTTGAAATCTCCCCCTTATATGGAAATCAGTGGCCGCAGGCAAGAGGTTTGGTTTTGAAGCACAGATTTCACGTTCAAGCAGGTTTGAAGAAGGGGAATAAGTTGGAATAGCCACCACTCAAGTGTTTTTGTTTAAATAGCCTTTGACCAAAATCTTTAAAAGGAAAAAAGAATTAATTATTTAAAAGTTTAAAATGTCTACTTTACCCTCCCTTGTATAACCAGACAAATGAAAAATTTGGGTCAAATTCGGCCAAGTCAAAGCCCGTTTGACTGAATCTAAAAATTTTAAAGAAATTTTTGAAGGTCCTAGGTTTTGAACCTACAACCTCTAAAGATAAAAGATGCTCCCCACACCACTAGGACATTGAACAACATTATTTATTTTGTTGCAATAACTTGTATATATATCTTGACAAATTATATTCAAATTTACAAGATCTAAGGATTTGAACCTTCAATCTTTAAGAAAAAATTCATTAGAATGTTTTCCTCACCATTAGGACATTGAACAAAGCTGTTTAATTTGTTGCAATAACCTATATATATCTTAAAAAATTATAGTCAAATTTTCAATATGTATTTGAACTTCAACCTCTAAGAAAAATTATGCTTTCCTCACCACTAAGACATTGAAGAACATTGTTTATTTTAATGCAATAACATATATATATATATATATATATATATATATATATATATATATATATATATATATAACCCTATAGTTCTGAATATTTTGAAAAATTATAGTCAAATATTTCACTTTATTTTATATACGTATTATGTATTGAAAGATTAATTTTAATAAAGATGAATTGAATGTCTACAAAATTTATGATTTCGAAATATATAAATAATTAGTGAAAATTATTTTAAAATCTTTAATTTTAGTTCAAATAATTGTTTTTATATTTTTAAGTACTCATCCATCGGTCCAACCATTAAATTTTATTAGGAAAAACGATAAAATTATCGTTTTATATAAACTAAAACAATATATGTATCGTTTTAGTTATGATTTAAACTGAAACGATATCAATGCTGTCAAAATTGTACTGAAACGATATGGATATTGTTATGTATCAAATCCAAAAAATAACACAACGACGTCCATATCGTTTCAGTACAAATTTGATGAGCTTGAAATCGTTCCAGTTCATATAATAACTACAACGACATAGATATCGTTTATTTTCATGCAAAACGATAATTATATCGTTTTGGCCAAAAATAACGATTCGATCGTCCACAATCACCCAGCATCCCTTCAACATACGTAGGACGATCGAAAAAGGTCATCAAGTGGATTGATGTCACTCGAATGACTTAGAAAGAACGAACGAAAATACTTTTTTCTATCGGAATAGTTCGAAAGTTGTACACAGTCATGAGAACACAAATATTCCCATAGTTTTTTTTGAGGGAGATCGAACCCACTTAATAATCTATTTCGATTATCCTACATATGTCGAATGCATGTCGGGTTGTCGTGGAATGTCGAATCGTTGTTTTTATCAAAAATGATATCATTATCATTTTATATGAACTAAAATGATTTAAATTGAAATGATATCAATGTTGTCAAAATTGTACTGAAACGATATGAACATCGTTATGTATCAAATCCACAAAATAACATAATGACGTCCATATCGTTTCAGTATAAATTTGAAGAGCTTGAAATCGTTCCAGTTCATATAATAACTACAACGGCATAGATATCGTTTCTTTTCATACAAAACGATAATTATATCGTTTTGGCTAAAAATAACGATTCGATCATCTACAACCACCCAACATGCCTTCAACATACGTAGGACAATCGAAAAAGGTCATCAAGTGGATTGATGTCACTCGAATGACTTAGAAAGAACGAACGAAGATACTTTCTTTCTATCAGAATAGTTCGAAGGTTGTATATAGTCGTGAGAACACAAATATTCCCATAATTTCTTTTGAGTGAGATCGAACCCACTTGATGACCTATTTTGATGATCCTACATATATCGAATGCATGTTTGGTTGTCGTGGACAGTTGAATCATCGTTTTTAGCAAAAACAATATCATTATCGTTTTATATAAACTAAAACGATATCAATGTTGTCAAAATTATACTGAAACGATATGGACATCGTTATGTATCAAATCCACAAAATAACATAATGACGTTCATATCGTTTCGGTACAAATTTGACGAGCTTGAAATCGTTCCAGTTCAAATAATAACTACAACGACATATATATCGTTTCTTTTCATGCAAAATGATAATTATATCTTTTTGGCTAAAAATAACGATTTGATCGTCCACAACTACCCAACATGCCTTCAACATACGTAGAACAATCGAAAAAGGTCATCAAGTGGGTTGATGTCACTCGAATGACTTGGATAGAACGAACGAAGATGCTTTCTTTCTATGGGAATAGTTTGAAGGTTGTATATAGTCATGAGAACATAAATATTCTCATAATTTCTTTTGAGTGAGACTGAACCCACTTGATGACCTATTTCGATGATCCTACATATGTCGAATGCATGTTGGGTTGTCGTGGACAGTCGAATTGTCGTTTTTAGTAATAACAATATCATTATCGTTTTATATAAACTAAAACGATATATGTATCGTTTTAGTTATGATTTAAACTGAAACAATATCAATGTCATCAAAATTATACTGAAACGATATGGACATTATTATGTATCAAATCCACAAAATAACATAACGACGTTCATATCATTTCGGTACAAATTTGACGAGTTTGAAATCGTTCCAGTTCAAATAATAACTAATATATATATATATATATATATATATATATATATATATATATATATATATCGTTTCTTTTCATGCAAAACGATAATTATATCGTTTTGGCTAAAAATAACGATTTGATCGTCCACAACCGCCCAGCATGCCTTCAACATACGTAGGTCGGTCGAAAATGGTCATCAAGTGGGTTGATATCACTCGAATGACTTAGAAAGAACGAATGAATATACTTTCTTTCTATCGGAATAGTTCGGATGTTGTATTTAGTCATGAGAACACAAATATTCCCATAATTTCTTTTGGGTGAGATCAAACCCACTTGATGACCTATTTCGATAATCCTACATATGTCGAATGCATGTTGGGTTATCGTGGACAGTCGAATCGTCGTTTTTAGCAAAAAACAATATCATTATCGTTTTAGTTATGATTTAAACTGAAACGATATCAATGTTGTCAAAATTGTACTGAAATGATATGGACATCGTTATGTATCAAACCCACAAAATAACATAATGACGTCCATATCGTTTCAGTACAATTTTGACGACATTGATATCGTTTCAATTCAAATAATAACTACAACGACATAGATACCGTTTCGTTTCATATAAAACGATAATTAAATCGTTCTGGCTAAAAATATTTATTTTTTCTCTCCAAATTTTTACTAAAATGATGCGGATATCGTTATGTTATTTCGTAAGTTTGATACTTATGATTTATTATCTTTTTCTAAAATTTTGAGAGAAAATGTCTCCATTGAATGAAGGGCAAAATTTTGGGAGCAGTGTATTTATCATACTGGAACAATATCAATTTCGTCTTATATCTCAGGAACGATTTCAATATCGTTATGTAAATTAGTGAAATTCTCGTACTAGAATGACAAAAATATCGTTTTGTATTTCAGGAATGATAATGTCGTTATGAAAATCAATGCATTTTTCATATTAGAACGATATGTGCGTCAACTATAACAATATAAAAGTCGTTTGTCTGTAATGTTAAAAAACACGACGACAAAAAATGACTTTAATTTTGTTCTAATGGAACAAAAGCGAAAATAACACAATGACTACAAAATTTAATACATCATTTTCTGCTTCCAATAAATACAAAATAACAAAGTTACAAGTCACGACAATTAAACAACTTTAAGTTTCACTACTAGCTGTTTGACATTTACAAGTAAAGCAAACATGACCAGTTTTCTTACAGTTAGAGCATCGGACGTTATAGGGACAAAAGTTGACATCTCCATTTTGTATAGCATTGTATCGACCTTCAACATCTCTCTAACTTTATCATACAAGTTCACACAAGAAATTATTTTCGAAACAAAAATAACCAATGTTTTCCCTTTGTAATGCTACATATTTCCATTCTCAAACGCCTTCAACTGATGGCTCATATTTTAACTAGAAGTCAAATTGAATCCATAACATATCCATGGTGTCCAAAACTGCAATTAAACATCAAAATTGTAAAATTTCATCAGATATCAAACTTAGTACATTATTGATAACGAGGTGTAAGTCGTATGGTTTGCAGAAAATGATATATAAGTCGTTCTGGACGGAAAAATGAAATGTATGTTTCACAGTAGAGCAGCAAATAGAATAGGCATTTATCAGCAGCATATTCACTTCAAAAAAAGGGGTAATAAGAAAAATTGATGTGTTTACCAGCATATTCATTTCAAAAATAAGGGGTAATAAGAAAAATTGGAAAGCAACCCATATCAAAGCTCTAATTCAATGATAAAATGAATTCAAAACTATTATTGACAAATGAACACCATAAACACAAATCACATGTGATTCAGAAAAATTAAAAAAGAAAGTAGCCAAAATATTAAAAAATTTAACATTACCTTCTCTTCTTCTTCAAATACCCATCAAGAATATTACAAGTTTTGATTACTTACTTCAACCGAGTGAGTGTTTAAGAGGATGCTAATAGTAAATTTTAGGATTTGATAAAGAAGAGAAGATGATGATAAAAATGAAGAAAAGTTGCAAAGAGATGTTGACCCAATCGTGGAAGAAAGAAAGCCAAAATTGATTTAAGGCTAAATGGAAATTGAAAGGAGAATTTGGGCATTATGTCTTTTTACATACAAGGAGATTTTAGTAATTTACAAATTTTATTTTCCTTTTCTTTGTATCTTGAGGTCATCTAACTTAAAAACTTAGTTGGTGGATTTTTTAAACTAAAACTTGGTTTGACTAGGCTCATTAAATGAAGTCCCCTTTGAAGAAGCAGAGGGCAGGGTTTTTAATATTGGGTCGGGCGGGTTTAAACCCGACCTAATACAAATAATTTTACAGTAATTTGAAACCCAATCCAACCCGTTTTTATTCTAAACCAATCAATCTTGATCCGATTCGGGCTGGGTTGGATCGATTTTGCGATTTTCGATTTATGGGCCCAACCCTAGTTATCTTTTCCTCCACCCAACCCAACCCATCACACCACACCACACTACAGCCAAGCCGCTACCCAAAGAATTCACCACCACCCAATGAAATTGAATAAAGAACAAAAATTGAAAAAGAAAAGAAAAAAATTAGAAAATTAATCACCTTCTCTTATTAAGCTCAACTCAACTCCACCCTGCCCTACCCTACCCTACGCCACCCCATACCATCACAAACCATTGGCACTACCAAGTACACTAGCACCACCTATATTATATGGATTCATGCTACTGAAACCTTATTTTTATCGTCGTGTGCTCGAACTACGGAAACATTCTTATTATCCCCTATGTTGTCTTCGTCCATGCCAAATAGACACGAGGATCATGATACAATACTATAAAAATAATTTTTCTTGACATTGGCATTACTCTTACATTTGCATCAAGGGGCTCATAGGTTGAGGACTCACCACCCACCACCACCCAAAAAATCACAATCACACATCAATTAAGTGAACACCCAAATTGTAGTACACAGAACAATGGAGGAAAACTTGAAAAATGAAGCAAAAAATTGAGCATTTTAGTTAGGTTGACAATAAAATTACAACCGACAAATTTTTCTCACTTAGTCAAAATTTTCTCTTCCTAAACCCTGATTTCGAAGTCTAAATCGGAGCAAGAGGGGAAATGACTATTGGAAATGGAGATATTTGATAAACCCTGATTTCGAAGTCTAAATAGGAGCAAGAGGGGAAATGACTATTTGAAATGGAGATATTTGAATTTGTATGCCCCCTCATTCTTTTAGACGAAAGTATTTATTTATAAATTTTCTTGGAGGTTTGGGTCATTCTAGAAAATGATAAGGAGCAATTTCTTAATGGATTGATAACTGATTATGTTATGCCTACATATGTTATTCATTAGTTTAGAAGTAATACTTTTTATATTTACTCACGTATACTTGAATAATGATTTTCACCGCTATAAAGGAGGATGGTTCGCCCATTTTCTTCTGCAAACCTTCTACGTTCTAACTACCTTCACGTACTTTTAGACTTCCCTTAAGGCGAATGAGTTTGTAGGATAAATTTCTTGATTCGGCAAATAGTCTCCAAAGTCCAATTTTATTATCCATATTAAATACAGGACTTGTTTATTGTCAAGCTATGAACTTATAAGTGGCATTTACTGATTTTTATTTATTTATTTTATTTTTTATGCCGATGTATACTACATTGAGGAGATATGCAATGATTGCAACCATTTTATGCATGTGCTAATGGGTTTATTTGCATGTTTCTAAGTTAGTGGCCCATGTGTGCTTAATGCGTGTGTAGACTACGTTCGATCTTGCTCGTCCATTTCGAATCTGATCTAATTGCCTCTTAGTATTCATTGAGTACAATTGTTCGAAATAATTCAAATGGCTTTGATTGTGTCTGACATAATTCAACGGTTTACGCCTTCCTTTCAGAACTTATAAATAAGTCATTCTTTCTATGAGTATCTTCATTATTTTTTCTTCGTTGTTCTCTTTTTCTGGGCTTATTTTCTAGGTGTTCAGGATCTTGCTTTTATGTTTATAATCTTTAAACTTTTATAGTCTTCT
Source organism: Fraxinus excelsior (assembly GCA_019097785.1). Lineage (NCBI taxonomy): Eukaryota > Viridiplantae > Streptophyta > Magnoliopsida > Lamiales > Oleaceae > Fraxinus > Fraxinus excelsior. The sequence goes on from CM032642.1 coordinate 9,231,606, forward strand.
TTACAATCTCTTCCCGAAGTGACTCCAAAAATATGTCCTATAATTTTGACAATGGGAGTTCTAGACTTAAGGATGATTTCCCTAGTGGTTCTTCTTCTTCCTTAGAAGTATTGTATATTGAGATGTTGCCTTACTTAAAGTTACTTATTCTAATACTTACTAACCTAGAACTTCTTAGGCAAAGATATTGTGATCCTAGGGCTGCGAAGTGAATCTGTAAGCCTTAATGAGAGTCATAAAGAGGTTTATGAAGCTTCAAAAAATTTTATCGACCTTAACGTGCAGGGTTTGAGTGAAATTCAAAATCGATTTAACGTCCCTGATGATATAGAATTATTGTGCCCTAAGCAATTTCAAACTACTGATTGTCCCATCCATGATTGTATAGCTATTCATAAATAATCAATAGACTTTCCATCACTTCTTTCACAGGGTTCTTTCATCATTTAACACCGCTTTTATCTAACTTCAAATGGGTGGGCCCATATGGTTATGTCCTTCTTATTATGGAGTTCAACATGTTTAAAGGGGAAATCTTTCACTGGATGCATTTCGATCTATTTATCACCCAATAAGGTGGAAAATAAAGAGAACCTTCAAAAAGGGCATTACTATCTTTCTCATTGCTCTAAGTATGTCCAAAATTTGTAAGCACTCCTAACCAGGTACATAACTGAAAGGAGAGTTTTTCTTTGCCCAAGGCAATTGGAGATTTCAGCCTAATGACCCAATCATTTGGTTGTTATGCCTCAATTTTATGGTGAATATAGTAAGTGTTTATTCTCCTTTTTTTTAATCTTTCATATTATCTCACTTTGATGTGTTGATGTATGTAAGCAACCAGGATCCCTATGAGGTCAAGTTCTTATCAATCTTTGTGCCTTAACATCAGCCATTTTTTGGCTTGAGTTTTGAAACTTGGGAAGCTGAAAAATTGGTTCATATTTCAACTCAAACTTTTACTATGTTGGCATATAAAATACTATGGATACTCGAGTTTATGCTTTTAGGCTTTTGTCTCTTATTTCTTCGCCTAATTTTTCGACAAGTTTCCTTTTATTTTGTAGTACGGATTGATTTTAATGCGACCCCTTTTACGACCTCCAAGCATTGAGAAATTTTAGTACCCCCCCCTATCCCAAGATTTAACTTATGAAGGTCCTGAGAGGGCTAACAATGTTTCTCAATAGATGGTTAGAGATATTACCATGTGACCTTTTCCTACACAGGGGTCTAGGAAATCAAAGTCCCTTGTTGTTGCTTGTGTTCAAGGGTCCTTTCCCTTAGAGAGCATGCTCCTTTGCCCATTTTCATCGGGGATTCTTCGAAAGGGAAGTGGAAAATGCCAAATGAGTTTGAGCAGATGTCAAATCCTAGAATCTCTCATTCTCCTAGGTCATTTGTTCTAAGGTCCCCATTCATCCCTCGCCTGAATGAATAGTTGGATTCAGGGGTTCTTTCTATTCAGGGGAGAAATGATTGATGTGAGTTACCGTACATACCATGACCAATAAGCAGAGTATAAGGTAAGAAATTGCAATCTTTAGAAAAGAGATGTAACACTTTTCAGAGCAAACTGGAGGATGTTGAGAAAGAGAAAGCTATTGATGTGCAAAATTGCTGAAACTTGTGCTAACAAGGAGGCTATTTTATTAGCTGATATTGGGAGGGTCTCTAAAGACTTGGAGCAAGCTAAATTAAATCACCAAGCTTATGCTCAGAGGGTTGATCATGAGGTTTCCAAACTCAAGGAAGAGCGTCATTGGTGAATGTTAAGCAATTTCCTTGTCATTAGAGATTATGAGAGTACGAGGAATGAAATGATTTTACTTCGTAATGAGTTGAAAAGTTGCAAGGTAAAGCTTACTATCACAAAGTCAAACTTTGTTGAAGGGAATGCCCATGAGGCTTATCGATGAAGGTATGCAAGAATGAGGTAATAAGGTTCTTGACATAATGAAAAGTTTTCTTCCTGAATGGAATATGGATTTTTGGATGCCCCTGTGAGAAAGATGTTCAGGATACCCTCTCTCCCTGAGGTTCCTCTACTAGCCTTCGAGGCAATGAATACTCTGTATGTTCCTCCCATGCCAATGGATTCATAGGTTATTCCGTTAAGGAGGGTTGCTATTATTTTTGAGCCAGTGAACACTCATATTCTTGAAATGATTTTACTTCGTAATGAGTTGAAAAGTTGCATGGTAAAGCTTACTATCACAAAGTCAAACTTTGTTGAAGGGAATGCCCATGAGGCTTATCGATGAATCTATGCAAGAATGAGGTAATAAGGTTCTTGACATAATTAAAAGTTTTCTTCCTGAATGGAATATGGATTTTTTGGATGCCCCTGTGAGGAAGATGTTCAGGATACCCTCTCTCCCGGTTCCTCTACTAGCCTCCGAGGCAATGAATACTCCGTATGTTCCTCCCATGCCAATGGATTCATAGGTTATTCCGTTAAGTAGGGCTGCTATTAGTTTTGAGCCAGTGAACACTCAAATTCTTGCTCCTCTTCCTCCTTATAAAGGAGTGTCCCGTCAAGAGGTAATATTCAAGTTAACCAGTATGATATGACTTTTTGGAAATCTCTAGCCTCTGATTGATTTAAGAAAAATCCTATGGATACATAGGGGTGTCCATAATTGGGCCAGGCCCCCCCACCAATAGGGGGGGGGGTGTGCCGGGTGTCCATTATGGACACCCCTATGGGTACATAATTGTACCCATAGCACATCCCTTGATTTAAATGATCAATTCGACTTGCTTCTTTGTTCTAGTGGGGGGTTTTTTTTTTTATCAATTCTTAAATGTGGAATCGTCTTTTATATTATTACTACTTTTTTCTCAACTTTATTTATTTAAGCTCGCACTACTTTAGTCGTTCGGTATTCAAACATGCTTTGTATAAGTGCATTTAATTAGTTTCATAATATAACTCGCAAAGTATAACATATCATTTAATACTCGTTGCAACTGAAAAAATAACAAGGGATAGCGATTATGACTCTTGCCATAGCTTTTTGGTACACAAATATCTTGCGAGTAGTAATAATGGTCTCTTGTGATGACATTATTCTATTATGCAAACGGATTTAGACCACCCTTCGTAGTCATTGTTCAATTGATTCCGCAAGTAGTGCAAGTAATAAAGTGACATTGCATTGCTACATTTACGAAGAACATGCAAAGCTATCCCAGGCCTTTCATTGCAGAAGTAACATTCATTTGCTACATAGATATTATGCAACAATATATTATTTTGCGTTGGAAGAGAGTCTTATCATACTCTCCAAGTTGAGTTTTATCTATTTCCTTTTTTGAGTAAATTATGGTTCTTTTGATGCTATACAAGGCATTATTATGGTGTAAGCATTCAACTTTTGATTATTGTAAATTAATTAAAAGTGAGGATTCATTTTTCTTTTTGTTCTTCATTGAACTGTCAAGAACATATCAAATATTTCCATCTTTATGGCATTCAACCCTAAAATCTTGGTCTTTGTTCAAGAAATCATTGGGTCAATGTTCTTTGATTTGATTTTCACTTTCTTGAAATGTGTACATCAAATCTTGAAGATTTTTGTAGTAAGTTGGGTACCAAGTTGTTATTTTCTACTACATAGCACCCACATACAAATGGGTAAGCTAAAGTAGTTAATAATATACTAACTCAACTTTTGCATACTATCAATAAAAAATTGAAATTGTGTATAGATTTAACACATTTGCATCTTTCGATTTAATTCCTTTATCTGTTAATGAAATTGGTAGTTTGGATGGGAAGAACAAGGCTGAATTGGTGAAGTAATTCATCAGAAGGTTCAGCTTTAGTTCGAAAAGAAGAATTCATTATGCTTTTGAAGATAATAAATCTTATACATTTGACCTTTCAACCAAGGGATTGAGTTTGGGTTTACATGCGAAAAGAAGTTTTTTCTAGCCCAAGAAGGTATAAATTGCATCGTCGAGGAGATGGATCATTCCCAATCCATGGAAAGATTAATGAATGTCCTACAAACTAGACCTTCCAGGTGGTGTAATATGTCTACTATTGTTAATGTTGCCAATCTTTCTCTATTTGATACAGATGACTATTCGAGGATGAATCCTTTTGAAGAGAGAGAGAATGATGAGTATCACAAAATGCCGAAAAGCAAGGTTTCTTTATATGTCTTGGCATACCAATAATAAGGTCAAGAGCAAAGAAGATCAATGAACATAGGCAAGGAGTTGTCCAAGCTACATAGGCCGAAAGTCTAAGTGCAACAAGCAAGATATCAACCTTCAAAATGGACATGAAAGAAGAATAATTAAACTTAGCACATTTGATTCAAGCTAAGGTGGAGGGAGCTGAGCTGGGAAGCCTGCGCACGCAAAGCCTTAATCCCTTTGCGTGTGCTGCAGTACGCTGAAATTTATTTACTTTTTTGCATAGGACACAAGTTTTAATTTTGCTCATTAGCAAATTAAGTGGTCCATGTCCTTGTCACCACACTTAGTCCATAAATTAAAATAATAATACCATCAATGTATTTCTTTAAAAAAAATAAGTAATAAGATTTATTTTCTTAATTGTGATTTTAAATTATTTTTCATAAGTATTATGTGGGCCAAATCATTAAGTATAGTTGAAATTGATTAAATATATCAATATGTATCTTGTTTTTGTGGCTCGCGTTAAATTACGTAGATTGGGCTCAAGAAAAAATTATTTTGAACAAGATATGTCAAGTTATTGTGGTTCAAACAAAAATTAAGTTTTTATCTAATATTATATCATTTTATATTGCCATTGCGTTGACTGGCTGAAATAGATGTGGGGGATTTCACGTTTAATAGAAAAGCAACTAACTTATCTTCTTACTTGATATTTACAAGTGGGTGTGTAAGTTATGGGATTTAGGAGAACGTGTGATGATTTATCTCAACCATTATGCCAATTGAGGAAATGGTGGAAAATACCCGATTGACCCGGCCACTTTTTCAAAATAGCATTTGACCATGTATAAAAAAAAGCAAAAACTAATAAAAGTTAGAAAGTTAAGTATTTTCCCATTTTTACCCTCACACGTGACTTGAAGAGAGGAGAGAAAAAAATCTCTAACCCCACGACGAGGAGCAAGACTGACGGCCAAAAAATCGACAATCCAGATCAGAATCGCCATATTTGTTGAACAATGTGAGTTTTGAAAAGCATTATATGTTATTTTACAAAGCATTGTTGAAATCATTGAATAAATAAAACATGTTTTCGAATTTTGTAGATTATCTTTGAAGAAATAGTTGTAGATCAATTATTTATGGATGAAATGCTTGTGTTGGTGTGATTTGGGTGAGGTTTGGGAGGTGGAGATCGCCATTTCTGGGTAAGGTTTGGGAGGCGGAGATTGTCGGAAATGGCGATCTTCGCCATTGCTGGTGAGAGCAGCGTTTCTCGTCCGGGCATTTGGGCCATCCAAGCGTAGATGCCTAGATGTGAACTAGGCCGCCTGGCAAGGCCCAGTTCAGTTAACTATGTAGGTTGCTGCCAGATGGCCCAGTTAACTTAACTAAGTCGTGCCAGATGGCCCATTTCACGTAACTAATATTAAATAAATATTTTATTTAATTATTTTTTTGATATTTAATTTAAAATTAATTTCTAAATTTATTATTTAATATTAATTATAGTTTAGTTTTGTCTTGAATTTTTAATTATTTATTTAATATTTAATTTAAATAAATAAGTAACTTATTTAACAATGAAAATAAAAAATTTAAATAAACAATTAATTTATATATTACATAAACAATTAAATTTATTTTGTAAACAACTTGAAAAATTCACGAAAAAAGAGTTTGTAAAATATAAAATATTATTTAGTTATAAATAATAAACTATTAAATATTGTATCATTTATTTAATATTCTATTAATTATAATTAATATTATAAATAATTATAAATTATTCTTTTACAATGAAATATTAAATAAACAATTAAAGAATTTATTTTAAATTACTTATTTAATTTGTTTACAAACAATAAAAATAATCATTTAAAATATTTATTTTAAATTACTTATGGAAATTGTTTATAAAACATTAAATGAAAAATTAAAATAAATTATTTCATTTATTAGTTTATTTAATTTGTTTACTTTAATAGTTTGAGTAAATTTTAGTTACAAGAAGTAGTTTATTTCAAAATAAAATATTATTTAGTTGTAAATAATAAAATATTAAATAAACAAAATAACTTGTTTCTTTGAAATGTTTATTTAATATTTTATTATTAATAATTAAATATTATATAAACAATTAAAATAAAGAATTTAATTATAAATTCTTCTTTTACAATGAAATATTAAATGAACAATTAAAATAGTTATTTTAAAATATTTATTAAAATTGTTTATAAAATATTTATTTAATATTATATTAATTATAATTAAATATTATATAAAATATTAATAAAATATTCAATTAACCATTAAAATAATAAATAATGAAATATTCAATTAAAAATAAAAATAAAAATAATAAACTTTATTTAGTTATAAATAATAAAATATTAAATATTCGATTGTTTATTTAATATTCTATTAATGATTAAAATAAGAAATAATGAGATAATCAATTAACAATCAAAATAATAAAATGTTATTTACTTATAAATAATAAAATATTAATTATTTAGTTTGTTGAATATTCGATAGTTTGTTTAATATTTATTAGTAACAAAAAAGAGTTTAGTAGTGAATTGTTTACTTAAATTTTATATTTCGATTGTTTATTTAAATTTATATTTCGAGTATTTATTTAATATTCTATTAACAATTAAAATAATAAAATTTTATTTAGTTGTAAATAATAAAAATATTAAATATTCGATGGTTTATTTAATATTCTATTAATTAATTATTTTGTTTAATATTTAGTTACAAAAAAGAGTGTAGCAATTAATGTCATTCAATTATTCCATTATTGCATTATCTGTTGTTCCATTATCTACTAATTCTTGCGGATAGTAGTTAATGTCATTTGGTTAGTTTAATTTTCTCATATTATGTTTTATCTATTATGTCTCGCACAAGATTAGAACATTTGAAATGTTGCAGGATGGATTACCATTTGGACGAAGCGTTGAGACAGATCCCAGGCAAAGTTAAATCGAACTATAATTTTGTCATCTTTACAGTGGTACTAGATTTGCTCGACGAGGAGCACGTAGACATGATGAGGCGATCCTGCTTATGGCCATTGTATTCATTGCGCGGCATACAATTTTCTGGGCAGCTGCTCGAAGCGTTGCTATGTTGGCTGCACAAGCCAGTTGACAGAGATACCCTCCATTTCGATCTTGGGGGCAAGGTGGTTAGATTTTCTACATTCGAGTTTGCCCTTATCACTGAATTGATGTGTACGGGCGAAGAAGCAGTACATACCCGTATTCCGATGAACAAGAGGTTGCTGAATGAATATTTTCACGGGCAAACGACGGTCACTCCGGGCAGTTGATAGACGCATTCAGGGCATGCGAGGATATATCTCACAGGTTGAAGCTGGGTATGGTGCTTATCGTCGAGAGCGTACTCAGGTGTCGTCACAAGAAGACGTCGATCGACGTTTTTCATTTGGAGATTGTTGACAACATCGATGCCTTCAATGCTACTTGGGGGCAGAGATGTTTTACGGATACTTTACGACACTTCAGGTCGGGGTATTCGATGCCTAGGGGGGATAGACTGGAGCGCAAGTACGATGCATATGGCATGCCGTTGGCATTGCAGGTAAATGTTTAACATAATAAATTATCTATTTTTTAATTAAATTCTATATATAATAATTGTAACTGTTGCAGATATGGATGTACGATACTGTCACCATATTGGCTGGCCGGTATGCGAGGAGAGTGAAGACGTACCCTCAGATTTATCAATGGCGAGCACAGGACAAGACACTTGGTAAACAAATATCAGCTCTCATCGACGATCCTGAGGTACGTATTATACATTTTGCGATTTATATTCTATGTCCTTTTACAATGTCAGTACATTTTCATTAACTCAGTAAAATGTCAATAAGCTAGGCTAAAGTCCTCACTGAGTTGACCTCGTCGATAAAGGAGGAGGGTTAGAGTTATATGCGTTGCCAGTCTATCCCGGGTGTGCCGGATGATCATATGGTATGTTTATTGAATATAATATGTTGAGTTTTTAATTAAATTAATAATTCAGACTGTTGATTTTTTCAGGAGTGCCGTCTAGTATCACCTCCGCCGCCAAGGTTGCCGTCGCCGCCAAGGGCCTCACCGCTGCCGCCGGGGGCCTCACAGTCGCCGATATGGGCGTAACCGCCGTCGTCAGGGGCCTCACCGCCACCAATGGCATCACTGATCTGTATGGCCGCCTTACTGAGTTTATAACGGGTCAGTATGTAACACTCCGAAATTTTATGCTCGTTTAACTTGTTTATTTAATTTTTAGTATGATAATTTTACTTTTCGAAATTTTATATGGCCAAGATTATTAGTGATTGCCAAGTTTTCATTGTTGGTTGATAAACAGTTTGCCAAGATTAATTAATTAGGTTTTTTGGGATTAATGTCAAATTTTACACCTAATTACTATAGATAAGCATTTCTTTTCCACTTGGCCGAGAGTAGAATGTTACTTTGTAGTAAAATAACAAGCAAGCATGAGGTGGCTAAGGCAAGCATGAGGTGTTTAGTGTTTAATATTCAAGCAGGAGGTGTTAAGCAAACATGAGGTGTTTATCTTTGTATTGAAGTAACAAGCAAGCATGAGGTGTTTAGCATTTAATATTCAAGCATGAGGTGTTTATCTTTGTAGTGAAGTAACAAGCAAGCATGAGGTATTTAGTGTTTAATATTCAAGCATGAAGTGTTAAGCAAACATGAGATGTTTATCTTTGTAGTGAAGTAACAAGCAAGCATGAGGTATTTAGTGTTTAATATTTAAACATGAAGTGTTTATCTTTGTAGTAACAAGCAAGCATGTGGTGTCAACTAGTAGCTTGCAACCGCTAGTAAGAATAGAAGGAGAAGAGCAAAGGCTAGCACTTTCAAGTACACTTTTCAACCGCATGTTTTAAGGTAAGATACTTTCTATGCTCAACTGGTTTTTCATGGTAATATTTTATGCTTAAGCTATGCATGAAAACCATAATATGAAAGATGTGGACAACTCCACAAAGTTAGATATCTATTTATGCCTTAGGATAAGTCCGAAGGGCACGGGCAAGCCGGAATGTGCAAGTATGTATTTGAATGCTTTCTTTTGTGTAGTATTAACATGTTAAATCCGAACATGGTATCTTACTGAGTAGTCTTTATACTCATAGTATTTATACTAAATTTTCAGATTCAAGCAGGAGGTGTTAAACAAACATGAGGTGTTTATCTTTGTAGTGAAGTAACAAGCAAGCATGAGGCATTTAGTGTTTAATATTCAAGCATGAGGTGTTAAGCAAACATGAGGTGTTTATCTTTGTAGTGAAGTAACAAGCAAGCATGAGGTGTTTAGTGTTTAATATTTAAACATGAAGTGTTTATCTTTGTAGTAACAAGCAAGCATGTGGTGTCAACTAGTAGCTTGCAACCGCTAGTAAGAATAGAAGGAGAAGAGCAAAGGCTAGCACTTTCAAGTACACTTTTCAACCGCAAGTTTTAAGGTAAGATACTTTCTATGCTCAAGTGGTTTTTCATGGTAATATTTTATGCTTAAGCTATGCATGAAAACCATAATATGAAAGATGTGGACAACTCCACAAAGTTAATCTATTTATTTATGCCTTAGGACAAGTCCGAAGGGCACGGGCAAGCTGGAATGTGCAAGTATGTGTTTGAATGCTTTCTTTTGTGTAGTATTAACATGTTAAATCCGAACATGGTATCTTACTGAGTAGTCTTTATACTCATAGTATTTATACTAAATTTTCAGATCCATGATCGTTGAGTTGAGTTGGTGGAAGTCAGTCGGCATACTCAATGATGGGACAAAGTTATTTTGTATCGAAATTTCTTTTCCGTATGTTTTGCTCAAAGACTGTTTTCCTTATGTCTTTTTCGTGGTATTAAATATAAGCACGTATAAAGCATGATGTAATATGGTACTGGAAGTATATTTTGTAATCACATCTTTCATGTTGTGTTTGAAGACATTTTCATAGACTTTTTTCTTGAAATGGTAAAAGAGACAGAAACTGGACAGATTCTTAGGATCAATTGAAAGTGCAATTTCGAACTTTAAAGACAACCATTTGAGACTCTAAAATTACTACATTATCCATCTTTGAGTCTTCTTTACATGAGTACAAAAATCACTCAATTTGAATATGTGTGGCACAAGATATAAATTTTTAAGTGTCGAAAGGTAAATCTGAAGTTTCTGTGCAGTACCTCATTGTTTTTGGTAAAACGTCTAATCTTTGAAATTTCCCATATTTTAACATAGGAAACTACTTGAAAACATCTTTCTAATTCCACAGATCTCATAGAAAATGGAGTTGGGATGAATTTTATAAAAAATGTTTAAACTGGCTGCCCCAATTAGCCGTGACTGCGTAGAGTTCGCATATGTAAAGAATAATTTCAGGTCTGCATGTACTTCTGTTGGCCATTAAACTTTACAGAGATATTCTACTATAAATTTTTCATGTAACAAGGGTAGAGGTTATTATGTTTAGTACGTGACACTCGTAGCTCAAGTACGGGGTGTCACACAGTATGCCAAATTTTCGGAGGAGATGGGGGCGATGCGACGAGAGCTCAGGAGACATATCGACGATGTATATAATGATGTCGGAGCTCTACGTTGCCACGTGGTAGATTTGCAAAGCGAGATAGGGGACCTTCGGACTGAGGTCATTACGTTACGGGCGACGTAGCAGCCTTACGAGGGATGGCAGTCATCAGGATGGAGGGAGTGACAATGGAGCGAGTCAGATAGGGTATGATGATCTGCCATGGCCGGGGGAGAGATATAGACTCATTTTTTGAGGGGGTACCGGCGGAGGTAGAAGGGTACCGGTGGAGGTGGATGGGGGATATAGGCAGAGGTTGAGGGGGTATCACGGAGGCAGGGGGGATGGCGAAGGCGGATGACTTAGTTTTCTTGTCGGAGGGGACTACGGAGGTGAGGAAGAGTGCGAAGCGTGATGTTGATGTGACACCACTGGTGGTTGGTAAGAAATCGAGATTGTCGTCACAGTGCATAGTTTTCCCCTTCACGGTCGAGGCGAAGAGACTGACGTTTTTGTACGGGACCGTTCCCCAATGTCTTCCGCGTGGTTGACTCAGTTCGGCAGAAGGCGTTCATTGAATGGTTCAAGTCCTTTAAGCAAGAGTAAGTATTTTATGATTTTCCTAAAGTATGTGCGAGATCATCTATGCTTTTTGTAACACTTCACTTTTTCATTTTTTTAGGGACATCCATAAGATAGGAGTGAGGACCATCTTGAACGCGAAGAAGTGGTTCGACGATGTATTGACTGGTGGTGCTAGGCTCGCAGATGATGTAAGTGCATTCTCGTTCTTATTTGTTGTCTTATTTAATTTAACGACCGTCTCTTTTTTATTGGTGTTAGCATATCGACATGGCTATGGAATTGTTTCGCGATCGAGCTTGAATACACATGTGATCTTTTCACATTCCCGGCCGCGTCATCCTTAGCTCCGGGTTCGCATGTGCCATTGATATTGAGCACGGTGCACTCCTACTCGGCAGAGATGGATACGTGGTGCCTGAGTACATGTTGGAGTGGGTCATTGGGCTGGAGCCGACAAATGGGAAGCCTTGGACGGATAAGATATGGACCAGTTTATACACCATCTCACTCATAAAATAGGTACATTCTCTTTATTGATGACTTGGGTGTATTTTATTCAAGATTTTTTTTAAGAAACAAAGTGGACATTTCATAAAAGTTTTGAGAAGTGATAATGGTAGGATGTATACCTCAAAAGAATTTGATAACTTTTGTCAAGATGAAGGTTTTGAAAAACTAATAGTTGGCTACGCCAAACAAAATGGGGTATTGGAGAAGAAAAATTAGACCGTGATGGAGATGGCAAAGTTTATGTTATATTAGAGAAAGCTTTCAGACGTTTTTTGGGCTGAAGCAATTTATACGTTTGTTTATTTAATAATCCAACAAAAGGTCGTGAGGAACAAAACACCAATAGAAGTTTGGAATGGATGAAAATCGTCGGCGAAGAATTTGAAAGTGTTTAGGTGCATTTGCTAGCTTAAGTACCAAAAGAAAAGCAGCACAAGTCCAATGAGGCAAGTGAAAAATGTATTTTCATTGACTATTTAAAATCATAAACTATACAACTTGAAGACAAAGAAAACGATCATTAATCTTGATGTAACATTTTGATGAGGATGCTACATGGAATTGGAAAAATGAAGAAATTGAAAGATATGTCATTGTCCCAATAACTTTGCCTCAAAATTTAGTAGATGGTAATGAAGAAAATTTAAGTCAACCAAGCTCAACAACATCATCATCAAGGAGCCCATCAAAAGTCCCTCTAGTAGAGTTCATCATCACCAAGCTCAATTCCAAGAAAAATGCAGGATTTGAATGATATTTATTAGTTTTATATGGTTGAACTCAAAAATTTTGAATAAGCAATGAGGAGTGTAGGAAAAAACCAATTGAGTAAGAGATAGAGGTCATAGGGAAATAAATTTTGGGAGGTAGTTGGAAGGCGAAAAAGGAAAGATGTGATTGATGTAAAATGGGTCTACAAGGTGAAACCTAATTTGGACGGATCATTCAAGAGAAATGAAGCAAGATTAGTTGTGAAAGGGCATATGCACAGTAGCTCGGGACCGACTATGATCAGACTTTTACTCCGATTGCTCGCCTGACACCATAGCTTTTGTAGCCCAAAAATGTTAGTTATTGCACTAACTTGATATTAAATAAACCTTTTTAAATGGAGAACTAAAAGAAGAGATATATGTTGCACAACCTCAAGATTTTGTTGCAAAGGGAGAGGACAAAGTGTAAAAGTTGAAAAAAGCGTATGGGCTCAAACAAGCATTGAGGGATTGGTAACATGGATTTCTCTAAAGAAAAAGTGAGCCAACCTTGTACATGACATATCAACATAACACCACTATACTTGTTGCATTATATGTTGATTATTTGGTGTTTATCGAAAACAATGCAAAAATGATTGAAGAATTTAAAATTGGCATGATGAAAAGATATGATTAGGGCTGCTACATTTTCTTGGCATGGAAAATATAAAGATGGAAATGGAGTGTTTACTTCTCAAATGAAGTATGCCGAAAAAGCTCTTAAAAATTTAGAATGTTTGGGTGTAAAACTGTTGAATATCCACATGTTTGTAATGAGAAATTGATGAAGGAAGTGGATGAAACTCTTTATAGAAGCTTGATTGGAAACATGCTTTATCTTATTGGTACAAGACCGGATGTCATCTTATATGAAGCAAGTTTACTTTCAAGGTTCATGAATAGTCCAAGCCATAAATACTTTGGTTTGGGGTAAAGAGTTTTGAGAGATATAATGAGGATAATAAATTTTGGGATTAGATTTGAGAAGAATTTGGAATTGAAGTTAAGAGGCTTTTGATCTTGTTGGGGAGGTTGTATTGATAATATGAAGAGCACCTCTAGTAATATGTTTCCCCTTGGTTCTGAAGTTTTTTCATGGCTATCCAAGAAGCGTAAGTCAGTTGCTCGATTCTTAGTTGAAGCCGAATATGTTGCAGTCCCAATTGCAACCTCACAATTCACTTGGCTAATAAAAATTTCAGAAGACAATTGGAGAGAAACAAGGAGAGGCCACACCACTATTTTTTGACTACAAATCCATTATTGCTATGTCAAAAAATCCATGTTTTAGTAGACAAGACACATTCAATCAAGTACAACTTCATTTAAGATACAATTAAAGATGGAGAAGTTGAACTCAACTATTGTAAGCCCAAAGAGAAAATTGTTGATGTCTTGACAAAGGTACTTCTAGCATCAATATTTCAATAATTAAGAACAAAAGAGTCCAAGAAAAATGCATTAAGTGTCTCATGTTGATGTGTAATGTGTTTTTTAGTTGAAAAGTCAAAGAAATATAGTCAAACAATTGATGGCTAAAATGTAATTTTGTATCGTGTTAAAAGTCCCTTTACGTAGCAAGAGTAAAAAAAAAAAAAAAAAAAAAGTAAAAGGTAAAAAGTAGATTTTTAGAAAGTTCCAAAAGGAGCCCTTCTCCTTTCCCCTGTTCTTAGTTCCTTTACTGCTTAATATAAATCTGCTGCATTATTTCTTCATTTTTCATTAGATTTTGGGACCTTAAAGCTAAAACTACAGCCAACAAGTGCAATAACTATGAGTTATTAGGTGAGTGCATCATCAGTTGTTATTTGTGATTACAAACGAATTTCCATCAAATATTAAAACATGTTTCGGATGGACCAATAAATGACTTTCATAATACATAAAGAGGGAGGAAATGCAATTTGAATATTTTATATACATTCTAGCTCTTTTTCCTCTTCCTATGATGAGTATCATGGAAGGCCAACTAGGAGGGATCCTTAAATGTTCCGGATGGACCAATAACAAGATCAAGAGCGAAAAGGAACAAGGAATCCATGCAAGGGCTTGTCCAAGCTACGTGGGCCGAGATTTCATCATGGGCGTGAAGGAAGAACCGACCTTAGTGCATTCGATTCAAGCTAAGGAAGATGAAGTTAATTTTGAAAGCCAGGCTCATACAAGGCTTTAAATCCTTTGTCCGTGTAACAATCAAAAATTCAAAGCTCTAGAATAAATAAATGTACAATACGAACACAAGCCGTAAGGGGCACACGCATGGTTAAAATGTTGGTAGTCGTGATTTTTTTTATTCAAGCTCTATTTGTTTAATTTTATATAACTATTTTTCAAGTAAATAAGGGTTTATTTATGTTCGCCCATAGAAGGCATTCATTATATAAACAACACACAATATGTGATTTGAGAAATTAATTATAAAGTGAGAATTCACTTTCAATCTTGTTCTTTATTGAACTATCAAGATGAAACAAGTGTTGAACAAGAGCATGCATTTAATGTTATTAAGGATATGTTGTGTTATGCACCCATTTAGTACTGCTAACTTTAACAAAAGTTTTGAGATTGAACGCCTCAAGACTATGCAGGATAGGTTGCCATAGCTTTTTTCAGTGAGAAGCTAAGCTGAGCATCTTTAAATTATCCCATATATGACAAAGACATTGTTTGAAATTTGGAGATATGGCCGAAGGAGTTTATAATACACACTGACCATGAATCGTTGAAACATCCCAAGAGCCAAGGTAAGCTGAATAAGAGGCATGTTAGATGGATGAAGTATATTCAAATCTTTTCATATGACATTCAGTATAAATATGGTAAGGGGTATGTAGTTGATGATGCATAATCAAGAAGATGAAAAATTGAAGTAGGTAATTGAACACTTACTCAACTTTTATGCACTATAATAAAAAATAGGGCTATGCATTTTAATACTTCTTATTCCTTTTGAAATTCTGAATGGTTTTAATTTAAACCTCTTTGGATTTATTCCTTTACCTGTTGATAAAAGATGTAGTTTAGATTGGAAGACTAAAATTGGATTGGTAAAGTCAATCCATGAGAATGTTTGTCTTCAGATTGATAAGAAGAGTGAAAATTATGTTTCTCAAGAGAGATGCATGAAATCTAGACCAGGTGATTGGTTTAAGTAGTAGACACATGTATTACTTGGGAGGTCCAGTTTGTAGGCATTGTCATTTTTCTTCTTAAAAATTTCCATCCCTTCTATAATACAATTTAGACCTTCTTTGAGCTGGAAAACTGTGAGGTTTTTGCTTTCTATCTTGTTCATAATTGAACTATCCAGAAGTTACGTTCAACCCTTCTAGCCTTAGTTCTTGATTCAAGAACTCTAGTCAAGATTATGACTCTAATTTTAGCTTTCTTGGGGTTCTACTAAATTTTGTGTGGGTTCCAAGGTACGTTCTGCAATGGGGCTTACATCGGCAGGTATCATAGCTTTGGCTCAAAAACCAGGCTTTGTTTTTTTTTTTTTTCTTTCCATTAAGTTGCATAAAACAAAACAAATTTTTTTAAAAAATAGCAAAGATCATTTAAAAGATTTTACAAAAGAAGTGCAAGAAAAAATTAAGAAAATTCAAGAAAAAGGCAAAGAAAGTTCGAGAAAAGCATATTCAATTTGAGTGTGAAGATTCGAGAGCAAATCCTTTTGAATATGGGGGAATGATGCTAATCAAGTATCAGAGAAAATTCTAAACCAATTAGAAAAGCGAAAGATAGGGAAGATATATGAAAATGCATGGGATGTATTTTCACAAACATAACTTTTAGTTTAGGTGTCAGATTTTCGTCTATGAGTACAATCCAAAGCGTATTTCGATTTTGCATATTTTTGTCAGATGATCGTGTCAAACTTTCTAGGCCAAATTCCATGTTTTCGTTATTTTGGAGCATTTTTGTTTTTTAAAATTTGTTTTATAGTTTCCATATTTTTTTTGGATTTGTCTCTAGAATCATAATTTTATTTTGATTAGAATTTTTTATGTTTGCCAATAGAAAACAAAATCATTGTACAAACAAGACATGAATTTGAGAGATTAATTATAAAGTGATATTTTTGCTTTCTATTTTGTTCTTAATTGAATTATCCAAAACTTATCAAAAAATTTCAAAAAAATAAAATTCTAAACCAATTACAAAATAGAGGAAAAAGAAGGATATACAAAAATGTACATGATGTACAAAAACATGTATAACTTTCAACTCGAGTGTCAGATTTTTGTTCATGAGTACAATACAAAGCGTATTTCAATTTTGCATATTTTTGTAAGTTGACCGTGTCAAATTTTCTGGGCCAGATTCCGATGTTTAGGGGTCCATTTTAGTGTTTCTATTTTTAGTCCATTTAACAATATTTTTGTCATTTTGTAATATTTTTGTTTTTTCTTCTCAGATTTGTTTTATAGATTCCAAATTTATTTTGATTTGTTTCTAGAATCATAATTTTCTTTTGATAAGAATTTATTTAATGCTTGCCAATAAAAAGCAAATTTATTGTACAAAGAAGCATTATTTTGAGAGATTAATTATAAAGTTATATTTTCGCTTTCTATCTTGTTCTTAATTGAACTATCTAGAACCTATCAAAGATTTTTAATCTTTGTGGCATTCAACCCTTCTAGTATTGGTTCTTGATTCAAAAAATCAACTCAAGATTATAACTCTGATTTTTAGCTTTCTTGGATTTACATCAAATCTTGTGGGGGTTTCAGGGTATATCCTACAATGGGGTTTACATCAGTTAGTATTAGAAAGGACTCTAAAATTAACCTTTATTTTTTTGTTTCCATTAAGTTGCGTAAAAAAAAAAACCACAAAGAACATTCAAAAGATTCTCCAAAGAAAGTTCAAGAAAAAAACAAACAAAGTTCGAGAAAAACATACTGAAGGGGGAGGCAATGATGTGAATCAATTATTAAAAAAAATTCTAAAGCAATTAGAAATGTAAAGAATAAGAAGGATATACAAAAACGCACAAGAAGTACGAAAACATGCATAACTTTCAATTCGGGTGTCGAATCTTCGTCCATGGATACAATCCAAAAGTATATTTCGATCTTGTATATTTTTATTGGATATAACTTTCAGTTCGGGCATCGAATCTTTGTCCATGAATACAATCCAAAAAAGTATATTTCGATCTTGTATATAAAAATTGGATGGCTTTGTCGAACTTTTAGGGACAAATTTCGTTGCTTACAGGTCCGTTATAGCATTAGTTTAAGGGTATTTTATTTATTTTGCACTATTTTAGTTTTATTGTTTTAAAGTCTATTTGGATTTGTCTCTAGAATTTTTTTTTTATTAGAATTTGTTTTATGTTTGTAGATACAACAAATTGATTGTACATGAAGACTAATATTTGAGAGATTAATCATAAAGTTAGATTTTCGCTTTCTATCTTGCTCTAAATTGAACTATCCAGAATTTCTCAAAAAGATTTAAACTTTGTGGCATGCAACTCTTCTGTCCTTGGTTTTTTTATTCAAGAAATATAATCGGGATTATAACTCTGATTTTAGCTTTTTGGGGTTCTACCAAAGCTTGTGTAAGTTCCAGGATACATCATGTGACGAGGTTGACATCGGTTGGTATTAGAGTCTTGACTTTAAAATTAGGTTTTGTTTTCATATTTCCGTTAAGTTGCATGAAAAACAAATTTTTTTTAAAAAAGCGAAGAACATTAAAAAGATTCTGCGTGAAGAGAAAAGCAAAAAAAAATCCGAGAACAAAGCAAAGAAAGTTCAAGAAAAGTATAGTCAACTTGAAGATGAAGATTTGAGGTCGGATTCTTTTGAAAAGGGCGCAAATCAATTATCATAAAAAATTCTAAACCAATTAGAAAATGTAAGGTTATACTAAAACACACAAGATGTACAAAAACATGCATAACTTTCAGCTCGAGTGTCAAATTTTCGTCCCCGATTACAATCCAAAGCGTATTTCGATTTTGCATATTTTTTGTTTGAATTACTCTGTCAGAATTTCAGGGCTGAACTATGTTGTTTAGAGATCCGTTTTGGCGTTTTCTATTTTTAGTTAGTTTAAGGATATTTTTGTTATTTTATCGTATTTTAGTTTCATTCAGTTATGTATTATAGTTTCCAAGTTTATTTGGATTTGTATCTAAAATAATAGGTTTGTTTTGTTTAGGATTTATTTTATGTTTGGCAATATGATGCAGATTCATTGTACAAACAAGACACTAATTTGAGAAATTAATCATAAAGTGACCTTTTCGATTTCTTTCTCTTTCTTAAATATACTATCAAGAACTTCTCAAAGATTTTAAATCATTGTGACGTTCAACCCTTCTAGCCATGGTTCTTGATTCAAGAACTTGTCAAGATTAAGACTCTGATTTTAGCTTTCTTCAAATACTACCAAATCTTGTAAGGGTTCTGGGGTGCATCCTTCAATGGGTTGACATCTGTTGGTACAAGAGCTTTGGCTCTAAAATCAAGTTTTGCTTTTATCTTTCCATTAAGGTGCACAAAAAAAAAACGAAATTAAAAAAAAAATACTGTAAAGAACATTCTAAAGATTCAAAAAGGAAAGTTTAAGAAAATTCAAGAAAAAGGCTGAGAAAGTTCGAGAAAACCATATTCAATCTGAAGGTGAAGATTCGAGGTCGATGCATTTGAAGAGGGATGGAATTGCAAATCGCTTATCAGAAAAAAATGTAAACCAATTAGAAAAGTGAATGATAAGAATGATATATGAAAATGCATGAGATTACAAAAACATGCATAGCTTTCAACTCGAGTGTCGGATTCTCATACATGAGTGCAATCCAAAGCGTATTTCGACTTCGGATAGTCTTTTTGGATGACCATGTCAAACTTTCATGGCCAGATTCTATTGTTTAGGGGGTCTTTTCTAGTTTTAGTTAGTTTAAGGGTATTTTTATTGTTTTGTAGTATTTTAGTTTTATTCAAATTTGTTTTATTGTTTTCAGACTTATTTAGATTTGTCTCTTGAATCACTGTTTTGTTTTTTTTTATTAGAATTTGTTTTATGTTTGCCTATATAAAGCAAGTTCACTGTACGAATATTTCCATCGTGTCCTGTAAAAACGAAATTAAAAAAATATATCAAAGAACATTAAAAAGATTCTACAAAAGAAGTTCAAGAAGAAAGCAAGAAAATCCCAGAAAAAGGCAAAAATGGTCACTACAGGAAAAAATGCATTTTGCAACTTCATTAATTGCATGTTGCTAAAAGGAATCTATCGCAACATTTAGTAAGTGTATGTTGCTACTGGTTGACAAAATTGAGTTTTGACGACGTTTCTTTAATGTATGTTCCCAATACACCCTTTTGCAACGTTCGCGGTCCGTTGTCTTTAATTCTTTTTTTTGCAACGTGCAATGCGTGTTGCCATAAATTAGTTTTAGCAACAGGCTTAGCGTGTTGTCATTAGATGTTTTAGAAATACGCTTTGCACGTTGCTATTAACATTGTAGCAACGTGCTTTGATCATTACCATTACGTTTTTGGGCACAAGCCCCAAAGGCGCAATGTTTTTTTTAGATAGCCCCTCTTGCCAACCAGCCCAGCCAAGAAAAAAAGCCCAAGAATCGCAAACCCTTATAACCCAAACCCTTCCCCATTGAAATCGAATACACCTCTTTTCAATTGAAACTCATCCCCACACAGTGCACCAACTTCTTCCTCCGCCGTCTCGCTCGCTTGCTCCTCCAACCCTGTCCTAGAGGCGAAGTGGATCTCCACCGATCCAGTACTTGAACTTTCTGTCAACACCTCCGCCTCTGATGCCACTCCCATACAAGTAAAGTCTGTTTTCCGTCTCAGACCCTTACAACCCAAACCCTTCCCCATTAAAATCGAATACACCTCTTTTCAATTGAAACTCATCCCCACATAGCGCACCAACTTCTTCCTCCACCGTCTCACAAGCCTACTCCTCCAACCCAGTCCCAGAGGTGAAGTGGATCTCCACCGATCCAGCACTAGAACTTCTGATATTCCACCTCTAATGCCACTCGACAAGTAAAGTTTGCTTTTCGTCAAGTTTTTTAGTTTCTGACCTTGTGACACCTCACATTTCCAAAACTGTGGATCCCATTATGGTTCAAGTCATGTTTGGTAAGCAATGCTAGATAGGACTATTTAATATAATAAACATGTTTTTAAATTCTTTTTCTTCTTTTATACTATCAAGTAATACCCTATTCTCCCTACCAAACATGCTACAAGAGTTTAGCTACTATTCTTTCCAAGTCATATTTTGTCTATCCTAATAATTGTGTCTCTAGTGGAATTCCAAATTTTTAGGGAAACATATCATCTGTTGCATATATCCATGTTCTTAATTTATATATAACTGATGTGAGATTATGCTTTGGTTGGAGTTCGTGAGTCTTGATTTATTATTTTTGTATTCTGAATGCTGAATTTTGGTATCTATTTTGATGAGTGTTGAATTTGAAGGAGTAAATGTAGTTGTTGTTTGATTGCAAAACCCAACTGTCTCACTTTATACATTTTCTGTCATGAAGTATAACTCTTTTTTTATAACAATTTCTAATTCACTTCTTTGGAGACATAAATAGGGACTGCATTTAATCAGCAACTTGACTCGTTAGAGATAGGTCAATCTCATCTGACTTTGCATGTTGCATTGTTTCTTAATTAGAGCATGTGGTCCCATTGGACAAAGCCTAGCTGCAATTATCAAGGTTAATGTCTTAAACAAGATCTCGTATTCTACTTACAAAATCTAAACAATTTAACATAAAATGATCATAACATTTTACTTATACGTTTTCAGAACAATATAGAGATGGATTTTGTTGAACTTGCTCGTGAAAATCTATGTTCAGAAATGATAGGATGTGTATTATATCAACATTCTGTCAATAATAATTAAACTTATTATATGTATCACTTGCTAGTATAAAATTTAAGTTCTATAAGTGCAAAAAAAGATAGAGGATTGTGCCCAATCTATTTTCGATACACCAACAGAAGATTCCATTCGCGATGATGATGTTGCTCGAGTCTTAGGTCCTGAACGTCGTGGAAGAGTAAGGGTACTAGGATTTGGAGTTACACCATCAAAAGTGGACACAATCAAAGTAATGGTCGAGTGAGAGAACTTGAAAGCCAACTACAACCGCATTCGGAAAGGGTAGGAGCACTAGAAGAAAAAGTTGAAGCACTTCTGAAGTTATCTCAAGTTATATATCATTATATATAATATGATAACATAGCTTTACATAACTTAGGACATAGAATTACTTTTTCATTTTTGATTATTGTACATAATCAAAATAAGAATGCAGATGACATGGGTTCACGTGCTTTTACTCTTGAGATTATCTTCACTTTGGCTAATCCATATTTCATGTTTCTTATTGGAATGGGATTGAGTGGAATTATAATTGCTGCTGATTTGCATGTTTTTGAAAGACACAAGTTAGCTTCTTTAAGCCTCACTAATAAATGGAGTCAAACTCAAATTCAGTAAAGGGATAAAAATGTGTGGCTAAAGGCATAGGGGATGTTCTCTTTGTGTTTCGGTTTTGAGTTTTGAGTTTTGAATTCATTTTGTACTTTGTTTTGAGTTTGCGTTTTGAAATTGTGAACATTGAAAGTAGAATGTTTAGGTAAACTTAAAAGGTTTACAAGTTAATTTACAAGTAAATAAGCAATTTTAGTTTCTTGAGCGTGCATGTTTTGGACAGCCTATACTTGCAAGTATCTCTAAGTTCATTGTACACTTGGTGTCTAAAAAGATCTTATTCAGACACTCAATAGCAAAAGATGATATGGCTGCAAATAGTTTCCTATTTTGATGTTGGAAAATGGACTTAATATTGTACTGCAAGGATTTCAATGTATGCCTTAGGTGCATTTAGTTTGTAAATTGGTTGCATGAACCAAGCCTCAAGATAGTGGACTGAGTTTACTTTGACATAGTTTTCATTCTTGAAAATGTAACTACCTTTTGAATGTATGGTTGAAATGTATGAATTTTTTTTCTTTAATAGAAGTTATGTGATGAAGATGTTCAAATGTTAGAAATAGGAAATAACAGGGGATAGAAAGAAGAGAAGACAACAGGAATGTAGTACCCAAAAAAAAAAAAAAAAGCAGCCTACGGTAACATTCGTCGAACGTTGTTAAAAGGGTCTACTGCAACGTTTGACAAATGATGCTGAAAACACCCAACGATCTATTGCAACGTTCGAACAACGTTGCGGTAAAGGATCTACGGCAACGTTCGATGAATGTTGTTAAAAGGGTCTACTATAACGGTTGACGAACGTTGCGGAAAAGGATCTACGGTAACATTCAATGAACGTTTCAAAAAGTTGGAACTCTACGGCGACGTCAAAGCCCGCAACGTGCACCCGAATGTTGCAAAAAGTCTATGACAACGTTTTTCGCGCGCCAATAGGCGGTTTTTGGTGTAGTGAGTTCTCATGAAGCATATTAAAATTGAAGATGAAGATTCCAAGTCTAATTCTGTTTGAAAAGGGAGGGAATAATGCAAATCAATTAAAGAAAAAAACTCTAAACCAATTAGAAAAGCCAGCAATATATTTAGGGCCAAATTTCATTGTTTAGGGGTTCGTTTTAGTGTTTTTCTATTTTTAGTTAATTTAAGGGTATTTTAGTTTCATTTAGATTTGTTTTATAGTTTTCGTATTTATTTGGATTTGTCTCTAGAGAAGTTATTATTATTATTATTATTATTATTAGGATTTACTTTATGTTTGCCTATATAAAGTAATTTCGTAGTACAAATAAGACATTAATTTGAGAGATTAATCATAAAGCGAGATACTAGCTTTCTATCTTATTCTTAATTGAATTATCCCGAACTTATCAAAGATTTTCAATTTTGTGGTGTTTTTACCCTTACAGCCATGGTTCTTGATTCGAGAAATCTAGTCAATATTTTAACTCTGATTTTTTGCTTTGTTTGGGTACTATCAAATCATGTGTAGGTTCCGGGGTACATCCTTAAACGGGGTTGGGATCAGTTGGTATCAGAACCTTGGTTCTAAGATCATGCCGTTGTTTAGGGGGACCTTTTAGCATTTATTTGTGTTTCAGTTAGTTTAAGGGCATTTTCGATATTTTCGTAATATTTTAGATTTATTTAGGTTTTTTTTTTTATATTTCCATGATGTTGCATAAAAAAAGAAATTAAAAAAGAAAAGAACTTTCGAAAGATTCTACCTAGGAAGTTCAAGAAAATAGCAAGAAAATTCAAGAG
Organism: Fraxinus excelsior; assembly: GCA_019097785.1. Classification (NCBI taxonomy): domain Eukaryota; kingdom Viridiplantae; phylum Streptophyta; class Magnoliopsida; order Lamiales; family Oleaceae; genus Fraxinus; species Fraxinus excelsior. Next base: position 9,255,475 of record CM032642.1, read on the forward strand.
AAAATAAACAAAGAAAGTTCGAGAAAAGTGTATTCAATGTGAAGGTGAATAATCGATGTTGAATCCTTTTGAAAAGGGAGAGGGAACGATGTGAATCAATTATTAGAAATTTTTTTAAACCAATTAGAAAAGTGAAGGATAAGAATAATATACCAAAAACACATATGATGTATGAAAACATGCATATCTTTCAGCTCAGGTGTCGAATTTTCATTCATGAGTGCAATCCAAAGCATTTCAGTTTTGCATATTATTTGTTGGATGACTAAGTCAAACTTTTAGGGCCAAATTTCGTTGATTAGGGGTCTGTTTCTGTTATTTTACAGTAATTTAGGTTTAATCAGATTTATTTTATAGTTACCAAATTTATTTGTATTTGTTTTTTGAATCATAGTTTTGATTTGTTTTGGATTTATTTTATGTTTTCTTGGGGTTCTATCAAAACTTGTGTGGGTTCCTGGCTACGTCATGCAATGGGGTGACATCAGTTGGTATCAGAGTTTTGACTCTAAAATCAGGTTTTATTTTTTTATATTTCCATTTAAGTTTCAGCCCATTGTTTAGTGGTATGTTTCAACATTTTTCCATTTTTTGTTAGAAAGGGTATTTTTGTTATTTTACAATACTTATATTCGGATTTGTTTTATAGTTTTCAAGTTAAATTGGATTTGTCTCTAAAATCATATTTTTATTTTGATTATGATTTATTTTATGTTTGCATGTAAAGCAAATTCATTGTATAAACAAGACATTAATAAGAGAGATTAATCATAAAGAAACATTTTTGCATTCTATCTTATTCTTAATTGAACTATCAAGAACTTATCAAACATTTCCAATCTTTTTGGCGTTCAAACCTTCCATCCTTTTTTCGTGATTCAATAATCAAGTCAAGATTGTAACTCTAATTTTAACTTTCTTGGGATCATATCAAATCTTGTGTTTGTTCCAGGGTACATCCTGCAACGACATTGACATCAGTTTGTATCAGAACTTAGGTTCTAAAATCAGGTCTTGTTTTTATTTTTTCATTAAGTTGCGTAAAAAATGAAATTTAAAAAATAGCAAAGAATATTTAAAAGATTCTACGAAGGAAGTTCCCAAAAAAAAAAACTCAAGAAAAAGGTAAAGAAAGTTCAAGAAAAGAATATTCAATTTGAAAGTAAAAATTCGAGGTCAAATCGTTTTGAGGGAGGGAATTATGCGAATCAGATATTAGAAAATATTCTAAACTAATTAGAAAAGTAAAAGATGAAAAGGATATACGAAAACGCACAAGATATACGTAAACATGCACAACTTTCGGCTCAAGTATTGTATTTTAGTCCATGAGTACTTCCTAAAGCGTATTTCGATTTCACATATTTTTGTTGGATGATGTTGCCAAACATTTAGAGCCAAATTCTGTTGTTTATGGGTCTGTTTTAACGTTTGTGTGTTTTTAGGTAAAGTGTACTTTTGTTAATTTGCAGTATTTTAGTTTTGTCCAGATTTGTTTTATAGTTTCCAAATTTATTTGGACTTGTCTCTAGAATCATAGCTTTGTTTTGATTAGGACTTATTTTACTTTTGACTATATAAAGCAAATTCATTGTACAAACAAGACATTATTAGAGAGATTAATCGTAAAATGTGAATTTCGCTTTTTATCCGATTCTAGATTCAAAGAGATTTTGCTTTTTCTATTTTTAGTTAGTTTAAGAGTATTTTTGTTATTTTTAAGTATTTTAATTTTATTCATATTTATTTTATACTTTCCAAGTTTATTTGGATTTGTCTCTAGAATCGTTGTTTAGTTTTGATTAGGATTTATTTATGTTTGTCTATATAAAGTAAATTTATTGTACAAACAAAACATTAATTTGAGTGGTTAATTGAACTATCCAGAACTTATCAACGATTTTCAATTTTGTTGGCGTTCAACCCTTCTAGCATTGGTTCTTAATCAAATATCTAGTAAATGAGATTATAACTGTGACCTTTTGCTTTCCTGGACTTATATCAAATCTTGTGTGGGTTTTAACGTATATCAACAGGGTTTCATAGCTTTGACTTTAAAATCAGGTTTTGGTTTCATCTTTCCATTATATTACTTAAAATGAAATAATAATAATAATAAAAAAAAAACAGCAAATGACATTCAAAAGATTCTACAAATGAAGTTCAAGAAAAAAAGGCAAAGAAGTTTGAGAAAAGAATATTCAATTTGAAGGTGAATGTTCGAGGTCATTCCTTCTGAAGAGGGAGGAAATAATTGTTATATATTTATACAATAAATATAATATGTGAAAGAAATAATTAATTAAGATAAAGTGCCCAACTGGTAAAAATGTGGAATTTGTGTGGGAGGTCAGGGGTTCGAGCCACGCCTCACGCGTTATATTAAAAAGTCTTTTAATTATTTTCGGAATTATTTAATGGGTCAACTAGCCAGTAAAATATGACTGTTTTAACTGTCCAGTATTTACAACCCATTAACATTGGCCATTAAAACTGTAATTTAATACTGGATCATGGGGTATGCAGTTACCTCTATTTTTTGGCTATATAAACTCACTTCTGGACTTGAGAAAACTACTACAACAAAAACGAAATTGTCTATTCATATATACAGTAAAATATTATACTCAAATTAGTTTTTCATATTTCTGGAGTACACTTGAGAGTTCTGAAAACCTTTTGTGATTGCTGCTCAATTGGTTTATTTGATCGTTGTATCCTGGAGGTGATTGTCCACGAAGGTCGCAGCAGTTATCGACGGGCAATTTCGCTTTAGGACATCGTGCTGTCACGAGACTCGATCTATTGATATCTATTGATAAGTTTTTCTGCACTTTACCTTTACTTTATCCAACAATAATGAGAATCAGTTATTACAAAAAAATCTAAACCAATTAAAAAAATGAAGGATAAGAAGGACTTACGAAAAGGCACGTGATGTATGATAGCATGTGTAACTTTCAGCTCGGGTGTCGGATTTTCGTCCATGAGTACAATGAAAAGCGTATTTTGATTTTGTATATTTTTGTGACTTTGTCAAACTTTCAAAGACAAAGTTTGTTTTTAGGGATCTGTATTAGCATTTTTCTGTTTCTAGTTAATTTTAAGGGTATTTTAACAGCAATATTTTAGTTTTAATCATATTTGTTTCATCATTTCCAACATTATTTGGATTCGTCTCTAGTACCATAGTTTTGTTTTGATTGTGATTTATTTTATATTTGCCAATATTAAGCAAATTAATTTTACAAACATGACAATAACTTAATAGATTAATCATAAAGTGAGATTTTCGCTTTCCATCTTGTTCTTAATTAAACAATCCAGAACTTAATAAAGATTTTCAATCTCCATGGCGTTCAACCCTAGCATCCTTGGTTCTTAATTCAAGAAATGGAGCGACATCAGTTGGTATAAGAGCTTTTTACTCTAAAATAAGGTTTTATTTTTATCTTTTCATTATGTTGCGTAAAAGAACGAAATAAAAAAAAAAAAAAAAGCAAAGAACATTCAAAAGACTCTATGAAGGAAGTCCAAAAAGCAAGAAAATTCAAGAAAAAGTCAAAGAAAGTTTGAGAAAACCTTATTCAATTTGATTGTGGAGACTCAAAGTCGAATCATTTTGAAGTGGGAGGGAATGACGCGAATCAATTATTAGAAAAAATTCTAAACCAAATAAAAAAGTTAAGGATAAGAATGATATACGAAAACGCACAAGATATATGAAAACATGCATAACTTTCAATTCAAGTGTTAAATTTTTGTTCATGAATACAATCCAAAGCGTATTTCAATTTTCTATACTTTTGTTGGATGACTTTGTCAAATTTGTTGGACCAAATTCCATTGTTCAAGTGTATGTATTAGCTTTTTCTGTTTTTAGTTAGTTTAAATGTATTTTTTGTTATTTTGCTGTATTTTAGTTTTATTCACATTTGTTTTATAGTTTCCAAGTTTAATTCCACTTATCTCTAGAACAGTAGTTTTGTTTTGATTAGAATTTATTTTATGTTTGCCAATATAAAGCAAATTCATTGTATAAAGAGACATTAATTTGAGAGATTAATTATAAAGTGAGAATTTATAAAGAGACATTATTTTATGTTTGCCAATATTATAACTCTGATTTTAACTTTCTTGGGGTTCTATCAAATCTTGTGTGGTTACTGTACATCCTGCAATAGGGGTTGACAACAATTGGTTAAAGAGCCAAAATTCAGGTTTTGTTTTATATTTCCATTAAGTTTAGTAAAAAATGAAATAAGAAAACAACAAATGACATTCAAAAGATTTTATAAAGGAAGTCCAAGAAAAAAAGTAAGAAAGTTCTAGAAAAAGGCTTATTCAATTTGAAGGTGAAGAATCGAGGTCGAAGAATCCTTTTGAATAGAGATGAAATGATACAAATCTATTATCAGAAAAAATTATAAACGAATTCGAAAAGCGAGTGATAAGAAGGATACACATAATGCACCGGATGTACAAAACCATGCATACCTTTCAGCTCGGGTGTCAAATTTTCATCAATGAGTACAATTTCGATTTTACATATTCTTTATTTGGATGACTTTGTTCAAAAATTTTACGCCAAATTCCGTTGTATGCGGTTCTGTATTTTGAATTTTTCCGATTTTAGTTATTTTAAAGGCATTTTTGTCATTTTGCAGCATTTTAACTTTATTCAAATTTGTTTTATAGTTTCCAAGTTTAATTGAACTTGTCTCTAGAATCATAGTTTTGTTTTGATTATAATTTATTTTATGTTTGCCAATATAAAGCAAATCATTGTACAAACGAGACATTAATTTGGGCGATTAATGATAAAGTAAGATTTTTGCTTTCCATCTTCTTCTTTATTGAACTATCAAGAATTTATCAAAACTTTTCAATCTTTGTGACGTTCAATGTTTTTTTCATTCAAGAAATCTAGTCAAGATTATAACTCTAATTTTAGTGTTCTTGGGGTTTTATTAATTCTTGTATAGGTTCCAGGGTATCCTGCAACAAGGTCAACGTCATTTGGTATAAGAGAAGGACTCTACAGGTTTTGTTTTTATGTCTCCATTAAGTTGTGTAAAAAAAAAAAAATTCTAAACGAATGAGAAAAGCGAAGGATAAGAAGATATAAAAAATGCATAGGGTGTACGATTTCACGTGCATAACTTTCAGCTCGGGTGTCGAATATTCTTACATAAGTACTGAAATAACGAAGTTCGACCCAACTAACATCTAGAGAGGGTGAATAGGTGTTTATGCAGATTTTAAATTTACCAATTAATAAATACAAGTCACAATCATTAATTAATCCAGATGCATTCACATGCACTACTATCCTATGTTGAATTGCCGCAATTAATAAATTATCAAAAAATAGATAACTCTTGAAAATTGTTGACGGAAAAAACCTATAACTAGGTAAAACTCTGGGTCCAAACTAGTAAAAATCCACTATAAATGAATCAACTTACGGTACTGACATACTCGACTAACTTTAGTACTTTCTGGCCTCATGTTTGTAATAACCAAAGCCCTCCTGAATTGCGTGCTCCCGCACCAATTAATCCTCGTTCTCCAACAACCGAAACTTCGATCACCTTCCTTGATCTTCAGAATTCTAAGAGATGTTATGGAAGTATGTATTTTGATGTTTGGTTTATGTGAAGTTGATGTTTTTCAATGCTATGAAGAAATAAAAAACATATGATTTGTCACTCTTAGATAGTAAGAGTTATGGTCTACATTTTCTTAGTTAAGTTGATAACAAAATCACCGGCTAAATTATACTCATAAGCCGGAGAAGGGGTTTTGACATACATTGACTTAATAGTGGGAAGAAAGATATGATCGATAATTGAGATCGACACATTCATATTTCATAATTGATGGGATCATATTGACAAAAGGATTATAGTTTCACATTAAATGAACAAATATGATTTTATCATACCACATGACATTTTTCGTCACATGTCACCCCGATGTAAATTGATAAATTAAAAGGTGGTATTTTAATTTATTAATTTTGATTTCAAAATAATAATTTACATCGTTAGATATCGTGATCGGAAACCTAATGGGTCACACACAAAAGGAGAACTAATATAATGAGATTTACCAATTAATTAATTCACAAGTGTTAGATAATTAATTAATTTATTGGTCAGATTTAATTAATTAGATTAATTAAATATTGAATCGAGTTAAGTTTAAGAGATGGCTCAAGCGTACTTGGACTTATATATTAATAAACTATTAGGATTCCAGAAAAATAGAACACAATTCATTATTCTTGCTAGCATAAAAAAAGAGAAACCATAATTCTCTCATTCTTATTCCTTGTGTAGATTTTTTAATAAAGGCTGGACAATTGGATAGATGAGGATTCCAGATCGTGATTGTTCGTGTTTAAGAAAAGTAAAGGAGTTTGCATAATTCAATAATGGAATATTTTCTATCACGGTTTCTATCTAAACACAAAATAGATTCTTATTGGGAATTGAAATCTAATATTTCACAGTGCATGTTAAGTAAATTCTCAACATGACCGATATTTTTATCTCATTTTGAACGTTAACATATTGTTTTCATATTTCTTGACTCGAAGGTAAAATTGTAGTTTTTTTTCCATATGATTCTATGATTCGATTTTATGGTCTAAAACTTGTCGCTTTTGAACAAATTGCCCAGTATTGAGCCTCGTTTTTTCTTATAGGTGAGCAAAAATGTTAAGTGTGAGAGTAGTGTTTCCAAAAAACATTTAAAATTGGTGATATTTGTGTCAATTGTCGATTGCTACTTATTTTGTTAATGCTGCTTATGTGGCGACCATTTATTGTCAGCCGGGCCTTCACACGGATTGTGCTAGTTTTAATTGATTTGGACCGTTAGATGAAACCAATGGTTGAGATTTGATCTTGTAATAATATCGTCTACTGGGTAACTGTTGAGTCTTTTCTTTTTTTATTCTGGACTCTTTGTCTTTCTCTCTATTTGGCTCCTATGTTTGAGTCGATAATTTTTCTACTCCTTGTTGTGTTCTCTGTAATAGATTTAGCCGGTTTTAGAGGCGAATCTTGTGTGATAATCAAGCCTAAAATAGAGGCTGATTTTGTGTAGGATATCTCTAAGTGTTTGGGTTGGATTTGTAGGTTTAGAACTCTTCATTTTGTGAGATCGTTCGATCAATGAAGAAAACTGGACTGAGTAGTTTGATGTAATACTTCTCTCTTGAAAGGTAGTTTTTCACTAGTGGAACGAGCTGTTCCTGAGCCCCACCACCCCCCCCCCCCGATTAGGCCATTTTGGCTTAACTAGGTCAACATCTTTTGTAAAATCCCAACAAAACATGTATCAGAGCCATCAAGGTCTCTGGATTCGTGTTTTTCTTTAACAAATATTCTTTTCTTGGGTATATTAGTACATATCTATATATATATTTAAAGATTAAACAGATAGTGTATTATTTTGGGTATCTTGAAGAACCGTTGTTAAATCTGGGCGAGACGCCACTGACTGATTTACTGGTTTTTTATGTAAGTGTGATTGGTTGATCGAATGATCTGACTGGTGGGCTTGACTGAGGGCTTTGTGTTGATAATACTATTTTTCAACAGTATTGGTAAGATATTTCGAAACCTTCTTTTAATTTCTGTTTGATTTCTTTCTTGACTAAGACTCTGCCTAAAAAAATATATCTGTTAGAGAAGTTGTTTAGTTTTAAGATGGACCATGGAAAAGATTTTGAAGGAAACCTAAGTGACTATAGTATAATTGTTAAGAGTCTAGCACACAATGATAAAAAGTTCGAGGATGAAGACTTAGTTGTTATATTACTGAACTCTTTACCTAAATCCTATAAAGAGATTAGGAATGCCATAAAGTATGGTAGGGGTATCTCTTACACAAGCAATTGTGATAGATGCATTGAAGTCTAGATTAGGGTTAGAGCTTAAGAGAGATAATAGAACCAACTCAACAAAAGAAAGCATGTTTGTAAGAGGAAGAGCTGAAAAGAAAGAATTTAATTTTCATAATAAGAAGGGAAGAGGGAGATCTAAAACTAGATCAAAGTCAAAAGACAGAAGCAATAAGAAATGTTATAAGTTTGGGAAGTTGGGACATTTCAAAAGTGACTGCTTTGACTGGAAAAGAAAAAAAGGGGTCTAAATAATAATGATCTAAGTAATGCTACCATAGCATCTAAATTGGATAGTTTACATGTTCTGAATGTGTCTAATGAAGAGCCTAATAAAGAGCCTAATAAAGATTGGACTTGAGGCATAACACTTACCGGTCAAAGGGTACTCTTTTCTTTAGAAGATCGTCTATGGGGAAGCTAGCAATTTTAATTGCTACGTTGATGACATTATCATGACATGACATATGTTGAAGAGATTCAAAAATTGAAGGTCAAACTGGTTAAAGAATTTCAAATCAAGAACTTGAGAAACCTACGTTAATTTTTTTTTTGGGAATTGAAGTACATAAGTCCAAAGAAGGAATTTGCATTTCTTAGAGTAAATATATCCTAGATTTACTCAAGGAAACTGGGACGCTAGGATGTAAACCTACAAAAACTCCTATTGATCTAAGTCACAAGCTTGGTGCAATTTAAGATGGTGTTCGTGTAGATGAAGACATCAAAGGCTTGTTGGAAGACTAATTTTTCTTTTACATACTATAATTTTCTTAGTTTTCTTGGTGCAATGTATAAAACTCTCCAATAACTCACTACAGAAATCTACTTTAGTCATCCCCCCTCATCCCCTTTTATTTTTCCCTTCTATAACAGTGAAATTAAAATTGAAAGTATATTATTTTAATCAATGTATCCCAACCTACTTTTAAAATGATTACATGTTGGCATGTCTGTATTTCGTTATAAAAAACTAGTCCAAAAGCTCACAACATTAACCAAATGCACAGAAAGGACAGGACAAACAAGAGGCACACAAGCATCCTTGAGGTTTTTGACTAGATGCTGACATGTAAGCCTTGACCAATATCACTCACTCTGAGGTACTTGATGAAGGCCTCACGTGAGATGTGCATAAGTGGTGAGCCTTAGACGCGAAGTAAGACAACGATGCTTTTCCTACAATCCTACCTCTATTGGACCATCTTACATTCAATCCCATGGTCCAACTTGTGACTTCTCTATTTTCAGTGTTTAATGTGATTTCAAATCAATACTGCAAATTTGGATTGTCAAGATGACGATTATAAGATCTCTAGGCTTGAAATTTAGCGTGAGAAGGAAGGGAAGAATATGGGTTTGACAATAGACCGCAAGTTACAAAATCATGCCAAAGGCTCATTATAATATAATAGGGAGAGAAAATCTTGTTTATTGCAATTTTCAGAAAATGATATCAGGGCTAATCTCGGAAATGCTTATTTTCAATCACAACATAAAAGAATTGAGAATGGAGAAAGCAAACATTCTAAAGAGAAATGATGACACTAAAGGACAAGTGTCTTGGTTTTATAATTACAAAGAAATAGAACCAAGAAAGGTTTATATGGAAGACAATAATTCTCAGATTGTGATTAGGATTGTGATGTTGCCATCAAAATGTATGATGACACTGTCATGCCAATCAAGAACGTAAGATATGGCTTAAATTTGAAAAGAAACCTTATTTCTTTAGGGACTCATGAAGATGAGGGATATACCTTTAAATCTGGTAATGAAGTTCTGAAAAGTCTCTAATTGTAATGAAAGGACCTAAAAGAAATGGCCAATACTATCTTGAAGGCAAAACAATAACTGCACCTGACTCCAGTCTTCTCACTGTTAATAAAAACAAATCTGAACTATGGCACAACGGAATGGGTCATATTGGTTTTAAATGATTAAAATCTTTAAGTAACCAAAAATTACTTGGAAAATGTGATATTGAAACATTGGACGAGAGACTTGTGCGTTGGGTAAGTCCCAATAGACCCTTGGACTATGTTCATGCTGATCTATGGGGCCCTGAGAAGTATTCTACATTTGGTAGAATTAAGTACTTCTTATCCCTTGTGGGTAATTATTTAGTTTTGATTTATCATTTAAAGGTTAAGCCCTTATTTGGGCCATATTAAATTTTTCATTCTCATTCTTCCACTCATTTTCAATCCCACATTTTTCAATAAAATAATATTTTCCATCACATCAATAACTTTTCATTTTTTTTAACCACACATTCTCATCAATCTACTATTCCAAAATATATTCTTCCAAAATAATATGGCTCAAACACACCCTAAATCTGAAACCTTTTAGAAGTTCAAGACCTGGCTCAAATCTGTGGATAATCAGTTAGAGAAGAAATTAAAAATATTAAGAACTGATAATGGACTTGCGTTTTGGTGAGACATATTTTTACAATCCCTTACTCTAGCACGCATTCAGCTAATTGGTTCATTTACCTGATGTCCAAATTTTTTTCACTGATATTGCTTTTGTTTTGCTTCTCCTCATATATTCATATTGTCTCTGTCGTCTCATCTTTATCAAATTCATCCTAATATACCATGTCCATTTTTTTCCTCTTTCCTTTGGGACATGATTTGCTTTTTGTTTCCCAATGTTATTTTAACTCCTCAAATGCTTAAAAATACATGACCCAAATAGCTGGAACTACCTTCAACTTTTGGTGCCAATGGCCATTCTGATGTTGTATCCTGAAGGACCTATGACGATGTTGGTGGTTAAACTAAAAGATACTGCTATAATGGAAGCTGATGCATTGATTATGTGCCTTTTTTATTCAAATTTGATTTTGAGACCTTGATTTTTTTGTCTATAGCTCCCGTGCAAGTATCTTCCTTCATGTATAGACTCCTCTGTTTGCAAGTTTTTACAGCTGATGAAAGAAAGAACCTATAGTCTTGTTGACCTTGAAACAATGGAAAAAATAGTTCGAAAATCTTTTCCTTATAAAACCGAGACTAGGCCATCACTTTTACTGATTGCGTTAATTGCCTCATCACCTTCACGCATAGTAAATTAAACAGCGACGTCAATCTCACTACTATAGCTTTTCTTCGGTTTGATGCCATCAAACTTGCATATCAAGGACTTATTAACAATGAGAAAAGCAAGGGAGATGATTCCTGTACTTTGGTAGAGAACAACAATGTTGTGGATGGACAAAGCTTTATGGAAAAGATGAATATATTCCTTTCTGGGCTCCTTTGCTTTCGATTCTTGTTGACCATGAGAGAGGTTGAGAAAAAAGCAGCAGCTAAATTCTTTGTAACAGATTTTTTACTATCAAATTGTGGCCTTTTCATTTCATATATCACTTTTTCATAACGACGATCTCTCTCTATGTCCCAAGACAACGTCGACATGAGACTTAGGCATACTTATTTTTCATATTTATATTAATTCTTATAGTTTACTACCTCTATTAACTAGAAAATCCCCAACCACTCCTTTGACAGTTGGCATCCCAAGGCTTTCGTGGGCACTTTAACATTACTTGTAATGTCTAAAAAGTGCAAACCGCAAGTGTACGTACTGGATTCAAGTAATAAAGTGGACTTTTTGAGTTCGAATTGTTGATCCCTGTAGAGATGTTTAATTTCGATTACGTAACTTTAATCAATTTAATTTTAACAATAAAAACAAACACAAAATAAGATTTGATTTCAAAAAATAAGGAAAATTAACTAAAATCTATAAAATAAGAAAATATAACACGTGCGAATTTCGAAGGAAAAACATGGTTGAAATTCATGGTTTCGCTTAATCTAATTGATTGGTTTTATCTACTATATCTCTATATCGATTAAAACCAAATATCATATTCAAGTTTTGTGAAAAACAACTCAATGGATCACCTAGGGTTTCTGGGTATATCTCTAACCCCTACAAGAATCTAGTAATTCTACTATTTGGTTTAAAATATACAATCTTCTCTCAAACAATGTATGAATTACTAAAAAAACTATTTATTAGCATATAACTGTGAGTTGAAATTCGCTGATTTACTCAATGTTTAAGCTTATTTATGTATTAAAAAAATGTGCAAAAATACACCCATCAACACCCCAAACGTAAGCTCTTGCTCGTCTCAAGTAACATTATCAACTATCACCATAATGCACATTTGAATTTTTAAGTGCTGTTATAGATGATCTTTTTTCCCAAATGTGACTGCTCGCTGAGATGGTTAACAGTGCTACAATTTTTTTTGTTGGTCACAAATTTTTTTAGCGAGTAGTAAGTTCAAACTAGTCTCATTTCAATGGATGTGTGAACTTTGAAGGTCAATGTGACTTACAAATTGAAGTGTCAATTTTCTCTATTGACACTACCCACCATGTGAATAAAAGACGTGCAACTTAATGTTGCTAAATCTCGAGGACATGCTTGTGTAGCAATGTTCTAGTTCACAAAAGATTTCGGATCTTAAGCTTTCAATGAACTAAAACAAATGTGGATAATGAGGAAACTGGAAAATGGACCAAGAAGAACGTATAAGATCGAAATATGTGAATATGGTTTTGGTAGAGGACCAATATTGTAAAGGTTCATGTGTTTTAACCACACGGTTTGAGTCTCTTAGCTCGAAAGTAGTTAGATCGAAATATGTGAATATGATTTATTTGGATATGTTTCTCTTAGTGTTGTTTACTTTGATATCATAGACATATATTGGACCTTATTTTGTGTGGATAATGAATTCAAGAGTTTGTACTTTATATGAGATTAAGAAGTGTCTTTAGTCTATTGTCGAGTCTTTGATTTGAAACATAGATATATAAAAATAATAAAAATGGAGTGGAGGTTTATATGACTGATGCTGCAACTTAGTGTTGCAAAATGAAGAAACTGGCCTCCAATTTAATATTTAGATAGTATCAAAGGCTCCACTAAACTTGATCTCAGTTTTTGTTCTTCTAAAGTGGTCTATTACTTGAACTTATACATTGTAGTTCTGTTTATCAGTGGTGATGTTTAATTATGGTTCTAGATATTTTGTGCAATGGTTTGAGGTTTTGAGTTGAGAAAACCATTCAAAGCTGTAAGAGCTAAACTTCCATTGAGTAAATCCATTCGAATTTCTTGAGAGATGGAGATAGAACTTCATATTTTCATTACATTTATAGATAGATTAACGCATTTTAGTTGTACCTCGGATTTTCATAAGTTGAGAATATTATTGGATTGATTATTTATTGATCACCAATAATTATATGGTTTATTGGGAAGAAAGAACAGAATAATATAGAATGTGATAAGACTTGAGATAATGCAGTCCAATTTATGTACTTTCTTTTGGGAAGAGTAAGTTAACTGCAATGTGTCGCTTTGTAGATTTTTCTTAATGTACAAACCTTCAAAATATACAAGTTTTGGACATGTATTAAACCAAATAGGGGTTGTCTTAGACTCATAATCGATTATGTAAGTTCTTGATAATGTGTTTGGGAACAAGAGTTAATTAAGAACGAGATGTATCTCTGATATACACATAACAATCCAAAAAAGGTACTTAAGTGAGATTTTGGATGTATATTAGGTCACAAGATGTGACATTTGACATTTTTTCCCTAATAGGGGGGAAAATTTTGGAGAATATTATTGAAATTTAATATTATGTGTATTGATGAATCAGTTTTGAATATATATAAGAGTTGATTTAAACTTCTGATTCAAGTAGGAGTAATCTATATACGAGTGTGAGCTATCTAATTTCAATAATTCTTGGTTTCGAGTGGGAGTTAGGAGCTATTTTTAATTTCAATGATTATTGGTTCAAAAAACCATTGGAGAAATTTAAAGAATGTGATTGAAGTATATATGGAATATAGAATTCCATCCTAATTTGAGAAGTGGTGAAAGTTCTAATTGGACATTATGTTTATTGTGAACATTCAGATTCTTAAAAATTAAATGGAAGACTAATGAATTTATGATAAATAAAGCTCATTTTTTAGAGAAATGTTAAACCTTTTTCTCAGCAGTGAGATTCATTTCTATATGCAGATGTTAGTCATGATAGTGTGTTTAAGTTTAGATTATACCAAATAGACTTTTAGACCGTATTTTCATTCTCAATTGAGAATTGATTGAAGAGATCTACATGAATCGATTTGTAAGTTTCTTCTTGTTACAGGCTTCTATAGTATCGTGGTGACTTTTTAGTTATACTTATAACCTAATACAATCATCTTGACACGGGTATTTGAGTTTTAACAAGGTTTAAATTTCGTACAAAATTTCATTATGTCGATGAAGTCTACAGTATTTATATAGAAGTATGATGGTAGATTATAATTCTAATTTTGATGTTGATGACACTGTATTGACTAAGCATGAGAAGAAGTGTATTGAGACCATTTTGAAATGTTCGTCCTTAATTTTTGAGACAAAGGGCATGAATTTAGAATATTGTATATTTTATGTTAAAAAATTATTCTAGTCTTGTTTTTCTGTCAAAAGAGCTGTATACTATAAAGATTTTAGAATATTTTTAAATGTGAAATTGCTACTCTGTTGATGCTTCTATGTCGAAAGGTGACCCATATGAGTCTTCATGTATGTTCAAGGACTCCATAAGTACACAAAGAAATATCTAGAGAATCATATATAGTGATCAAGAATTAATTAGAAGTTTGCTATGCTGTATACTTGCCTTAATATTTGTCATGCCATGGACTTGTCAATAGGTATCGATGTTGTCCTTAGAAAGGATATTGTGATACCTAAAGAATGTTGCTGTCGGTTATTCTATTTGTTGTCGAAAGAATAACTTGTGATTGGAATAGATATGCAAATATCGACTAAAGATGAGAGTTAGTCGAGCACGAATAGTTATTAGACTTATATAATCTTGCTATATAGAATATAGCAAGAAGCATATCTTGTTGTATATATCTTGACAGTTGAAAAAAATTGTTTGGTATAGATGTATAGGGCATTCAATGATATTAGTTGAGAATATGAGATCAATGATAATGATGCAATTATCTCATGTGTTGATGATCTCAAATATCATGATGGAACCAAACACTAGATAGTATTTCTGTGAGAGACATTATTAACAAAGAAAATGTATTTGCAATATATCTATGTAAATGATAGTCTAAAATCATCGTACTCTAAAGATGTTTAGAAATATACTTGTTGGTAATGTTGAATCTCTAAAATTACGTAGAATATGATACTTAATGTATAAGAAAAACTCTTGATTAAGTTTTTTGTGCCTATAAATGAAAATTTTTGAGTTCATGTGTAATCTATTGTTGGGATTACGAGATAATATTTTTCATGAAAATATAAAGTATGTCAAACATGTTGAGATTGTCTCACTTACACGAGCAATCGCCTCAAACATTTTGGAGTGTGTTGAGGGGAGACATAATGATCATGTTATGTACATGATCTAGTCGCCTTGATGAGATATCAAGATGAGATTGGAATAAGTAATCGAAATGGATTTTGCTAATCCATTAAACCTGTTTAGTAGCTAGATCGAGTTCTTGATTTGAGATTGTCTGAAGGAATGAATATAAGGAGAACTCAAGTTAGGTATCGCTGAATACTTGAACTAGGATCTGTAGGTGTTATTTTTTTTTATAAAGGATATGACATACACCCAAAGAATGTGAGAAAATATTGTAGCACTTGTTTCATACCACGTGTACTTTTACGACCAATATTGGGTAAATGAATGAATGTATATCTGCTTCTTCATTGTGTGAGACCTTGAGGTATAATCTATACACTCTTATGACTTTTGACTATTTTTTTGAGATTTTATTTCGACGTTGCTACTTTAGCATGTTGCAAATACATGATTGATTCGGTTTGATGGGACATGTCTAGAAAATCAACTGATTTAAAGTTGAAGGATTTAAGTAGGAAAGAAAAAAATATTTTGACCAACATTTATATTTGTATTCACGGGCCGGACAATTGTGTTTAACCATTTAGAGTAAAGGACACAACTGCGAATACAATGATAAGATGTGTGGTTCAAGTATGTTCTAAAAATATTTCAGGGATTGAAAATACTTGAATTAATATTGGAAAATAAGTTTGGGGTATAGTGAGATATCATATTTCTCTAGTAGAGCTACTATATATCCTTAACAGGTTTATAGTACTATGAGCTAGAAATATTACTCGCTAGTCGCACATTCTATATGTCGTATGAATTTTGTGAGATAGATCTTGAGAAGGATAGAGCGTGTGACCGATGTCCATTTGTGATTCGAATCAAGCTCATCATGTGCGAGTGAGATATGTTAGAAAATATGGATCATGAGTCGTCCTGAACCCACAACTTATTAAAATGAATTGGAGGGAGTGGTTTGAATAGAATTCAAATTCATAACTTCTCTCAACTTGCACCAACTTCCAAACTTTTACATGACTCCCATAACTTTGTCTTGCACTAAGTAGAGAGAGAGAGAGAGAGAGAGAGAGATATGACAATAAAATGATGAAAATTCGTATGGAAAAATATCATCAAAATTGAAAGGCACCTAGAACCAATATTTTGGCATGAAAACTCACAAAAAATGGCACTTAGATTGTGGCTAATAATCTCATTTCATTGTGATCAGGATTAGGACCACTGGAGTGCAAGAAAATTGTAGATTTTGAGTTTTGGAAAGCAAGGTGATTCAACCATTTTAAGTAAGCATAATTCATGTTAAAAGATGCTACAAATTACTTCATAAAGCTGCAATGACAGGCTCAAGATAAGACTCAGTTCTTTGCACATTGACTTTCACCCAATCAGCAGAGGTCCCAATATCCACAACCATTGCCCCTGAACTGTCCACCAAAATGCAAAAATTGATTAATCAGATGGAAGTAAATTTACATAATCCTTTTCACATATGAAGTGACAAAATAAGTTATCAATTCTCCAATATTTATATTATGAGAAACCACAAATTCTATTGTGAGTAAGATCTAACAGGACAAAGGATTGACTTAGACAACAGGACAAGGGAACGATTGAAATTTAACCTCAACTTGAGTCTCAATCTTTTCTTCGAAAATATTGGGTTTCCCGAGATTCCAAGATAATGGTGCGTACAAGCCCTCACTTTAGAAAGTGAGATGTGAGAAGGTTCTAAACTGGCTGTCAAATGGAAATTGTTTAGATATTTAGCTTGATTATTGTTGCGAACAAAGCTAAGTTCGTCGTCATGTAATACCTTGTGAAAATTGAAATTGTCTTAAGTACAATAACTTTGATTGACCATAATCCAGTATATACCATGTAAAATCAGCATATTGTTACAAGAAACCAGAAACGAAAACCTCTTCACCTGCTTCAAAACCTCAATTGCAATCATATAATGTCGGAGAAATTCTCTAAATCTATAGGAGCTCATATGAAGTTTAATCTGGAAATTAATGGATCACGGTTAGTATTCTTTCTATCTCGATCACATTGACTACAATTGGATCTTATCAGACGACTTAAGGAATTAAACTTGTTAATGGTGTTGTCACTGTGACGGTGATGAAACATCCATGTAAAAGTTTCAGATTTTGACCTAGAACGTTGGAGTTCTATACAGTGGCATGGGCTCTAATTCTCGTGTGTTGGTTTGAAAATACAAGAAGCAGGTTGAGCAATATCGACAAAGTGATGAAGGATAATCCTATTAAACATAGAATAGAAGTTAGTTATTATTTTAGATATGACTTTGTTTCCCTTTTAGAATTTTAGTTCAGTTTCCTTATATTGGTAAGATTAGGAAATCATTTTGCCTATATAAAAATAAAAATAAAATAAAAAAACTTTATACACTTTCCAGTTAACCAATTCATTACAACAAAATTATTCACTACAAATGTTTTAGTTGGTTCAACAAAATTATTGCTTCAAGAATTCAAATTCCATTTCTACACCAAAATTAGTATCAAAGAAAAGTTTTGCCAATGGCTGACGGATTATAAAATTATCAACCTCAATCTAGAATATGAAATGAAGGAGAGATGCCCATATAAGAATTTGCAGATTTTGACTGCTACAAACGCTGGTTGCTTCAACAAGTTGAGAAAACTGCAACATGGGGCTGGAGATTTTCCTTAAATCCAAACTAGGTTTTAATCATCATAATGTGATGCAAATGTTTTTGAGATTCTTCCTCGTGATTGATCAATATCTCTTCTACCAAACTTGAGTACGATTTTTTTCCAAGTAATGTAGGACAATTCTATTACATGTAAGACATGGAAATATTTCTTGAACTATTAGGATTAGGAGATTATTTTGCCCATAGCTATAATTTTTCAATGACCAATTCATATAATAAATTATCTTCTACATTTTTTTCCTTTTAGGTTTTAATTATCTTCATTAAGCTAGTAGTGAGATTATTTTGCCTATATAAATAGAGGCTTTTGTGATATTTTCAATGACCAATTCTTTACAATATAAATTATTATGTATGAATTTTAGAGTTGATTCAACTTTAATAATTTTAATAATTTCAATTTCGCTTCCATACCAAAATTGATAT
The DNA here is from genome assembly GCA_019097785.1 of Fraxinus excelsior. NCBI lineage: Eukaryota > Viridiplantae > Streptophyta > Magnoliopsida > Lamiales > Oleaceae > Fraxinus > Fraxinus excelsior. The sequence continues at coordinate 9,273,967 of CM032642.1, forward strand.
TAGAGAAAGGTTAAGCCCTTGGCTGATGGCCACCTGTGGTGGTAGTGGTATGCTTCCTCGCGATGATGATTCGAGGATTACATAATTACTAGCATTGGTCTAAAATTTGAAAAGAATGATGGATAGGTTCACAGATGTTGCTAGCAAAAATTTGTTGCATTTGATTGCTATAAATGTTGGTTGCTTCAACGAGTATAAAATAGGTCAAAAGGTCGCTAGAGATTTTCCTCAAGTTCAAGCTAAGTTCAAATCATCACTACGTGATATAGAAACTTAGAACTTTTTTATTTCCCATGATTGATTAATTTTTCATTCTTCAATCAAATTTGGGGACAAGTTTTTCCAAGTAGGGAAGACTAATGTAGGACATAAGGCATTTTTCCATCGTGAGATGATACATAAAGCTCACCAAAACTAAAAAAACTATAAAATAACACAAAATAAACATGTAATAAATCACAAACAATCTTAATAATTCTTGATAGAATTAACACCAAAATAAATCAATAAAGTAACAAATATTCAATCATCCATTTTCAATAATAATAATAATAATAAAAAGCTTAAAAGCACTATCATGTAGAAGAAGCATCTTGTGCCTCTGGTGAGGCGTCGGGTAGTGTAAATAACTAAAGGGCACAATATTAAAAAAAAAAATAATAATAATAATAGGCCAATTTTTATTTTTATTTATTTTTATTTTTTATTTTTTAATTTGAGAACAAGATGGGCCAAATTAAAACCCTCTCATATATGGAAGGGCTGGGCAAAAAACCAATCCGAACTAGTCATTTTTAGTATTTAGGTTGAATTCATTTTATTCAATAGGTAATATATGCAGATGAAATGTATTTAGATTTATTTAATATGTATTTAATTTGATCGTGGTATAATTTATTTAATAGGTTTTACAATATTTTTAATTTATATTGTTTTATTGGAATGAAACTTAACCCCAAGGACCATCGATCTAACTTCAATCGATTTAATGCCTTTCAAATCTCCCTTTTTAATGTAACTGAAATTGGTCCAAATTAAAATGGTAACAAACTTTAAAAAAATTGTTCAAATTCAACGAAAAAAGTTTTAACCATTAGGCCCAAAAAAATTGTCTAATAAAAGATTATCAGGTTCAACTTGAATTGAACTCAAGTCTAAACAAATCAACCCAACCCAAACCAACCCGAATTTGGTCGGTTTGGATTGGGTTAAGTTTTAATCATGAATGGGTTGGTTTCAGTTTGAATTATTCTTAAACCAAACATGTTGGGTTGGACTCAAAACCAATCCAACCCAACCCACGCCCAACCCTATATTGAAGTCACCCTTAGACTTTGAACGAACAAAAACTAAAATAAAAAGGAAAAGAAAAGAACCTCAAAGTTAACAGCAAAACCAAAGCCTGCACCTCAATCAATGAGGTATATGCCTCATTGAAAAAGTACAGTAAAATAGTGCCTCGAGGCATACTTGGCGCACCTCATTGTGAGGCATGCTGGGGCACCTCTTCAAACCATGTAAAGAACCAATCCATATTACACCGTTATGTAGGAATTCACTCAATCTAGTTGTGTAAGGTCATTTGGCGACTTCTCTCTTGGTTGCTGGGTTTGATGACAAGGGATCACAACTACATAAGGTGGATCCGTTCATAAATTTCTTTGAAAGCATTAGCCATGGGGAAAAATGAGTCCAACACAGACTTTTTTGGACACAATGACATTGATACAGAGCTTGATGATGTTGTGTACACAATGACATTGATACTGAAGGTGGGATTTGAAAGACAAATTTCGGGCAAACTGAAACGATTCGGTCTCTATGCTTGAACCAACTATCATACGTCCGTTTTGGTTGAGCATCGCCCACTTAACCCCTCAAGAATCTCTATCGCGTCCCCCCAAGATTCGAACTCAAAATATTTGCCTAATGAGAGACATAAGTTGGCACAATTGGTACAAGAATTCAACTTAAATCTTTCATTAGGTCGAGGCCTTGGGTTCAAATCTAGGAAGATGCAATAGAAATCCGTGACAGGTTAAGTGGGCAGACGTCTATCCAAAGCGGACAGTACATATGATATAACGGCTATGATATAGAGGTCGCTTCTTTTTATAACGACCCATTAACTTACGTACTATCCGCTTTAAGTGGGCTTATGCCTACTTACCCCATCACTGATTTCTATTGCGACCTTTGCATAATGAGAGACTTAAGTTGAATCTTGCTACCAATTGGATGTTACGACTTAGGTCTCTGTACCCAAACCATTAGCTTACTTAATGTCCACTTTGGGTAGGTAGATGCCTACTTATCCCTCACGGCTTTCCATTTCATTCCCCAAGATTCAAACATAAGACATCTGCCTAATAAGAGATTTAAGTTGAATCCTAGTACCACTTGTGCAAACGGGGAACGACCCAAGTCTCTATACCCAATCCGTTAGCTTACGTGTTATTCGCTTTGAGTGGACATACCAAATTAGTATCAAGATTCAACTTAAGTCTCTTAATAGGTAGAGATATTATGTTCGAATCTTGGGAAACACGATAGAAAGTCGGAGGGATAAGTGAGTATAGGCCCACCCAAAACGAACTTGGCCAACTAGCACCATGATTCGACTCAAGTCTCTCATTAGGCAGAGATCTTGGGTTCGAATTTTGAGGACGCGATAGAAAGTCGTGAGGGGGATAAGTGAGTTATAGGCTCACCAAAAGTGGACAGTACGTAAGCTAATGGCTTGGGTATAGAGACTCGGGTCGTTACATCCAATTGGTGCAGGATTTAACTTAAATCTCTTATTAGACAGAGATCTTGGGTTTGAATATTGAGGAACGCGATAGAAAGCCGTGAGGGAGTAAGTGTCTATTTACCCAATCTGTTAGCTTACGTATTGTCCGCTTTGGGTGGGCCTATACCCACTTACCTCTTACTGCTTTCTATCGCGTCCCCCAAGATTCGAACTTAAGACATCTGCCTAATGAGAGATTTAAGTTGAATCTTGGTACCAATTGAACACATTGCTCAATTGGTACCAGAATTTAACTTAGATTTCTCATTAGGCAGAGATCTTGAGTTTGAATACTGAGGGATGTTGTGAGGGGGTAAGTGTGCATCTACTCACCCAAAGCGGATAGTGTGTATGATAAAAGTCGGGTCGTTACACAAACACATGGAGAAGGGAAAAGGGAGCACTCTATAGCTTATACCGTAATGATTGATCATATCAATGTTTTTTAGCTATTTTTCATGCTTTGAAGTGGTAACTGAGTTCTTGCCCTACATAGCATAAAAACTGTTGCAACAGTTCTTAAGAGTAAAAAAAATCTATAACTAACTACAGAAAGAGAGCATATAAACCTTAAACTTACTTCATGTACCTTAATGACGGGATCTGCAACTTCTCCACTGCCAACAAGACGATGAGCATGCCGTCCCTGTATGACACGAGCTGCGTCACCCCTTCTTGCTCTACCTGATCCTCAAGCTTGATTAACACCAACCTACAAATAGAATGCACCGGTAGACAGTTGAGGATATAAAATATTAATGTACATATAAATAATTTTTTGGGTCTTAAAGGTAAATATTTAACTGGTGAAATTTATATAATTAGAGTATATTCATAATTCATCCTCTATCCACTAAACCAAAAATCAAGAAAGTACTTCATGTTGTTTCTAGAGTATCTCCTTTAAACAATCCGACAGAATTACCTTAATGTAATGAGCACATCGTAACAATATGATTGACAGTATCAGAAAATGCAATTCGAGCATGCTGCCTTCAAAGGTGCTAAAGGCGTTCAACAATCGTTTCCCAAGATAGAACGAGTTTCATCTCATACGGAAGCAGCACAACAATCTGCAGGAGTTCCAACGAACTCAATGAAGTGTATTCACTTTGAAAACAATATCAGAACGAGAGTAGGAGAATGAGATTCAATGTAGAGAATATCTACAGTGAAGGTGTAAATATTTTGGTAGTAGGGCTGGCAATTTATAGAATCGTTCGTGGCCATTCAAACATCCTTCAAGCCTCTTCAGAACAGTCGCCACTGTTCAGACTGTCCAAAAATTGAACAGGCACCGTGGTTCATTTAAAAGTCCGCAGTTAATCGGTTAACAAACGATCCAAAATAATTTCCCGAAAATACTCCCATTAATAAAAAAAAAAAAATTATTAAGTACCCAAAAATTCGATTAATTACAATTTGATCCAAATTAAATAAAATTTGTTCAAAAAGATAATATAGTAGAAGGACGCACCGGCACATGAACCGGATCGGACCGAGCACGAGCACGTGCTCGTGCCATGTCGAGCCAAGCCGAATGGACGGATGGCGGTGACGGCGCGTACGTGTGGATTTTGGACCGAATCCCATAGGATATAGGTCTTCCCCCTTCTAAAGACTATTCGTAACCCTTGGGGGCCCAAACCCAATTCCCAAACTTGCACAAGTTTCCTAACTTTCCTATGTGGGAAAGAGTTTGGCAATTTCCAATACATCAAATTCTTCACTAGTTCATAGTTTCAAGTGGGTTACTTTGACATTAAATATTTCATTCAATACTAAATGATTTTAGATAAATAAATATATCACGTTAATCCTCTTGCGGAGTAGAACGTGAATATGCTAGGTCCCGTTAAAAATAAGGTACGGGTCCCACTGAAATTTGGGCTCAAACTTGACCCATTTCACTAATGAAAAAACCATTTCCCAACACTTCCAAATTGGAATTCGTCAGAAAATTTTGCTTCTTTCATGACTCTAAATATACTTGTTCTCTTCCTTCAAAAATTCTACAGTTTCCTTCCATCTAGAATATCAGCCAAACGACAGAACTTCTCTGCTTCAACATTAATACACTTACAAACTCCTAGTCTAATGCAACATCAACACCATATGGCCAGTGACGGACTTAGGATTTTGAGTAGCACAGGCGGCTGTAAATCGTCGACCGTTGTTAGCAAAAAGAGCCCCGTTTGATGCCCCCCCCTTTTTTTTTTGCAAAAAGTGTATTTTGGAATAGTGCTTTGATGAAGAATATGTAGTTAAAAATCATTAAAAGTTTTGAATTTGAATGCAATATTATTTTATTGAAAAATGTGCGGTTGAAAGAAAGAAAAATGTATTTTGAAAAAAAAAAAAAAAAAAGAATCAAACAAGGTCTAAAATTTAAATATAAAAATTAGCAATATTCGCCAAATAATATCATGGCCAAGTTTTGCATGATTCAAAGGAAGAACGCATAATCATTTTTTAGAATTGCATTAAATCCGCTAAAATGTAATATATATTATTCTGGTTAGTTTAGTTTCAAATTCAGTTAATGCCACAATGGTCAAATTCTCAATAACCTAAGGAGAGGTCGTTAGATTCTCCTCTCCTTATCTATTTAATTTTGATAAAAATTAAAACTCTTTCACAATAAAAGGGTGGGAAAGTAATCAAAACCGAGACTTCCTATATGAATATAGGAGCTCTAACCAATTGAACTACAAGAAATGTTTGAAACTAAAACAAATTACCAGGTATATCATCTAAAACATTTATTCATTGTTAAGAAACAAATTGTTCCGAGAGATCCAGCAAGGGCGGTCGCAGAGGCTCGCAGGGTGCTGGGTCCGCCCCTGCATATGGCCAAAAGCTTACTATGAATGCATTTCTTTATGCTGCAGACCTACTTCTATTGATGTATTATCTTTCATTAATGTTACTATTCACATTGCACGATTTTTTTCCATTAGTTCGCATCATACATTAGATTAGATTATGCATATGCATATTATGCTACATAATCATCATGTGTAAATTTAATTATTTTATTACTTCCATATAGTTTTCAACGAGTCAGTTTTTATGAAGATTGTTGTTTTAGACAATAATAGTATTAATGTGGAGAGGAAAAATTGAAAAAAAAAATGCATTTAGGATTAAGTTTTAAGCTTAGGCCTACATTTGGCTAAGATTAGAAGTTACTTCTAAGTATTTTCACTTGTATTTAGGATTAACAAAACATGCTCATAAAGTGAGTGACAAAAACTAAATAGAAAGATCGAATAAGAAATGAGCATATTCGAAAAATGGTAAATGCAGTGCCTATTGGAGATGAATTCCCTTGATATCCAATTAAAGATGATTTCAAAGAAACCAATTTTTTAACATCAAAGGAAGAAGTGCGCCTGCAATCATATGAAATTAGGAAATAAAAGTTAATTTGAACTTTTGTGGTTTAACTATGGAAAAATTCATGAAAGAGTGAAGTTAAATAAAAGGATCATATAGTTGGCCGCATAAATACTGGACAGGGTTTTGCTGAGTTGCTACTTTTATTGTGTAGAAAAGAAATTCCTCAACAATAGGAAAGAAGTACAAAAATAGAGAAGAAGATGTCCTATCAAATAAAAATATCCAACAAAACCTAAAAAAACTGAAAGTAAAATTAGTCCAATAGTTGTTGAACATTTACTAGTGTATAAACTGGTAAGAGAACCTACAACATTGACCCAAAATGAAGATAGGAAAATCACTCTTAACATATAACAAAAATTGGTGAAATAGCATTCATCTCTTAATCCAAATGCTACCACAGCTCAATGCCACAAAATTTTAACTCCTTTGTACCATCATTTCCATTTTTAATGCCAAAAATAAATCAGTCAAAAGTTTTAAAAGAACAAAATTTCTTCTAAGAATTGCAATAACTTGGTCGACCTCTCTTGTTACTCTCCCAAGACAAGTACAACACCATTCCATGGGGACAAGGCCTTATGAGGTCTCCTCACTAGTCATTAGCTAAGAAGGCCTCATATGGGTGTACATGTCCAGCATGCAACGGGTTGTAAACACTGGCACAAGTATATTAGAAGATAGCCAAGTTGTTGAAGTAGAAGAATCAGCAAGAAGAAACAAGCAGCTAGCAGATGAAGAAATTGCAGACAGATATTGGCTGAGCCGGCCAACAAACTAACTGTATGAGGAACCCACTAGAAGGAGCTTTTTTTAGTTAGAAATCTGTTGTAAAATTCTATTTTTGACATGTGAAAGATCATTCTAGAATTGCATGTAAATTCTGTATATATACATTTATTTGTCATTGTACATCACATAGAATTTAAAAAGGTTCAATACAATTTTTCCTTCGATTCTCCTCCTTATCACCTTCTTTCTCTTCGTTTTATACACTTGAAATGGTATCAAAGCCTGGGATGGAGGAATCTAATACTGGGAATACAGATACATAACAAACTCAAATCCCAAATCCAAATATTAATCAATTCGGCAGCTCATCAAGTGCTGTAAATCATGATCCAACACAACCAAATAGCCCATACTTAATTGGAAGCAATGATCATATTGGAGCTATGCTTGTCACTCATACTGATTCTAACAACTACGATTCTTGGGCATGGTCATTGAAGAGAGCATTGAGGATTAAAAACAAATTGGGCTTTTTATTGATGGAAGCTTGAATGAACCAATGGATCCTAATGGGCTCATGGAGCACTGGCTGAGGTGTAATGATCTGGTGATTACATGGATGCAAAACAATATGGCTGTTGATATAAAAGACAACACAACTTATGCTGAAACTGCTCAGCAGCTATGGGTAGAGCTTGAGCAACACTTTGCTCAACAAAATGCTCATCGAATTTTTGAAATCAAGCAAGCAATAACCATGCTGATGTCGGGCCAGGATGTTGTGAGTACCTACTTTTCCAAATTCAAAACTCTCCTAGATGAACTCATGAACTATGAAATAGTTCCTAATTGTAGCTGTGGGGATTGAGGAACTGTGGTTCTCAACCAACAAAGAGATTGGATGATGAAATTCTTAATGGGTTTAAATAACTCATATGAGGAAATTAAGGCACAAGTTCTTTTAATCAAACCATTCCCTAGCGTCAATGAAGTATATTCTATAATACAGTAGGAAGAGAAGAGAAGAGAGATATAACTAAAGGATCAGTGCATGAATCGATAGCCCTCATTACAAAGGGAAACTTTAGAGAAAAAGGGAGACAAAGCACTTATGAACTAAAGAGGGATAGATATTACTGCACTTTCTGCAAAATGGATGGTCACTCACTTGATAGATATGTCAAAGCAAATCCAGACAAGCCTATTTGCACATACTATCAAATACCTAGTCATCTAATGGAGAAATGTTTCAAACTCCATGGTTACCCACCAGGTCACAAACTAAATGGGAAAGAAAAGGGATCAACAAACGAGGCCGCTGCATCTCTATGTTTTGCACGCCAGGTTGAAGGCAACAAAACTCAGATAGCATTAAGTCAAGAGCAAATTTTACAACTCATGGCCCTCCTTAAACCTGCTACTAACTATCAAACTCATTCAGCCAATAGTGCTCAGGGTATTTTCACTTCCACTTCTATTGATGAAAACATACATCAACTATCTGGCATTTTTCTTTGTGTTAAGTCCAAAAACTCTAACATATCAAATGTTCCATGGATTCTAGATACAGGGGCAACAGATCACATAATATGTTCCACCTTATTCTTTTCATCCATTCATGATAACTTACTCAATTGCCTTACCAAATGGAGACACAGTTCCTGTTACTCACATAAGAGCTGTGAAAATCTAAGATACTTTGTAGTGCAAAATGTTCTATGTGTACCCAGTTTTTCATTCAATCTTATGTCTGCCAAAAAGTTAACACAAATGTTAAATTGTTGTTTGATTTTCTTTTCAAATTGCTGTTATGTTCAGGACCTTATGGCTTGGAAGACGAATAGCATGGGTGAAGTGAAAGAAGGACTATACCATATGAAGTTTGGGAATGTTTCTACCTCAACCTTATGTGATTCTGATTACCTAAATAAACTAAATAGGAAGATCACCAGTTTGACCTCTTCTTCAGCCATCACTAGTGCCAGTGATTTTGATGTTTGGCATTATAGATTAGGACACACATCTTACTCTATTCAGAATGTCCATTATAGATTAGGACACACATCTTACTCTATTCTATATGTCCATGATCTAAATTGCACAAGTTACCTTTTTCCACCAGCACTCACCAAACTAAAGGGTTCCAAGTGAGATTTAATAAAAACATTTAATAGAAGACCTTGTTCTATATGTCCATTTGAACTTCTGCATTGTACATATGGGGTCCTTGCAATGAAGTTGGGAGTGATGGTTCCAAGTACTTCTTAACTATTGTAGATGATTTCAGTAGGTGCACTTGGGCATACACTTAGAAACTTAAATCAGATGCCACCAATGCTTTACAAAACTTCTGTGCCATGGTTGAAAGACAATTTGAAACCAAAGTGAAGACAATTAGGACACATAACGGGGGCAAGTTTAACATGAAAGACTTTTACCTTAAAAGAGGTATCATACATCACAAAACCTGTGTTGAAACCCCCCAACAAAATGTGGTGGTAGAGAGAAAGCACTAGCACATTCTCAACACAGCCAGGGGCACTGAAATTTCAAAGTGGAATTCCCTTAAAGTATTGGAATCATTGTATATTGCTGGCTATCTGATCAATAGGACTCCTTCATCCGTCTTGAAAGGCAAGAGCCCCTATCAAATCCTATTCAGCCAAAAACCTTCCTACAGCCACTTGAAAGTTTTTGGTTGTTTAGCCTTTGCCACCACCATAGTTAATGGGAGACAAAAATTCGATCCTAAAGCTAAGAAATATGCATTCTTAGGCTATCCTTTTAGAATCAAATGATACACCATGTTAGACCTTGAGACAAAAAGGATTTTTGTTTCAAGAAATGTGTTGTTTTATGAAAATGTCTTCCCTTTCAGAGATGAGTCCATTCAACAAAAACAAACCAATATAAATTCTATTCAAAATCCCATAATCCAAAATGAACTTGTTCTAGCCAAACCAAACGCCAGAAATGATGTTGACTCGGCAAGAACAAATTCCTTAGGATTCAGTCTATGGAGGAATCTGTGTAAAATTCCAAAAAATGATAAAACTCAGGAAAGAACTGACCCTCATCACTTAGACTTTAGTAACTCTGAATCATCATCAAACGCCACCCTTGCTCATTTGCCTGAAAGTCAACAAGGATCAGAAAAACACTAGCACTTCTCTAAGATTTCATACGTCATCAATCCCTTTCACTCATTCTAAAAGTCAAACGAGTTGAAGGAATCAAATTCCCCAAGTAATCACTATCCTCTCAATGCCTATATTTCTTATGAAAGAATATTAGATTCATATAAGGCCTTTTTTTTTTTTGTTTTTGTCACCACTCAAACTGAGCCTAGAAGTTACCAGGAAGCCAAGAATTCTCCTGATGGTGTAAAGCAATGAGGGATGAAATTAAATCTCTTGAACTTGATGGTACTTGGGCCTTAGTTGATCTTCCTCTTGGAAAAGAAATAATAGGGTGCATATGTGTTTACAAAGTAAAATACAAAGCATATGGCAGCATTGAAAGGTTCAAAGCAAGGCTTGTTGCTAAGGGGTATACACAGCATGAGGGACTTGATTATCATGAAACATTCTCACCAGTTGCCAAATTAGTCACAGTTCAAACTTTGTTAGCTCTAGTAGCCATAAGAGAATGGAACCTCTTTTAATTTGATGTTAATAATGCCTTTATGCACAGTAAATTGGATGAGGAATACATATGGAGGTTCCACCAAGCTGTTATGAGGCAAATGCTAAGAATAAAGTTTGCAAACTAAAAAAGAGCATGTATGGGTTGAATCAGGCATCACGCTAATGGTATGCAAAACTTTATAAGTTCATCATTGAGCAATGATATGTTCAATCAAAGTAGACTACACAGGGATTAATCCAGCACCCGGCCAGTCGAGGCGATCGCCCGTGCTGGATCCTCAGGGAAAAAAATTGAAAAAAATTTATGAAAAATAATTATATATATTACTATAACATTTATTGAAATGCTGTGTAGAACTGGGAGAGATGATGCCTTTCCATGTGACTTACTTGGGTTCGATGTCCTTCAACACCATTCTCTCTTTTAATTTTTAAAAACGGTAAATAATGACTAAATATTTATTAATAATTATACCAATATTCAACAAAAAGAAGGGTAGCTCATATGGTAAATGAGCCATTTTGTGCACTAGACGTTTGGGGGTTCAATTCTTTGCTTTTCTAGTTTTTATTTAATCTTTCTTTACAATAAATAATAAATAAATAATTATGTATTATTAGTTTTCGTTTTCGAAATAATTTCTTTAAAAAATTTATCTACTCAAATTATTACTCTAATATATATATATATATCAAAAGGGCTCCAAGGCCCTAAGGAGTGTTCTATCCAAGGGATTCTCAATTGCAACTACATGGATATTGTGACTCAGATTGGGGAGTTTGTCCCAATACAAGGCGATCAGTGACATGATATTGTGTGCTGATTGGAAAATCACTAATATCCTGGAAATCGAAACAACAGGTAGTCCCAAGGTCATCTTCAGAAGTAGAATACTAGGCTATGACCAATTTATGTTGTGAGCTAATGTGGTTCAGGTACCTATTGAAGGATCTAAAGGTTGCTCACCCTCAAGCTGCTTTTCTATATTACGATTACAAGTCAGCCATTAACATAGCAACCAATCTCGTGTTTCATGAAAGGACCAAGCTTATAGAGATCAAATGCCACCTAATACGTGATAGAATTCAAGATGGACGCATTGTAACTAAACATGTTCCTAGCAGAGCACAAATTGTAGACATTCTAACCAACGCTTTAGGTTCTCAAAGTTTTTAATCTTGTATGCTCAAGATGGGACTAATAGATACTTTCCATCTTGTGGGGCTATTAGAAGATAACCAAGCTGCCGAAGTAGAAGAATCAGCAAGAAAAAACCAGCAGCATTGGAATAATCAACAAGAAGGAACAAGCAGCCAGCAGATGAAGAAATTACACATAGATACCGACTGAGGTGGTCAATAAACTAACCGTATAAGGAAGCCACAGATACCAGCTTAGCTGGCCAACAAACTAACCGTATGAAGAAGCCACAGATACCAGCTTTGTATTAGTTATAAATCTGTTGTAAAATTTTATTTTTGACATAAGAAAGATCATTCTAGAATTACATGTACATAAAGTTCTAAGATACATCAAAAGGGCTCCGCATGGAGTGTTCTATCCTACGAATTCTCAGTTGTAACTACATGGATATTGTGACTTAGATTGGGGAGCTTGTCCCAAACAAGGTGATCGGTGACAGGATAGTGTGCTGATTGGAAAATCACGGGTGTCCTGGAAATCAAAGAAACAATAGGTAGTCTCAAGGTCATCTTCAGAAGCATAATACTGGGCTATGGCCAATTTATGTTGTAAGCTAACGTGGTTCAGGTACCTATTGAAGGATCTAAAGGTTGATCAACCTCAAGCTGCTTTTCTATATTGCGATTACAAGCCAGCCATTCACCTAGCAACCAATCAATCTCATGTTTCATGAAAGGACCAAGTATATAGAGAACGATTGCCACCTAATACGTGATAGAATTCAAGATGGATGCATGACAACTAAACATGTTCCTAGCATGGAAAAATTGTAGACATTCTAACCAAAGCTTTATGTTCTCCAAGTTTTTATTCTTGTATACTCAAGATGGGACTAATAGATATATGAGTCCATCTTCATGGGGGCTGTTAGAAGATAACCAAGCTGCTGAAGTAGAAGGATCAGCAAGAAGAAACCAGCAGCATTGGAAGAATTAGTAAGAAGGAAAAAACAGCTAGCAGATGAAGAAATTGCTCACAGATATCGGCTGAGCTGGCCAACAAACTATTCGTATGAGGAAGCCACTAGATGAGCATTGTATTAGTTAGGAATCTGTTGTAAAATTCTATTTTTGACATGTGAAAGATCATTCTAGAATTACATGTACATAAAGTTCTAAGGTACATCAAAAGGGCACCAAGGCAAGGAGTGTTATGTCCTACGGATTCTCAATTGCAACTACATTGATATTGTGATTCAGATTGGGGAGCTTGTCCCAATACAAGGCGATCAGTGACAGGATATTATGTGCTGATTGGAAAATCACTGGTGTCCTAGAAATCAAAGAAACAACAAGTAGTCTCAAGGTCATCTTCAGAAGCAGAATACGGGCTATGGCCAATTTATGCTGTGAGCTAACGGGGTTCAGGTACCTATTGAAAGATCTAAAGGTTGCTCACCCTCAAGTTGCTTTTTCTATATTGTGATTACAAGTCAGCCATTCACATAGCAACCAATCCCATGTTTCATGAAAGGACCAAGCATATAGAGATTGATTGCCACCTAATACGTGATAGAATTCAAGATGGTTGCATTGTCACTAAACATGTTCCTAGCATGGAAAAATTATAGACATTCTAACTAAAGCCTTTTTTTTTTTTTTTTTTTTTTTTTTGGAAGGAGGGCAGTACCTCTGAGAATCCTAACCAAAGCTTTAGGTTCTCAAAGTTTTTATTCTTGTTTGCTCAAGATGGGACTAATAAATATATACTCTCCATCTCGCAGGGGGCTATTAGAAGATAACCATGTTGCTGAAGTAGAAGAAATCAGCAAGAAGAAACCAACAGCATTGGAAGAATAAGCAAGAAGGAACAAGCAGCCAGCAAATGAAGAAATTACACATAGATACCGACTGAGCTGGTCAACAAACTAACCGTATAAGGAAGCCACTAGAAGGAGCTTTGTATTAGTTAGAAATCTGTTGTAAAATTATGTTTTTGACATATGAAAGATCATTCTAGAATTGTATGTAAGTTCTGTATATATAAATTCATTTGCGATTGTACATCACATAGAATTTAAAAGGGTTCAATACATTTTTTCCTTTGATTCTCCTCCTTATCAGCTTCTTTCTCTTCGTTTTATATACTTGAAAAGTACCAATGCAATATGTCGTCGACAGGTTAGCTAAAATAATATCTTCTTGAATTTTATAATATAAAGCAAATAAATTTTTTTTACAAGGGGTAATATATCGATTTTTAATTTGTTAAAAAATTACTTTTTTAACCTGGTTGACCAATACATTTTATAAGGAGTTTCCATTCATATAAATCATTTTTAAAGGAAATATTGTAGTCAAATTTAAAAGGGAATGTTTATCTCAAGTCTCTCCAACAAAATAAAAATTAAAAAGAAGAAATACCATTGTCTAAAACTAGGGGTGAACACAATTCGGTTTGGAAGGTTTGTGATGAATTCTCAATTTAACCACTTAAAACGGTATGGAATTTTTCCAAACCAAACAAATTCAAACCACTTTTTTCAGTTTGGTTCTGTTTAAAACCACAGTTTAACAAATAAAAAATAACATATATCAAATAAGTTAAATCATAAATATTAGTCTAAAACTTCACGTTAAAACATAAATAGTACCATTAAAAATATTACAAATCAAAATTATATTGTTCTAATTATTATAATGCAACATGATAGAAACATTTTAGCATCCTAGTTGTACTAATTGGTGCAACATCTACAATTGTAACGCATGATTCATTCTATTCATAAAGATAAGAATGTAATATATTAATCCATTTATTATATTAAATGATATAAAATAACTAATAAAAGATCATGAATATAAATATTAAATACGGTAATACATTCAATAACTTTTTTGTGAATCATCAAATGCTTCTACATTATCCAAATATTATGACGAATCACTGTAGGTTTCTTGTTACTATGCAACTAACTTTTACAGCAAATTACCTCATCAACTATATTTGCACTCAATAAACTCTTGAAAGAATAAAAAATTCGACCACTAGTAGGGAATGCAGAAGTGTATATATATAGCTAGCATTTTAGCAGTTTGGGTGTTAATCTTGTATTTATTTACATTCCATTTTCATTAAAATAATATGTCGAAAGGTTCATTGGTCAAATCTTCAAAATAATCATTTAAGTAAACCACCGAATCATTCTAGCCATTAATAGTAAATCTAAAAACTAAGTTAAAATGTAAATAATTAATTGAGTGACATGACCAAAAAAATGAGATGCAAATAAATAGAAAATGCTTTTGATGTATGTTTAAGGGAGCCCGACACATCGGAACAAAACAACACAATTTCTAATAAAATATAGTAAACAATTACCAAAAATAAGAAAATTTGGATAAATTGATCTGAAAATTTAGTCAAAATTCGAGAAAATCATTAGTAGAAAGAAAAGAAATGTGTGAGTTTAAATTAGAATTTTGATTTAACAGTCTACTCGATTGTAAGGTGGTGCTCGATGAATATAGTTCAGCAACAATTTTTTAACACTTCACCCAATTTGAGAATTTCTCATTTACAGTTGTTATGACTGATGTGTATTTGGATATAATTTATGAGATGAATAATTATCTATTTAGGTATTGATTTTACTTTGATTATATCTAACATGACATACCTTTTGAATTGGGCTGTGTTTAGTTTTAATTGAATTGGATAAAATTTTAAATTAATTTTTTTTTTTTGTTTTCTTGAACGGTTTGCAAAGAGTAAAGGGATAATTGCAGTAGCGGTACCAAACCTTTCATTTAGTTGCAGATTTGCCTAGATAATTAATTGACCTTGTTAGTTTAATCGTCAGTTGACCAAATAATTAATTGACTTTGACAATAGTTTTGACTAATTTTAAAAGGTTAAAATGGTAACTTTACATTTTTTATAATAAAATAACTAAAATCAAATAATTAAAATTAAAAACCAAAAAATCAATTTAATCTTCTCTATCCACCCCACACATATCCACCCGCCATCTCCTCCTCCACCGTGGCACCATCTCCTCCATCGTAATCAGTTGCTACACATTTACTCACCACCAACCAAGCGAACGAATTCTATTTTACGAAATCAATTTTACAAATTAAAGGTAGTTTTCTAAACAAATGGCGAATATGGGGCTAGTTGTTGTTGGCTTTACTTTTCCGTATTGTATTGTGAGCAATTGACAAAACCCATAAAGATGAAGACTCAAGAAGAAAATGTCCAGTCCTCCTTGCTTGATTCCCTTTATTTTGAAGAAGAAAATGGGGAGAATTTGAAGAAAGGGGTGAAAAATTCAATTTTAATGGTGGAAATCTGTCCATCTTCCTAATCTGTTAACAGAACAAGATTTGTTTTGGGAAAATGAAGACCTAAACTCTCTTTTTAGCAAAGGAAATGACGCATTTGTCAATGGAACATGCTTCTCTTTCTCTGTAGGCACGCACAGATGCAGAGGAATGGATCTTGAAAGTCAAAATTTTTTATAGGTTTTCAGTGTTGACTACCATGCTTACAATAAATTATCTTGACAGGTTGCTTTGTAGCATCTATTTTCAGAAAGAGAAGCCATGAATGATCCAACTTGTAGCAGTGTTTGTGATGGTTTTGGGGTGGGAGTAGGTATGTGTGGGGTGGATGCAGAAGATGAAGTGGATTTTTTGGTTTTTAATTTTAATTATTTGATTTCAGTTATTTTATTGTTAAAAATGTAAAGTTACCATTTTAACCTTTTAAAATTAGTTAAAATTATTGTCAAAGTCAATTATTTGGTCAATTAATGGTCAAACTAATATAAATCATCAATTTGGACTTCAGCTACGACATTTCGAAAATGTTTGGTATTATGGATGGCACAAATAAAGGTTTGGTACTGTGTGTGGTGTGATTAAAGATTTGGGCAAAATTTACAACTAAATGAAAGACTTGGTACCGCTGCTGCAATTATCACAAGATTAAAACCCAAACCAAATCACGTAAATACAGTTTGGTTCAATTCAAAATCAAAACGTTGACGGATCCACGTAGATCCAAACCAGCGGTTTTAAAAGGACAATTTTGGTTCGATTTAACGGTTTCGTTGTTCACCCATATCTAAAATTAGTGTTCACTTTTGAGAGTTATGTTAGAGCCTAGGGTGGCAAAAGGGTCAGGTAGCTCATCGACTAGTTGGCTCGGCTTGTCAAAACTTGGTCCATGGACAACTCAAACTCATTTCGGGACGAGAATGTGCTCAAGCTGAGAATTCACATGACGAGTCGAGCTCGCGAACTGAAGTTCACGAGGTCGAAAAAAATCTAAAGAAAAAAGTTTTAAAACATTAAAAAGAAAAAAAACACGAGCTCGTGGACTTGGCTGGTGAGCTCACGAGCTCGTGGACTTGGCTGGTGAGCTCACGAGCTCGTGGACCTTGCCAAGCTCGACCCTTGAGTACGAACCGAGCTCGAGGGTAGATGGTCGAGCAGAGCCATTGCCACCACCATGTTAGAGACCATCGATATGAAAATACTCTAGTATCATAGCTAAATAATAGTGCCAAATGAAATAATAGTGTTTGATGGTTGGGACCACCCGCATTATAAAGAGCTCTGTAGTACAAATACTTCAATAAGGTAGCGTCTCTATATTCGATACGTGTCCAACATGTGTCGGATACCAATACTCTTTGAACACTCTGTCATAATCATTTTTTTCCTTTATAAAAAATATTATATATTTTTTAACTCAAAGTTAATATGAAATAACAAATAGATACTCATTTAAAAGATTTTGACAACAAAATTTAATAAAAAGTATAAAACTAAATTTATATTATATAAATGAAGAATTTAAAAAAAAAAATTAATCAGCATATCAACGTGTCAGTACTTTTTTGAAAAATCACATATCGGCATGTGTCGTGTCATACAAACATGTTCATGTCAAAGCTTCATAAATAAAGGTATGGACCGCTTCACCTACCATGACGACTTCATGCTCTTGTACAAATTAATAGATATGGACTTCCTAGTACTAGAGGTAGTTTTCTTTTCATTTCCTTTCTTTGTATAGAAAGTAGTATTTCCCTATTTATTACATTCTCTGATATCACATTATTTTACTAGACGGTCTCATTTTACTAATACAAGGTCAATCAACAATTTCTGTAATATTTGTTACCTATTTTACATCTGGGACTAAAATAAGATTAGAAAAAACCTCATTAGAGCTGAACATGGTCCGGTTTGGTTCTGAAGAGAACCGAATCGAACCAAAATTTTCGGGTATTTAATAAATGGAACTGTTAGGTCCAAATATAATTATGGAACCGTTCGGGTTCGGTTTTGTTCGGTTCCGTACCATAATTAATTTTTTTAATATTTACTGTAACACTACATAAATACAACTATGACATGTTCATTCGTGGCTTCGATGGCCAATTGGAGAAGCAAAGTCGGACTTGACAATCGGCAACTTCGATTTGAATATGTAGATGTAGGTTTTCAATTTATCAAATAAGTTGGAGTTAGTGGACCTGTACTTACCAAATGAAAGTATGAAATTGGAAATTGAAGGATAAAAAACTTAAAAAAAGCCTAGATCTTGTGCTAACAATGAAATTAATAATTGAGCAAAAAAATTAAAATAAAAAATTGAGTTTTGAAATTGATTTGGGTTGGGCTAGGCATGAACTTGGATTGGGAGTCAGAGCATTAATCAGAATTAGTTAATTTGCTAATTTGTTAGAAAAAATTAAAATAATTTAATGAATTCAATATAAAAAATTAAAAAAACTATTTAAATTCGATTATTATTCGGTTATTTGGTTCTTGGTCTAAAATCGATGAAGAACCACACGGTTCGGTTCGATTTGGGAGTTTTGTCCAGCCATAAACCTCATAAAGTAATCCAATATTAGGGTTTCTCATCGCATTCAAAAAACTAAATAGAATCTTTATTAGCTTGCTTCTCTTAGGAAAACAAATATCATGCTTTCAGAAAAGAATAAATATATAATTTAACTTACCAACAAATCAAAAGGAGACTCAGCTGCTACACTCAAACCACAGATTCAACACAAAGTATAAAAACAAGGCATAATAGTTACCTGATTTCCAGAACCAGGATCTGATAACGAAGCATCAGTGAATGGAAGCTCGCCATTTCGCATTTTTTGCTTTTTATACTCTAACAATGCCTGCAAAGCCCATTTGTTATCACCAATTGCAAGGAAGATGAAAGATGATGTGGCTGCAAAAATCATCTTAAAAGATAGAAAATTATTTAATATATTAAAATAAATAGTGCAAGGAAAAAGGAAAGAAATACAGCAATTAATAGCAAATTAAAAGCCATGTTCGCCGAATCCTAATATTAAATTATGCACAAGCCCGTAATTCTAATCAATACATGTAGGAAGAAGTATGAATAGGCCTCGATGATGCAAATGGAAGCACGAGGAAGAGAAAATTCACTTCCATCTATGTAGAAGCATATACCCATAATCGAATCCCTAGTAAGCGAATGCAATCTACGCCTTTCGCTAGTAGAGAAAACAAGATTTTGTCTTTTGTCTTTTGCAACAAGAAAACAATGCGTAGAGTGCTTACCACACCATTCCCATGTTCAGTCCCTTGACAAGTCCTTTGCCAAGTATCAATGTTGTTAGGTTTTAGTTGATTTTGTAATTGGCAAATTCAATGAACAAAAGGACTTAATTTGATAGATTGTAAAAGTTCAAGAAGTAATGTGCAATTTGTTTTAAAACTTGGTTATTAGGTTTATGGTGTCGGGTTTGGAATGAGGAAAACGGCGCGAATTTTTGCTGGACTGTCGCCAAGAGTTGGCTCAAGCTACAAAAGTAGAAACATCAACATTAGATTGTCGCCCCTCTTTCGTTTGAGCGACACCCTGTCGCTCAACTGTCACTGGGTTATCGCTCGAGTAATAGCTTTATACGGAAAATTTTATTTTCGCGTTTTAAAGGCTTTTTCTCGGCCCATTTATTTCTTGACCTATCTATATATACCAGAACACATACTGAACATTTTAAAAAGAAGGTTGTAAATTGAGACAACTTCATTTGTGAGAAATCTATTCATTCCATCATTCAACATTTATCTTGTGTGGGTGTTTTGGTAAAAAAAAAAACATCAGATTCAATATCCAAATACCAAAAATCAGCTTCATACATATCTGTCAGAGGTGCTGAAGATCGAGGAATGCGACAGGAGTTCCAGTTGTGAAAAACGGGTTGTTCTTCGTGATCCACGAGAGATAGGTGATTCTACCAAGCTAGGGCCGCTGTAGGATAGTGGAGTTCCAGGAGAGCGTTAGTTATTGCAACTGAAATTGGTACAGGGGAGCACATAATTCAGCAAAGCTGTCAGAATTGCAGTCAAGAGATCAGATAGTTCATGTCGTCGTCTAGTCTAGTAGACTGTAAGTACAGAATCGTTTATGATATGCAAACTGCGGTAATTCAACATAGGATAATTGGACTTGCATGATTAACCATCTAGATAAGAATTAAAAGTGACTTGTTGTTGTTTAATTCGTGATTGTTTTTAATTCCGCATTAAATACCTATTCAACCCCCTCTAAGTATTGTTAGGGTCGAACTGCATGTTTTTCAATTGGTATCAGAGCATAATTTCGATTCCTAACCCTTATTTGATTTTCTCTAGATGAGTAGTTCTTTGTCTGTCCCACCATATTTTGATGGCAATAATTATGCCTACTGGAAAGTTCGAATGAGAGTTTTTCTTAAGGCATTGGATGAACGTATATGGATTTGTGTGCAAATGGGTGGACTCCGCCTACAACAATTGTTGAAAGTATAGTGTAAACCTACTGATATTTCTTTATGGACCAAAAAAAATTTGGATGAATGTAATTAGAATAGTAAAGGTTTGCATGCTTTGTTTATGGCTGTGTTTCCCGAGGAATTTAGGAGAGTGTCTATGTGTGAGACAGCGAAGGAAGTTTGGGACATTTTAAAGACAACCCATGAGGTTACTAAAGTTGTAAAAAACTCCAAATTGCAAATGTTGACGTCTAGATTTGAAGAACTTAGGATGAATGATGATGAGAAATTTGATGAATTCTATGCTAAGTTGAACGATACTGTGAACTCTAGTTTTAATCTAGGCGAAAGGAACCCCGAGTAAAAAATGGTTCGTAAGGTTCTTAGATCCCTACCTTAAAGGTTTAAACCTAAAGTAACTTCAATTGAAGAAAGTAAGGTCCTAGACAGCGTTGAAGTAGAAGAACTCGTAGGATCCCTCCAAACTTATAAATTGACCTTAGCACCGCCTAAGAAACAGAAATCCATCGCCATGAACACTGTTGGGGAATATGAGAGTGAGTCCATTGACATTGAGGCACCTAGGGACGACGAAATTGCATATTTTGTTAAAAAATTCCCAAAGGTGATGAAGAATAGGAGAAAGCCTCATGCACAGAGTAGTGAAGTCTCTAATAAACTCTCGAGAAGTAGACGTGTGAAGAATACCTCTAGGACTCCGGTTGAGAACACTCAATATGTCCAATGCCATGAGTGCAAAGGATTTGGTCACGTTAGGAGTAAATACTCTAATTTGGTGAAGAGTTTGAGTAAAGAAATGCGTAAGGTTTTAGCCGTGACCATGAGTGATGAGGAGTCAAACTCTAGGTCTCACGAGGAGACGTCGGGTGGTGAGGATGAACAAGAGTATATGGCCTTCACCATGATTGCTGAAATCGAATCTGACCATGATATTGAGAAAGGAGAAAGGGAGGATGAGAGTGAACGATCGAGAGATTTGTTGAATTGTCGTGCTGCTCACCTTTCTCTCAAAGCGCAAAATAATTCCATGTGGTATCTTGATAATGCATGTTCAAGACACATGTGGTGACAAATCCTTTTTTTTTCTTCACTTAATGAGTGGAATGGTGGTATTGTTACGTTTGATGATGGAGCTACTGCACCGATACATTGAAAATGAGTTGTGAGTATTGCCGGACTACCTGCCATCTCAGATTTGCTGTATGTGAAAGGTTTGAAGTCCAATTTGTTGAGCCTTCAACCTTTCTTTTCTATCCTAGTAGGCACTTTGGGCTATACACATAGAAAAATGCTACTTGTACATCAATAATTATACATAATGGTGTACACCCCACTCACATGGAAGTGGGACCCACTTGTATTAAATATTTTTTTATTCAAGCGGGTCCCATCTCCATGTGAGAGGGGTGTACACCCTTATGTATATCTTGATGTACTAATAGCAAAACCGATACACATATATATCATTTTTTTCATGCACCTATGTTATCCATACTTCTCAACATTGGAGTATAATTTTTGCACATATTTTTTCATCTTTTTACTTCCAAGTGTGTAGTAGGTATGGATGTTTATTTGTGAAAAATTGAAGCAAAGAAATCGACAAAAGTTGATATGTGCTCAAGTAAGACGATCCATAAAAATAATTGAGAAAGAATAAAAAATATATTTATTTTGGGGCTTGAAATATTAAGGAATGTGTTGATTGAAAGATGTGATTTATGGAGATATTTGATAAGATACATAACTATGTACTTGGAAGTATTTAAATTTTTATATCCGTTCTTCTCATACGATCCAACATGAATTTCATTACAACCTTTTGTATTGACCGTTTTGATCCTAAGTGGACTGTGGTAAGAAGTTGATGAATTCTCATTTGGTAGTATGTCTATCACGTAATCAATATTTGCTTGTTACTTGTGCATTATTGTTTAAACCTCCAAATTTGAGCGTTCATCTTTCTCAGCTCCATAGAGAGAGAAATCCCACCTAAGCCTTCAGCTTGAAATATACTTGATGTTTGCATGTGTTAGGGTTAGCGGTAAGATGGCTATGGCTCGACACACACTCACAAATTTGGCATAAGTCTTTGACGTCTTGACAATTGTGACATTGTTAATTTCGTGTGGTATTGAGTTTGAAGAGAGTTTGCACTGTGGTTAAATTAGAACTTGATAATTTAACTTGCAATATTGACTAGTCTTTGATCATTTTATTTTGCATTAAATTGTTAGGGACTAGCAATAAGCAAGTTGAGGTGTGATAATAGTGCAATTATCACATTTTTTATCCACTAATAATTGCATTTTCATGATTTATTGGTACCTAAATGCTTTAAGTACACTTATAGGTTGCGAATGGACGAATACGGTGGAAATAAGGAGAAACAAGTGAAAGAGGACCAAAATGGAGGAAAGTGAAAGTTCAGGGACTAACGTGCAAATGCTATAAACTTGTTTTCAACCTTGTGATGAAGATTAGAGAGGTTTGAGGTAAATTGGATGAAGGAAGGAGCCAAATGGATGAAACATAACCAAAACATTATCACATATCAACTTTCAAGCTGAAAAGTTTTGCACTAATTTTCAACCTCATCTTGAGACCAGTTGTTGAAATGTTAGTTGATCGAATTGGAAGTTGATATCTGAAGAAAAGTTGTAGCCCTTTGAGTTAGCTTTCCAATGCAACTTGAATCACCTCAATCCGACATCGAAAGAGAAAGTTATGATCAAAATACTGATAACTGGCCGACTGAATTTAATCAAAACCATGCGATCGCATGGTGTTTTTGCTGTGCAGTCGCACAGAGACGTTCAGCGAACTCCAGGTCTCATTTCAATTGTTCCTTGTCTCACAAGAAGTTGTACCTTGCGACCGCATGGTACACTTCGAAGCCCGAATCTCCACTTTCCTGCTACGACTCAAACTCCTTTGGTAACATATCTTGCACGACTTTTCAACCCTAAACACACCCCAGAACGCCTCCATACATGATTTTACTCTAGTTTTTGCTCAAGAAACACATGAGAAACTAAAGATCTTGGTGAATCTACGAAGGAACTAGGTTAGAATTGGTGATTTCATGTCATTTATTTTGATCTTTTCATTGTCAAACAATGCTATAATTCAGATTTTGATTTTCTTGAATTTATATTGAATTCAATTTAACATTTACAAGATTTTTCATGGATTCAGTTATGTTTTTTCCATTGTTTAATCAAACTATTTGTTGAGTTTTAATTTCAATTATTTACTATCGAGATTGATTTAGCAATTATTAATTCTTTCATAGATCCCGTCATGCTTCTTCTATTGTTAGATTGAGCTAGTTGTCAAATTTTAATCTCAATTTCACTTTATTGGCAGACATTACTGCCATATGCTTAATGTATATGGTCAATCTTTGATCTTGTTTCAATAAAATTGAGCGAATAGGTCATAAGTCTATATTCTAATATTACGTTTGTACATTAAATTGATTTTTACGATATATCTTCCGATTAGAGTGTTGGGATGAAAATCTTTAATTGAGTTATAAAACTGAATAATTGATGTGAATGATCCAATCCAACTGAAGGAATTCCGATGCTTCACTGCTTCAAATTATTGATTTTAATTTCACCTTTTCAGTATTGAATCATACTTTTTTATCCTTTAAATATATTTTCATCTCCCTGTGGATACGACACCCCAAAGATGCACTACAACTACCACGTTATTCTTTGGACGTGATCAGATCTGCTTAGAAATTGTGTTTAGAATAATACCCTTGATGAATTTTGCAAACTCCTTTGCTGATTCTCAAATACGAACAATCACAAACTGAAATCCACAGTTGTCCAATTGTCCAACTTCCAATGAAAATCCACAGATGGAACAAGAATGAGAACTAGGGTTTTATTTCTTTTCTTGTGCTAGCAAGAATAACAATAATGAGGTGTATTTATTTTCAAACTCTAGAAGCCTATTTATAGAAGTCCAAGTGGGCTCATCCCGTCTTTTAAACTTAACCCGGTCTAATATTTAATTAGTCCATTAATTAAATTCGGTCCATGAATTAATTAATTCGGGCCTTTTAACAAGCAACCCAATTAATTAATTGTACAACACTTGTTAATTAATTAATTGGATTCTCATTCTTCTGGTTCTCCTTTTGTATGTGACCCATCAGGTTTTCGATCACGATATCTAATGATGTGAATTATTAATTTTGATCTAATCAAAGTTGAAAAATTAAAATACCCCTTTTAATTTATCACTAGTTCACATTCGTCATCCCAAATTGATATCTAGTAATATGTCGGGCAATACATGTGACGGGGAATGTCACGTGGAATGACAAAACCAAACTTGTTCGTTTACCGTGAAACTATAATATTTTCGTCAATATGATCCGATCAATTATGAGATATGGACATGTGTCAATCTCAAATATTGATAATATCTTTAATTCAAATATTAAGTCAATATAAGTCGAAAACTCATTTTCAACTTATGACTCACACCTTGGCCAAGGATTTCATTATCAACTTAACTGAACGAAATGTAAATCATAATCTCTTACCATCTAAGAATGACGAATCCTCTGTTGATCATTCACAACCTTCATATGATTCTTGACATACACGAATGATGCCGTATTAGCGACCTTTGACAGAGCAACATCCAACATCACCAAAGTATGACTGTTCTCATATAAGACACTATGATGACCTCAAGTCAAAGGTACCAATTCCACTACCGAACGTTAGAGATTAACCCAGTATACTCAGATAGTTATCCATGTAGAATCTCTCAGTGGGTCTCCAATGTTTTGTTCTATAACAAAACGTCTCATTGTTCATTCAAATGTCACCACACTTTAACTTGTAAGATCAACTACTTACTTCACAAGTAAGAAATGTCACACGTGATATTCTATCCGTAATAACGATACTCGTATCTCGTTATTACATACAACCATGGACAATTTAATATTCGGACATATATAATTTGTATCTCACAATCACAACTCCTTGTGATTAACAAATCACTAAGACTTGAATCTACAGATTCTATTATTTAATTTATTAAAATATTAATTCAATTAAATAATAAATCTTGCCATAAATATGCTGCGACAACTCTTTGTCAGTGGATCTATAATTTAATAACTTGTAGGAATTTGTTCTTTCTTACATCATTTCATTGTATTATCTTTCCAATGAGATAATACCGTCTTAACATATGTTTGGATCTTTGATGAGACCTTAGTTCATTCGCTTGCACGATGGCTCCATTGTCATCACAATGCAGAAGCAAGGTCAACAATGTTAGGAACTACTGCAAATTCATTGATGAACTTTCTGATTTAGATCACAACTTTTGTTACTTTCTAAAGTAATGATGTTATAGGCTTCTATTATTGAATCAACGGTTATTTTTGGTTTGGAACCTTTCCAACATACTGCGTAAGACTAAACCAATATCCTAATTGAGATATGCTATCCTTCTAGTCTGACTAAAAGTTATCATCGGTGTATCCATGAACTCTCAGGTCATTTTCTACATATAAAATCTTTTCAAGATTTTATCTATATATATTGAGATGAGTTAAATAATCTTTTAGATCTATCTCTATAGATCAAGTTACTTCTCTCATATCTATCACGTAGAAATTATTTGACAACCAGAATTTTAACAATTGAAATATAGAAACGTTTCCTATTACATAAAATATTAGGAATACGACAACGCTCCCACTATTTGCTTGTAAATACATAGTTTATCTTCATTCTTGATAAAATCAAATATTTTGATTGTCTCATCAAAGCGAAGATTATAGCTCTTAGAGGTTTGCTTTAATCGATTCATCAAGCTTACATACCCTTGTTGGCTTCTTTGGATTCAAAGCCTTCGAGTTGTGTCATGTAACTTCCTTTTGTAAGTACTTGTCAAGGAATGTAGTTTTTCCATCCATTTTCCAGAACTTATAGTTATGGTATGTAGCTATTGCAAGTAAAATCCAAATGGACTTTAGCATAGCTACAGGTTAAAAAGGTTTCATCAAAGTCAACTCTTTGTCTTTGTTTATAACCTTTTGATACTAGCATTGCTTTCTATTTAGGGATGTCTCCATCCATGTTGACATTTTTCTTGTAAACTCATTTACAACATATGGGTTCTAATACATTAGGTAGGTCGACCAAGGTCTGGACCTTGTTTACATATTTGAAGTTCATCTCGGATTTCCATGGCTTCTTGCCATCTCTTTAAACCAACATTTGACTTTTCTTATGCGTAATTAGTAGGTTCATCATCCTCGATTAGTAATGTCTGATTAGTAATCATGGATTCTTACCTTCCATAACGTCAAATGATCCTACAAGATTTACAATTAGCTGACGTGTCCTTAGTAGTCTCCACTTCCTGATCAAAAGTATGTCCCTCAGCATGTCTACTAAATCTGTGAATTCTTCAAATCCTTCAATTTTTATTCTGCTCCAACTATCCTCTCCTAAAATAAACACTTTCTCTAGGAGTATGGGATGTCTTGAGATGAACACATTCTTCTCAACGAGATTATAGAATGAATCATGCTACAATAACATAATAGGTGACATAGTCCTTGACATAATGCTATGTGACATCTTATTATTGGACTGTTTAAAATACAATCAACTTTTACACCCAATCATATATTACTAACACTTACATATATCAAAACATTTGTCAACATTTTTCTGTCAAAGTGGCATAACCCTTATAGAATTGATATCCAATTGTTTATTGGATATTCCACAAATATATATTTATCGATTTTAGTCTCAAATTTATCCAATTCAGTGGGCTTCACTAAACGTCACAACCCAAACTTTCATATGAGATAAGTTGGGCATTTCCATAACTCGTAAGGAGTTTTCTAAACTGATTTAGATGGGTCACAGTTTCGTACGTACCATGTGCCAATCAGTGCATGACCTCAAAACGATTTTGGAATGTTTGTATGACTTGTTCTTAATTGTACTATATCTAATATTGTATGATTCATCATTTCAGATACACCATTATGTTACAATGTATGTGGAGGAATCTACTACGTGAGAATCTCATTCTCTTTTGGATAATCTAAAATTCTCCATTTTAGATATTCTTCACCTCGATCAAGTCCTAGTGTGAGGATATATTTATCTATTTGTTTCTCTATTTCTAACTTGAATACCTTGAACATTTCAAGAGTTTCATGCTTGAATTTCATCAAATATACATGACAATTTCTGAAATGATCGTCAGTTAATGTGATGAGATAAGAGAAATTTCATCTAGCATTATTTGATTTGGGTGTGATACATCGCTATGTATTAGAACCTAATTGTGCATATATTTCACCTTTTCAAGTAAAAGGGAATGTGGTCATGTGCCTAGCAAACATGTTTCGCATTTGTCAAAATCATTTGACCCAAATATACATCTCCATGTGAGTTTGGAATTGAATTCTCATTTATGTGACCAAATCTGCAATGCCGATATAGGTGTTATTCAGATTATCATTTTTATACCTTTTAGTTTCTATACTCAATACTTCGAATATAAATGTCATTTTGTAATTTACCATAATCATTAATATCTTAAAATAATTCATGTCCAAACATGAAAATTTATTTAATGCTCTTGGTAATGTTGAGAATAAAATAACATTTCTCTAGTTCTAATATTAAGCCTACAGGCAAAGGCAAGAAGTAGCTCCTATAGGCAATGCAGCAACAGTTACCCATTTTCAACGTATAGGTCAACTTCTCCATTTTGCAGTGATCTACTTCTATTTAGTTTATACATATTTATACAAATATGAGATCCATATCTGGTATTCAATACCCAAGAATTTAATCAAGTAGACATAGCCTTGTAGTTTCCTTTCCTTACCTATCATTCCAAAATGATAATAGATAATAAGGGTCATTAGATTTGATATTGTTCTTATTCGCTTTAACTATATTAGCCATCTTGGTTGCTTTCCTAAAGCATCCTTTAGACTTTCCTAGAGGAATCTATGACTAAGATGTCCATACCAACATAGATATTGGGCTTAACAATCTTAAACATGTTCAACAACTTAATAAGTGTCCATTCAAATTTATTCATGTTAAATTCATAATTAATTATGAATAACTCTCCACTAGAGATTCCATAACCAAGTTTGTTCTTAGTTCATTGTTCATGATTGAACTCAATTGAAACAACTTCTCAAAGTAGTCAACATCTTCAGCACATGAGTACTGGCTGAAGATTCTTCTACTATTATGCACTGTTATAGTTGCTAGGAAATCTCATATTTTTCCACACATGTTTTTTCATTATTTAACACCTTGAGATGAAAAATCATGTGTTAGCAGCATCTATACTCTCATGTTACTTTTGTAACTGAGGTGACATAGTCACAAGTATCACACATGTTGCAGTACTATTGTCATCAATGTGTTTATTATAACAACCACCTCTTCATTTGTCGAGCATCGTCAGGTGTTTCCGAAAAGGGCTACTTAATAACATAACCAATTTTCTCATCCCTAAGATCAATTCTCAGATTGTGGTGTCAATCAAGAAAATTTGGTTTGGTTGTTGGCATCTAGTATACCTCTCAAATACATTACTCATAATTTAATAAATGTAAATGACGAAAAGTAAAAGAATAATATATAGAATGCAAGAACTAATTCAACATGGTCTTTAATTAAATTAATTTCGCTCTCACTATTTAACTCAAATTTACGATCATGTCACATAAATTTATGGAATCCATACTTGACTCTCAGTGGGTTGGGATCATATTTGTTATATTAAAACTTTGAGTGCACTCAACAAGCCTTAATAAAACATTTGGATAAATACTATTATCAATTGTATCTCCATACAACTCCCAAATCATTAAGCTAACAACTATTTATCTTCACACATCTTATGTGTTAGTTTAAGATAAATTTTAGTAAAATCAAATCCATCATTTAGAAATATCTAATATTTCATAGGGTCAAACATATCCCTAATAGACTCAACAAGTTGTGATCGATTGATGACTCTGATTTTTCATTATAATGATGGAATGCGAATATAAATATGACTTAATATTTTTAATGAGGGGTTTTGCATGCAATGTCTCATTGTAATAATTATATATATTTCATTATACATCTAGCATGCAAACAAACATACATATAATAGTGTGGACAATTATGGACTATCTAGTCTTCTCGAGCTATAAAGAAGACTAGTTGATCAGTTCCTAGGGGACATAACATTGAATTATATAATACTCCATCTCTATGATATCCTCTTCTTATTTCTTCAATTAATCCAATTGTAACATGTATTATATATTAGTTGGCACGAATGCCTAAATAATTGGAATGCATGCCCATAAAATTACAACAAACTTGCAGGTCCAAAATAAATAAGAGCTTACAGGCCCATAAAACAATAAGAATAAAACTAACCATTCAACACATCCATATGGTCAAGTCCATAATCATCTACTAATAAAACATTCATCATATAAATGATTTCCTATATAATATCTAATATTATATGTAAACATGTTTCAAGTTTCTAACAATTAAGATCGTCTAAACTAATTTAGATAAATGGATCAGAACAATTGAATAATTAATTACTAGAATTAATTAATTAATTTAATTAGCAGGCTTATTTAATTAAAATCATACTTTAATTAAATACCAAATTAGAGACCAACTCTAATTTCAAAGTTTCAAGCGAGACAATTTAATTAAAATCAAATTTTAATTAAATAATTCTAATTTCAAGAAAAATTCTACAGTAAGACAATTTAATTAAAACCAAATTTCAATTAAATGTCAAATTAGAGTCCAACTCTAATTTCAAGAATATATTATGGTGAATAATTTAATTAAAATCAAATTTTAATTAAACACTAAATTAGAGTCCGACTCTAATTGCAATTAAATTAACATTTTAATTTAGGATAAAACTCCTAAATAAAATAAAATTCAAATTAGGGTCAAAGTTTAATATTTAAGTTAAAATCTAATTTTAACGAAAATATAAAAGTCGTCAATTTTTAAATAAGATTGTAAGCGGGTCAAAATTGAGATTTTAGTCAAAATCCATTTTAAAATAAAATTTAAAACCATTTTAAAATTTAAATTCAAAAAACTCTTTTGAAAATTGCAAATTGACCCCTGGTATAAAATTCCAACACATGCCCCCAGTCCCAATCCTTCCCCACGTAACTGAAGCCCTAGAATTTTTTTTACTTTTGGACAGGGCCAGCAGCGCGTCGCATCTGCCTTCTGCGGCAGGAACCCACCTGTCAAGCGGCGGCATCCCACAGCCTACCGCTACCTGGAGTGCTGCTGCTGATGCAATCAACAACGTCGATGTCGCCATTGCATTTTGCACAGCAATGACAAGCGCCATTGCTTAGTGTGGTGCAACGTCGCACGCTACCACGTGCGACGTTACAACGCATGATGCAACCTACTGGAGTGCGTTGCATCTAAGTGAAGCTCACCTTGCGTTGTCGCCGTTGCAAATGGACGGCGGCGGTGCACTGTCAGCTTCCGCAACCCTTTTACCATCCGATCTGATTTTAGACCAAAATTTTATTTTCTTTTCAAAAACAAATTTTTGAAGATGAATTTTTTTTAAAAAAAAATTGCTAGATTCAAGAAAAATATGAACAATCAACTTTTAACTAATCTAAGATACAAAACAATTTCTAACAAGAAGAAAGTAGACTCTAATACCACTATTGGGAATTTACTTAATATACATAGCGGAAAATAAATTATTTTTCAATTCGCACCACGAATCTGCTTTGTGTTTAGATAGAAACCGTGTTTAAAATAATACACTTGATGAATTCTGCAAACTCGTTTGCTGATTCTCGAACACGAACAATCACGAACTGAAATCCACAGCTGTCCAATTGTCCAGCATCTAATGAAAATCCACACAGGAACAAGTTTGAGAACTAGGGTTTTATTTCTTTTTTTGTACTAGCAAAATAACAATAATGATGTGTATTTTTCAAACCCTAGCATATTAATAGAAGTCTAAGTGGGCTCAACCCGTCTCTTAAACTTAACCCGATCCAATATTTAATTAATCCAATTAATTAATTTGGGCCTTTTAACAAGCAACCAAATTAATTAATTGTACAACACTTGTTAATTAATTAATTGGAATCTCATTCTTCGGGTTCTCCTTTTGTGTGTGACCCATCAGGTTCCTAACCATGATATCTAACGATGTGAATTATTATTTCTTATCTAATCAAAATCGATAAATTAAATTACCACTCTTAATTTGTCACCAATTTATATTCGTCATCCCAAATTGACATCTAGTAATGTGTCGGGCAATATATGTGATGGAAAATGTCACGGTATAATAAAACCAAACTTGTTCGTTTACCGTGAAACTATAATCCCTTCGTCAATATGATCCGATCAATTATAAGATATGGATATGTGTCAATCTCAAATATCGATCATATCTTTCATCACACTATTAAGTCAATATAAGTCGAAAATTCTTTTTCAACTTATGAGTATACCTTAGCCAATGATTTAAGTATCAACTTAATTGAATGAAATGTAGATCAAAATCTCTTACTATCTAAAAGTGACGAATCATCTATTACCGCATTTGTGACACCCCAGACTTAAGCTTCGAGTGTCACGTACTAAACATAATAACTTCTGCTTTCGCTACATATAAAAAATCTTAAATAAAATGTAATATATACTGGAAACTTATTTTCAATTTATAGTAAAATATCTCTGTATCTCCCACAACATCTCAATAATGCAATCTAGCAGATCAAGATGTTGCTCAAGGCTATGTAGCGGATGCATACAATAATTATAATAAAATGCCAATAACATGTCCCGCTTCTGCTCAAAACCACAAACTTCTGTCCTTGTGAGGGTTCTTATCATTCGTGCCACAACTAGAACACAAAATTTTGCTTATGTTACTCTACTAGGCTCTAATAAATAATTACATATAAGTGTTAATGACTGCATCATCTCAGACATGACTTGATTAAAAATATTCCTATATCCAACAATAGATATAGCAGTTCATTGCGTAGGAAAACTCATAAACTTTGAAAAAAATTACCTTGATTGTCGGTTGAAAGTCAGTTGCTAGCTTGCTCGATGATGATAGACAGTAACTTTCTTAAAATTTGTTTATATGCAATCAATAATATATAAAGTTCATACTGAACTTATTATCTAAAAAAAAAGTCTACAGAAAAGTATAATCGCTCTGATACCACGATGTGACACTCCGAACTTAAACTTCGAGTGTCACGTACTAAACATAATGATTTCTGCCTTTGCTACATCTAAAAACTCTTAAATAAAATGTAATACATACTGAAAACTTATATTCAGTTTATAGTAAAATATCTCTGTAAAATTTAATGGCCAGCAAAAGTGCATGCTGACCTGAAATTATTCTTTACACAAAGACAACTCAAAGAGAAACAAAGCAGTATTTTTAGAGTCTCAAATAGGTGTTTCTAGAATTAGTAATAGCATTTTAAATTGACCCAAAAAACCTGTCCAGTTTCTGCCTCTTTTATCATTTCAGAAAAGATCTATAAAAATGCCTCTTAGCATAACATGGAAGATATGATTACAAAATTTACTTCCAGTACCATATTACATCATGTCTTATACATGTTTATATATAATACCATAAAAAAATATATATGGAAAACAGTCTTCAAACAAAACATACGAAAAGGAAATTTCGACACAAAATAGCTGTCCTTAACCCATCATCGAGTATGCCGACTGACTTCCACCAACTCAACGATTATGGATCTGAAAATTTAGTATAAAATACTGTGAGTATAAAGGATACTCAGTAAGATACTATGATTGGATTTAACATGTTAATTCTACACAAAAGAAAGTATTCAAACACATACTGGCACATTCCGGCTTGTCAGTGCCATTCGGACTTATCCTAAGGCATAAATAGATATCTAACTTTGTAGACTTGCCCACAACTTTCATATTATGGTTTTCATGCATAACTTAAGCATAAATATTACCCTGAAATCCTACCACTTGAGCATGAAAAGTATCTTACCTTAAATTTGGAGTAATTTTGGTTGAAATGTTTATTTGAGAGTGCTAGGCTTTTGTTTTCCTCTTCACTTGGGTTCACTTGGGGATAATTTGAAAAAACTTTGGGGGTTAAGTGTCCTCTTTAGGGGCTAGATAAAGGGTCATAAGGGTTGGGGTCGTGCTTGATACTTAAGGATGAAGAAATTGATGGTTAAAGGACAAGTGTCTCCAAGCATGAGGTGTCCAATCATGACGTGGCTTCATGCAGCCATACTTGACTCTTCCTTTCTCATATTTGGACCCTTATGTAACTTGTAAGATATATATCTATCTAATATAAGGTGATGAGGCTTTAGAAGACGTATGACATTTATGGATAATATGTCACAAATTTGATGTCTTAAAGAAGTGGTAGACGTGGATAATACTTAAGAGTGAATGAATCTACCATTACATAAATCAACAAGTAGGAGGTGACTAGGCATAATGTGGTCTCTTGAGGTTACAATATGATTTTGTATATATCATTGCAGGTAAAAATCGAGTGTCCTTGGCTTATTTTAATGTGTTTACAATCCAATTTACCTAACCTAAGATCCCAATATATTTTATAGCATTACTTCCTCAATCGTTCATTTAATTACTTACCCGATTGATACCCAGTCTCCGATCTATTTCAACAGTTCGCACTTCAACATTTATAACGTCATATAAAATCCATATTATTGTGTAGTGATCATGTCACTTCATGCTTCATGTCCCAAATAGGTCAATCACCGACTTAGGGTTTATGGTGACCTTGATCAACCGAATGGAAAGCTATAACCGTTATCGATACTAATTCCGACCTTTCAAGGTTCCACTTGCTTAACAAGTCAATCTTCCATATCTAGATTAACCTAGCTTCTCTATCCTCGCTCAATGTAGAATTCATCACCTAGGTCGAGGAGTCGAAGGCTAACACCATATAAAGATCTCATGCTCTCAATAATCAAATGTACTGTTTTAAAAGAATGCAATTAGGAGAAATGGATGCAAATGACATTGTAAATAGCATGCATGAATCATATTGGCCAAATATGTAACGTAAAGTTCGGGGTATTACAGCATTAGAGACCCTTGGCAGAGCAACATCCAACATCACCAAAGTATGACTATCCTCATATAAAACAATATGATGACCTCAAGTCAAAGGACCAATTCCACTACCGAACGTTAGAGATTAACCACTGACACTCAAATAGTTATCCATGTGAAATCTCCTAGTGGGTCTTCAATATTTTGTTCTATAAAAAACATCCACATGTTCATTCAAGTGTCATCACACTTTAGCTTGTGAGATCAGCTACTTATTTCATAAGTAAAAAATGTCACACGCGCTGGTCTATCTGTAATACGATATTCGAATCTCGTTATTACATATGACCACAGATGATTTAAGATTTATTCATAAGTAATTTGTATCTCACAATCACAACTCCTTGTAATTAACAAGTTACTGAAACTTGAATCTATAGATTCTATTATTTAATTTATTATAATATTAATTCAATTAATAATAGATATTGTCATAAATATGTATCGAATATATATATTAAAAGTGTTTATGTCCAAAATTGATTGGACCTAGGGCATAACACTTACAAATTCAAGTGATCAAATGCTATTAATGTAGAGGTCATTCTTCTCTTCTAACCATAAGATGATTACACATCAAAATAGGACAAATGATAAGAACGTGTGGGCAAAATGAAATCCATGACAAAATTGTTCATAACCACCAATTCTTATCAATGATACAACCTGGCTCACAGAATGGCGAAGAAAGTTAGTGCAAGCCCGTTTTCCCTAAGACGGATGCAATGAAAAAACCATGTTGAGCGTAGACTGACTTCATGCAATTTAATGACTCTTGATAAAATCTTGGAGGCTTGAACTCGAAGTATCTTTCTCTGTGGAAAGTTTTGAGCTCTTTTATAAATTTTGTTGCTCTTCCTCTGTTCCTGATTCATCCCCTGCAACATCATTTGCATCCAATATAAATGATTTATAATGGGTTTTTGTATCAACCTTGCTTAATCCATCCAGCGGCGATTTGTTCAACTCTTCCATCATCTTACTAACTGGCTGCACTTCTATCTTTGTCAAAACATCATTCAGTTCTTCATGCTTCTCATCTGCTTTTACCTCCCAAGATGCCTTCTCCAACACAAAACAATCGGAGTTAGACTTTTTACATGAATCCACATCCATTCCTTTAGTATTTCCTTTTTGGTCATGCAATTTTTTTGCATCATGAGATTCAACGAGACCTTTTTCCTCAGCCTAATAAACCTCACCTTCGGTCCGTCTGATTTCAAGCTTGTCTCTTGTCAAAATATCAGCATAATGTTCTCCATCTCCACACATATGTTCGTTGTCAACTTCCAGGACTTTAGAATCAAAGAATTTCTGGATTTCAACTTGTGTGTGCTTTTCTTCCTTCATCACGGCGCCGGCAACGCCCTGATCGTGTCGAACGACGTCATTGTAATAATCCATCTCCAAATCATGCCTTCTCTAGCTCGATTAACCCTGGTATCTTCTGGCTAAACCCTAGTCCTCTGTTTGGTTTCACTAGCAAGAAAAAGATGATCGAGAAAGAAATTCTTGCTAAGGAAAAATAGGTAATTAGCACATAACGTCATCACCTTTCATTGTTATTATGAAAAGCGTCCATACATTTCATTTTTTTGGCATTTTCACCCTTATTTTTACCTTTCATTGCGCAAAAGGTATTTTTCACCTATTTTATCAATTAAAAATTATGAAATAATGAATATACCCCTCTCTTTAAATAAAACAAAAAGAAAAAAAACAATTGCAACCACGGTCCCAAATGTTTTTAAAAAGTATAAGTCTCAAATAAATTATTAAAGGGTAATTAGTACATAATGTTCATATATTTCACCGTTATTGTGAAAAATGTCAATACCTTTTTATTTTTCGGCATTTTCACCCTTATTTACACATTTGATTGCGCAAACCATCATTTCTATCAATTTTCATCCAATTTCTCAACAACTTGTGAAATGACGAATATACCCTCCTATTTAAATAAAAAGCTAAAGAATTAATTGCAATCATGGTCCCAATTTTTTTTAAAATGTGCAAACACTTCCCCAATAAATTATTAAAAATTTTAATTTTTTTTAAAAAGTGCAAACAAGTCCCAATTAGATTTATTTAAAAAATAAAAAATGCAAATGAGTCTCAAATAAATATTAAATAATTAGAAATTAAAAAAGATATTTTTATTTAAATAGGAGGATATATTCATTATTTCACAGTCTTTATTGAAATATTGGGTGGAAATGGACGGAAAGGATGGTTTGCACAATCAAATGTGTAACTAAGGGTGAAAATGTCAAAAGAAAATAAATTTGAAATGTATGGACATTTTTCACAATAACGGTGAAAGATAGGGACATTATATACTAATTATCCTTTTAATAATTTATTTGTGACTTATTTGCGCTTTTTAAAAAAAATTGGGATTGTGATTGCAATTAATTTTTTTCTTTTTCTTTTTTTTTTTATTCAAAGAGAGGTATATATTCATCATTTCATAACTTTTAATTGAGAAAATAGATGAAAATGACCTTTTGCGCAATGAAGGGTGAAAACAAGGGTTAAAATGTCAAAAAATGAAAGGTATAGACGTTTTCCACAATAACAATGAAAGGTGGGGACGTTATGTTTAATTACCCAAGGAGAATTTGTAGCATATGTACCTAGTCTATTGTCTAAGTAGGAAGTTAGTCAATAACCTTTAGAAAGAGCAAGTTGATCATTATGGCTCCTCACTTTTTCTATAGTGATGTGTAAAGAGATAACCCTTAAAATTGTGTTATCTTCAAGAGACTTTTTAAAATGCTATCTATTTTAAAGATAAACCTTAAAATTTTACTTCAAGTGACTTTTCAATTTAACATTTTAAAATAGATTGGGCTTGAAGAGTTGGAGAGTCAAAATTCACTCTCTATAATTAAATGCTTCAAAGTATTTCAACTTCCAATGCTCAGTTTGTTGATTGAATTAAATAATATATAAAAATCTCAATATTTCTTCATTGCAACGGCTATTTCTTCAATCCATGTATCTGTTTCATATGTGATCTATATATATATATATATATATATATATATGCTGTACATATATCTTTTTCTTTTTCTACAACATGGATAATCAAACGAGCATGGATGAAAATCGATATAATGATACAAATGAAAATCCACATTTTTCAACCCATTATGTTGATCAATTTCATGTGTCAAATACACCATTGGAACCCATCTCTAAAAGATTAAGAGGTGAAAACTGTGGAAGTGGATCTTCTCATTTTGTCAGAATGGCCTAATGTTAGTTTGGATGCACCACATGTAAATGAACAAAAACATAAAGCTTTTTGGACTAGATTGTTTGAATATTTTCACAAGTACGAGAAATTTCCATCTACATGAACACAAGTTTCTTTGATGAACCATTCATTTATCATTCAACTGGCTACAAATAAATTTTGTGGATGCTATTCCCAAATTGAATCTAGAAGTCAAAGTGGTGTTAACAAGCAAGATAAGGTATTTACGATAATTATTATTTTCATATACAAATTATTAATAATTCATATCTAGTTTTGATTTTTTTTTTTTTTTCCTTTTTTGAGATTGCTAATGCAAAACTCTTGTACCATGAATTAAAAATTAAAAATTGCCAGCCAAAGTGGTTGGAGGATTTCCAAAATTAAAAATTGATAAGAAATGAGGCCATAAGTTCTTCCTCTGATTTCACCTTTGGCCATACACAAGAGACTCATGTGGATCTTGGAGATGATAATATTCCGATTCTAACTCTGTGGACTTGGAAAGACCACCTAGAAGAAAGGTCGAAAAAGATTGAAAGAA
The DNA here is from genome assembly GCA_019097785.1 of Fraxinus excelsior. Classification (NCBI taxonomy): domain Eukaryota; kingdom Viridiplantae; phylum Streptophyta; class Magnoliopsida; order Lamiales; family Oleaceae; genus Fraxinus; species Fraxinus excelsior. The sequence continues at coordinate 9,312,574 of CM032642.1, forward strand.
GTTGAATGACAAAGATACTAAAAACGACTCATCAAGTACATGTGTGACTATGTCTTGCAATTAGAGAAGAAAAGAAACAATTCAATGAGAAGAAAATAGAAACATTTGAAAGGAAATATGCTCAAGAACAAGAGAGACTTGCCTATGAGCAAGAAAAGCTTCATTTGGAACAAATGAAAGAATAACGATTATAGATACAACTGGAATGCCTCAAATGCTTACAAATAAAAATATGCAATGCCAATTAAAAATTCTTGCAAAAAGAATTGTACATAGTTGAATTTAGCTAAATTAAGGGAGCAACTAAAATCTGCTGAAGCAGGTCCATGAGTATTTGCTTACGTATTGTAGGTTAATCGGTTCTTTTTTCTCATGTCAAAGTCCAGCTTATTGTAGAAATTGCCATCTTCATTGTTCTATGAAAGTCAGCATATTCTAGCCTATGAATTTAGCTTAATCAAGGTAGCAACTAATTTTATCTTTATGCCTTGATCTTATTTTTGAAGTTCTATTCTTGCTAGTAGCCTTTAAGGATTTTTTAAATAAGCTATAAATCTTTATTCTGAAGCAGGATAAGTTATAGATAGAATTCCTTTTTTTTCCCCATGCCTTCCTTAAGTTGCTATGATTAATTATTGCAATATCAAAATTGGACACTTAGCAGGAATGGGATGTAATTCGAGTCAATCTAATTTGCTCTCCCCTCCTCTACCTAGGAATAATCATTTCTTAAACATTTGCATAAAAGGAAAGAGAAAATAAAGAAATAAATCATTTGAGAAACTCTTTAAGATTAGTTTATAACATAAGAACACATAATTCTAGAAGTTAATTCATAAGATGAAGACATGCTTTGAGCTCCTTGTATACTCCACATGTTCTCAATAAGGTCTCTTAGGAGCTGAGAAAGAATATTTTTTATCTCTATTACGATGATGACCTTGGATAAATTTCAAAAAATTCATTACGCTCACGTGAAATTGATATATTTGGAACTTCATAAACCACATCATAATTAAAGTCTATATCAGTAGTATTGTTCATCTTCAACAATCATATTATGTAATATCATGCAAGCTTTCATTATATCTTCTAGAGTTTCACAATGCCAAAAATGTGCCGGTCCACGAACAATTGCAAATCATGATTGCATCACTCCAAATGCTCATTCAACATCTTTTCTTGATGATTTTTTGAGCTGTGGCAAATTGTTGTTATTTAATAGATATGAAATTGTTTTCACAAATGTTGACCATGGAGGATATATACCATCGGCAATTGTATTGTCATGACCGTTGATTGAGTGATGACTGGGGAGCATGACCTTCAACGTCTCTAAATAAAAATGTTCTATCTAGAACATTTATATCATCATGCGATCCTCGCAGCCTAAAAAATGCATGCCATATCCACATATCATGGAAAGCTATAGCTTCAAGAATTATAGTTGGTTTACGAACATTCCCAACTTACATACCTTTCCACACCACTGGACAATTTTTCCATTTCTAGTGTATACAATCAATGCTCCCCAACATTATAGGAAACCCGCATTTTTCGCCTTCTTTTAGCAATTTGGTAACATGTTATTTGTTTAGTGAGTATTTATTTGAAAAGATTGAAACCACACTCTTAACAAAATCTTTTTAAACTCTCCATTGTAGTGCTTTCACCAATTCGTTTGTATTCATCAAAAAAATCTACTTCAACTCTGTATGCAACCATCTTCAAAGCAGCAGTAATTTTTTAAAGAGAAGACAAAGAAAGAGTTTCAGTTGCATTCCTTCTTTGGATAAAGTACAGGTCACAGGTTTCTATGGCAAATTGAACACGAATAAAAGGGATTGTCTCATTCGGAACCTTATTCGAAATAAATTTGGAGAATACACATGATTCTTTTCAAAATAGTCGTTAAAAGCTTGTGGGTACCAAGAATTCTATTGTGAGATATATGTTTATGACCTTGTATAGTTGTATTGAGCCTTGACGTAGTATCCGTCTCCTCTCATTGAGCAACTCTCCATCTACAAACTCTATTGCCATCTCCAAATCATCATCAGAGTCAAAGCCATCAAGAATCAATTTAATTAATCTACTTGAAGACATATTTATAAAGAACACAAATGCATTTCTTTTCCAGTATAAAAAAAGATAATATTTTTTTCTAAAAATGAAAGAAATTTAATTTGTTTGGAACAACTTGAAAATGAAAACCAGCAGCTGAGTTAAAGAAGAAAATGGAGGAAATTGATATAATTATTGGAGGAAAGATGATAAAAATAAAAGAGAAAAATAATAAATACATATCTGGAGTAGTGAAACTAAATGTTAAACGAAGTTTTCTGCCCACATTGCTTGAACAAGTAATTCAATGGCTTCCTTGATCTTCTTTGCTCGCGATGTCATCATTGGTTTTTCTTCCATAACTAGTGGATCCTTTCTAACTTTCGTCCCATGGTTCTCATCATTCTCTCTCTTTTTAAAAAAAGGATTTGTATCAAATAGAGAAAATTCAGAAACATTGAAAGTAGCATAAATGATATACTCGCCTGAAAGATCCAATTTATAGGCATTGTCATTCATATTTTCAAGCACTTGGAACGGTCCATCTCATCTCGTTGCAATTTTGACCTCCTTTGAGCTAGAAAACGCTCTTTTTTCATATGCATTTAAACCCAATCACTTGGTTCAAATGTAACACACCCATGTCCTTTATTAACTTGAGAAGCAAAATGCTAATTCTTTTTCTCAATTTGACACCGTACATTCTCATGGGTTGATCTTATCAATTAAACCTTCTGCTTCCCATCATCTCTTTCATCAATAGGTAAAGAAATTAAATCCAAATGAGTTAATGAATTAAAATAATATACAATTTCAAAAGGTGCATAAGAAGTAGTATAATGTATAACCCTATTATATGCAAATTCTATGTATGGTAAGCAATCCTTCCAACTATTTCACTTCTTATTGACTATACTGGACAAAGGTTGTGTCAATGTCCTATTAACTACTAATACTCCTAAGTATCCCGTGGAGTCGCACTATTTCCTTAAAGAATAAGTTAGCTATATTCGTGGCATCATCTATTTTATGACAAGGAATGAAGTGTGTCTTCTTACTAAATCTATCCATCCATTACCACATATATGAAATCTCTACCCCTTTTTGTTCTAGGCAATTGCAACACAAAGTTCATAGATATATCAACCTAATGCTCACTAGGAATAGGTGTGTATACAAACCTTGTAGTCCTTAGACTTAGCCTTTTCACAGGTAATGCATTACTACAAATGTGATTAATGTCTATTTTCATTTTAGGCCAATAAAAATGTTCATGCAACATCTCTAGGTGTTTTTAATGCCAAAATGTCCCATCAAATCTCATTACGTGTTTCACATACTAACAATTTACACATAGAACAGTTAGAAACACATAATCTATTTTCCTTAAACAAATATCCATCATGCCTATATAATTTATCAATTGTACCTATATCACATGATATATATTATATATATATGTTAGAAGAATTTGAGTCATTAGCATACATGTCCTTAACATATTCAGACTCAAGCATCTTTGCACTTAAATAAGTAAAAAGTACATACCTCATTGATAATGCATCAACTACTATGTTCTCTTTACCTTGTTTAAACCGAATGACTTTGGAAAATGTCTCAATAAATTCAATCCACCTCGCATGCCTCTTGTTTAATTTACCTTGAGATGTTTCGATGATTCATGATCGGTGTGGATTACAAACTCTTTAGGCTAGGTAGTGCTGCCATGTTTCTAAAACTCGAACAAGTGCATAAAATTCTTTGTCATATGTACGATAATTCAAAGCTACTCTAATTAGCTTTTCTCTAAAATAAGTTATTGGTCTCCTATCATGCATTAAAACAGTTCCAATTCCTATACTTGAGGCATCACATTAAATCTCAAAAGTTTTGTTAAAGTCAAATAATTCTAAAACAGAAATAGAACACTGTCCTTAATAATATTAAATGCATGTTTTTGTTCAATGCCCCAATGGAATCCTACACTCTTTTTCACAATCTCAGTGGGTAGTGTGGCAATTGTGCTAAAATCTTTAACAAAATGCCTATAAAAGCTAGCTAAACTATGAAAACTTCTTATCTTAGTTATACTTTTAGGAGTTGGCCACTCTTTGATGGTTTTGATTTTCTCCTCATCCACTTCAATACCCTTTGCACTAATAACATAACCAAGAAAAGTAACTTTTTTTCATGCAAAATATACACTTTTTAAAGTTAGCATAAAGTTGTTTTCGTCACAAGACAACAAGCACACACCTCAAATGCTCTATATATATCCCAAGTTTTTACTATACACTACAATGTCATCAAAGTAAACTATTACGAATTCACTTATGAATGTACTCAAAACATGGTTTATTAATCTTGTAAAAGTGTTAGCTGTATTAGTAAGTTCAAATAACATTTCATCATTTTTAGGTACAAGTAGCACGGCACATGGGCTCATGCGAAACCTCACATACCATTTACTCATCAATTCCAACACTTACCTTTGAAGCTCCTTCGTCTCATTGTAAATATTTTTATAAGCTGGCCGATTTGGAATAACATATTCAAGTATGAAATCAATATGATGCTTAATGCCTAGAATGTGTGGTAACATACTAAGCATGTTTTCATGGAACAAGTCTCCAAATTCCTACAACAAAGAGATAGTCACACTAGATATGATTCCTTGTAGACCAACAATATAAAAGGTTGATTTTCCACTAAAGCCCTCTTTATTTTACTCTCTTTTGTAAATGAATTCACATTTGACTTTTCTTCTCTCATGTGACTCCACTCTTTTCTCTTTATTTTCAGTCACCCAACTATTTTCTCTTTTTTAAAGTATCAATATCACTCTCCTTTTGTCTTTCTTTGTTTTTCTTCTCTTCCTCACCTCTCAATTTCCAATTGATGTAGACCTGTTTGGTGTTAATGGAACAAGAGTAATAGATTTCCCATCTTTGACAAAGATGTACCCATTTTTTACACATCATATCACTTTCTTATCATATTGCCATAGCATCCCCATCAAGATATGCCCAACATGCATAGGAACTACGTCATACATTACGTCATCACTATACTTCCCAATCGTAAAGCTACCTAAAACTTTCCTCTTAACTCTAACCTCTCCACATTCATTCAACCACTGACGTAGACCCCTTTTGTAACCCCACGAATTCAATGGAAATGGAACAAAATCGGTTTTTGCTATAAACGTGAAGAAGCTGATCAGTTTAAAATCATAAGGAAACTAAGTCCTTAAAACCCCAATCATGAGACGCCACAAAGATTGATCACTCCTTTGATAAGTTGAAATTCTAGCATTCACTCAAGAACACAAGAAGGAAAAGCAAAAGCTTTTCTCCAATTCACTCCATCAATGTTCTTTTTCCAAAAACCATGGCTGCCATTTTTAAAGTAAAAACCCTAGCTTAAAAGAAGAAGAAAATGAAATGGGCCTAATTGATCAAATCATAAAAAGCCCAAAATTAATTAAAGATTACAATTAAAATTCCTAATTAATCATTGCACTCTTCTTGTCCTTCCAGATTTATCCCTTGCACAAAAAAATTAAGTGACCATCCTTGGTGAAGCTTTGGAATCTTCGAATTTAGTTTTAGAATCCTCTAGCAAAGCCTCTTTGTATCGCACTTCCATGATCAAGCCTTACAAAGTCTCTTTCATCCTCTTTGTCTTTGCCCTAGTCATTGGACCGCCAATTCCTTGCAAAGGATCTTGAGAATATTTGGGAACATCAACTTGGTCAGCCCCTCAATCACCTCGATCTCCATTACCACTAGGTATAGGGTGTAAGATGTTTTAGCATAGTTAAGACCAATTTTTCTATAAAGGTAAGTACTAGCAATATTGGTACAACTCTCTCCATCAATAATCATACTACATAGCTTGATGTCATCCACCTAGTATGAAACACGTTCTCACTTTACTGCTCCATGTCATCCACCTTGATTTGTGTACAGATGGCACATTTCGTAACAAATATTTCACTTATTACTGGGTACTCTACTCCATTACCATCACTAGCAATCTCCAATTCGGACATCTCGTCACTATCACTATCACTCACCACTTCCTCATCATCACGCAAGATCATTGCTCTTTTATTTGGGCAATGAGAAACAACGTGCTCTAAACCCAAACATCTAAAACACTTGATATTCCTATTCCTAAAAGATTGGAAATCTGTCTTGGGTTTTATTTTGCTAGCTACTTCTTCTTTTTCCCTTGGTGATTATTCAGTCTCTCCATCGTCACAGCCCCATGTAACATGTCTTCCAACTCCACATAATGTTGTAATTCCACTACATTGGCTATCTCCCTATTCAAACGATTCAAAAATCTAGCCACGTGGCTTCCTGATCCTCTCAACATTCCCCATAATAATAGTTGGTAATCCTCCACACTCATCGAACATTAACTAATTGTTTGAAGTTTTTGATAAAGATCCATATAATAATGATTAGGTTCAAATCTCTTCCTCATAATAGTCCTTTATCTCACCACATGTTTCAATAGGCCTCTCATGATTCCTCCTCCTACTTGTTGCTAATTGATCCCACTATATGATTGCATAATCACTAAACTCTATCATCGCTAGCTTCACCTTTTTTTCCCTCTGAATAGTTATGGCAATCAAAGACCAACTTCAACTTCTTTTTCCATTCTAAATATACCTCCAGATCGTTTTTACCTTGGAATGAAGGAATCTTCATCTTAATACTACCCAAAATCCCGATCAATCCTATCTCCACCAAGGTCTATAGGGGAGAATCTGGGCACCCTTTCATGCTTAACTCCTCTATTCATCATCCTACCCACTTCGGCCTCCGATATTTCATCCTTATTAGCACTGTGCACTTCATTCCCATCTTTAGATTCAACTCTAGGATCACGCCTACCTTGCCTCCTAAAATTAGGAACACCTCTATGTTGCCCCTTTGTAAGTTAGCTATCACTCTAGGTTGCATTGCTTTCATTATAAAGGCTTGATTGTTTTCCTCTCTATCATTATAAAGGCTTGATTGTCTTCCTCTCTAGATATTAATTCTTCTTTATATGACACGCTAATAACTAGAATTTGTAAAGAGCAAAATAGTTGAATGAAAGTACAACCAAGAATTTCAAGAAAGTATTTATTGATATCGATTTATGCCTTTTTCACAATAATATTGATACCAATGGATTTAGGTATTGAACTAGTTCATCAGAGTTAGAGTCATCAAGAATCAGTTTGATTAATTTACTTGAAGACATATTCATAAAGAACACAAATGCATTTCTTTTCGTGTATAAGAAAGATAATATTTTTTTTTTCTAAAATGAATAGAAGTTGAATTTGTTTGGAATGATATGAAAATGGAGACCAGCAACTGAGTTAAAGAAGAAAATGGAGGAAAACGATATAATTACTGGAAGGAATATGGTAAAAAACGAAGAGAGAAAAATAATAAATACATATTGGGAGTAGTAAAACTAAATTTTAAAAACAAAGAGAGTGATGGCGTACTTAAAAAAAAATTGCTCTTTAGATTTCAGAAAATGCTCTTTAAAAATAGAGCGTCTCTTTGAGATGCTCTAAGAATACTTATTGAACTCAGCTCCTCCATTTGTTCGATTTTTGGATTAATGCATGATTTCTTTTCAGTAAAAATGGCTATTTAATCTTTATTCAAGCTTCATTCTTTACAATTCATTTTTTCTAACCTCATTTTCAATTATACATTCTCCCAATAAAATATTTTTGCATATAAGTCCAATATTTTTTCCTTACTTTTTAACTATACACTTTTCAAAAAACTTGTTCTCAAAGTATTGGACTCAAGGAGGGTCAAAGAATCATTTCTATATATGAAAGTTACTAGTAAACTGTAGGCTAGAGATTAAAGTGTCAAAAAACAAGTTAGGTAGATATATTACATAGTGATGATACAAATTTCTTAGTTTAGATTTGACTTTATGATGTGAACCCACGTATCAATAGTAATTCAAAAACTCACACAAGATTGAATCACAATTCCAGGAAAGCTAAAATCCCGATCTAAAGTTTGGCTGAATAATTTATTAATCAAAGAACCAAAGTTATAAAGGAAATTGACTTCTTAATCACAAAAATCATGAAATTGTTGAATGCAACAAGATGAAATCCTTGATAAATTTGAAATTAAGTTCAATGAAAAATAAGAAGAAAACAACCTTGCTTTTATTTAATCTCTCAAAAATGAATTATTTTTTAGTGAAAGAATGATGATATATAGACAACTCATAAAACCCTAATTAAAACGGAAAATATCAAACAAATAGAGTTCTAAATGAAAAAGGGGGAAATTAAACTGTCTAAAAATTATGAAACGACCTTAATTGTAATGAAATGACCTAAAAAGAATGAATTGTACTACTTCAAAGTCAATACAGATTTTGTACTTAATTATAATCTCTTTATTATCACTGAAATCTGAACTTTGGTATAAAAGAATGGTATGTATTGGTAACAATGGTCTAACGTCTTTTAAGTAACCAAGAGCTACTTGGAAAATTTTAATTGAACATCTTAATTTATGTGAAACTTGTGTGTCAGGCAAATCTCACAGAGTGAGCTTTGAGACAGGTTCACACATCACAAAGAGACCTTTAGACTATATCCATGTTGACTTATTGGGACCTGAAAGTCATCCCACTTTTGGTGGAAATAAATACTTATTGTCCATTGTTGATTACTATCCTAGAAAGATTTGGATTTGTCCTTTAAATGTTAAATTTGAAACTTTTCAAAAGTTTAGAATGTAGCTGAAAATTGTTGAAAATCAATTGGATAAAAAAATTGTATGGACTTAAATAAAGTTTGAGACAGTTGTACAATTTCATTTGTTCCGAAAATTAGTTTTAAAAGGAGTGATTATGATGCTTGTACTTTAACAATACTAAGCACTTGTTTGGCTTCCATTTTAATTAGATTTTGGGAAAATATATTTTGGAATGTAACTTTTTGGAGAATGTGCGATTAAAAAAGAAGAAAAAGTTTTTGGTTTACGTGTAATATTATTTTATTGAAAAATGTGTGGTTGACAAGAAGAGAGGGAAAAATGAATTATAATTTTATGAAGTCCAAATAGGGGCTAAAAGTGGATGTGAAGTTTTCTTATTGTTATATGTTGATAATATGCTAGTAAGACTGAAATCTTAAGAATGAATAATCTTTTAAAATCAAAATTTTGATATGAAGGGATTAAGGAAATACTAAAAAGATATTATGGATTTTTATTAAGTGAGATAGATCTAAGAACAGATTAAATGTCACTCATGTATCTTAGTTGACTAAAGTTGTAACCATATTTGGTATGAAATAATCTAAATCTACAAATGTTTCTCTTATTGCCCATACAAATTCACCAAAAACTGAAGATGAAGTGAAAGAGATGGAAAACATTCATTATGCTAATGTTATATGATCTGTCATGTTTTCAATGATCACTATTAGATCAGATCTTACTTATACAATTAGCTTTCTAAGTAGATTTATGTCCAATCCTAGTAAACCAAATTGGGCTGGCTACTCACACACTAAATCTTAGATTGGTGTATAAAAAGGGACCTTTTAATTTGGCATTAAAAGGATATGTAGATGCTGACTTTGTTGGTGATAAAGAACAAATAAGTCCACTACAACTTACTTTTTTATACTTGGTGATAATTGCATATTTTGAAAATCACAATTACAATCAATGGTAACATTATCCAGTACTGAAGCTGAGTATATTGTTATTACTGAAGCTGTAAAAGAATGTTTAGTTAAAATGAATTTTAAAATAAATAAACCTTCTAAATGATACTCCTACTATGTTTACTAATAGTCAGAGGCAAAAGTATTTGTAGGCGAGGTTAATTTACTTAAAATTCATACCGACAAAAATACCTCAGACGTGAAGACAAAAGTCTTGTCTATAGGTAAGTTTAAATCCTATTTATCTTTGCTCCATATTGATACAAGTTAATTCTTTTGTAGGTACATGGGCAATGATAATCAACTACTAAAGTGCACTTAAGCAACCAAAGAGAGAGATTTTGTGAGAACCAAGGTGAAGATTGTAAAATCGTATTTCTAAAAATAGTTTTGCTATATGAACTAGAAAATGCCTACCGGAATTTTGCCAAAATACACTTGGCATTTTTCTATTGAAAAATGGCAAAAAAAATAAAAATAGATTGAAATTCTGGCAACAATTCCTTTGTACAAGGGGAATTGCTATTCTAAAAAATGTAACTCTTTAAGAGCCAACTTGTAAAACCAAATTTTTTCCTATTTTTTAACCACCCATTATTCAAAAATTCACAATTCACAATATCATTTTCCCCAATTTCTTTTTATAATGGTCATCAAGCAAGGGCTAAGGTTCAAACAAATTGATTAAAGAAACTTGAGGAGTGTAGCTACAATTAAGGGTGGACAAAAAAATCGGAAAATCGATCAAATCAAACAGAGTCGGTTAGTTTGGGTCTATTTGAACCAAAAACGAATTGATTTGATTAATTTTAACCATTAGAAAGTCAGGTCGAATTTGTTGGTTTGTGGTTAAAAAAACCAATATGTCGATTAACAGACCCAAGCCACTATATATTTTTTCTGTTTAAAATTTACATTTTTAAACTTAAAAAATAAATTAATAAAAACATAAATATAATTTTTTTTCTCAAATATTTGTTTACCGTCTTCTCTTTTTCTATAAAAACTCCAAATTTTAAAAGAAGTAAGGAAGAATTGTTTTTATAGACTCCAAATTTAGATAGTAGCCTTACTTTTCATTTTGATGTAATTATTTGTTGGCGACTATCGGATATATAGGATGATTTTTTTAAAAAAAAAATTGACTCTTTACCATTTACATTATATGGGTTTATTTGTGCCCAATGTTTTTTAAGTAGAATGCATTTTGGAATATTAGATATATGGAGAATGTGTGATTAAAAATGAATGAAATGTTTTTGGATTACGTGTGATATTATTTTATTGAAAAATGTATGGTTGAAAGAAGATAGAGAAAAATGTATTTTGAAAAAAAAAATTGGGTATCAAACAAGTTCTATATATTATTAGAATTAGGTTATATTGTACATTGTTGTTGAAACTCATCTCTATGGGTGTGTTTGATCCACATTATTATGGAAGAATATATTTTGAAATAGCATAATAATGAAAAATGTGTTATTAAAAAAAGTTATTGATGTGATCGAAAATATTATTTTATTGAATAATATGTGGTTGAAAATGAGTAGAAGAATAAGAATGAAAATGTTAATGTTAATGTGTACCAAACGGGCTATATGTCAAAATCTGACCAGTGATGTGAAAGGATGGTGTAAAAATTAATGGGTATGATGGAGTATTAGGATGTCAAACTTAGCTCATGTTTGACAACCATTAATTTTTTTTAAAAAAATTAGACACTCATTTTTAACACACGTTCACGCAATAAAATATTTTGCACATAAACCCAAAATTTTTTCCTATACTTTTGAATTACATATTCTCCTAAAAATCACTATTTAAAACTCTATTTTCCCTAAATAATGTTTGTCAAACATGGCTTAATGTAAACAAGAATGTATATGTTAATAGGATAATTAGCAAAAAATATCCTTATCATTTGCACTCATTGTGAAAATAGTCCCTACCGTTTCAAAAATAAATCTTATATATAGACAAACAAACCTAATATAGGTGAACAATTTTTTTAACTCGAACAAACATTCAAACTTTAACTAAATCAAACCAATCCAAATCAATTTGGTTTGGAAAAAATGAATTAAATCAATTTAAGTTGAAATTTATCCTAAGCTATAAGTTGACTTCGGTTCCAACTTAGAACCAAACTCGAATCCAAGCTTACTACAACGTGTGGTACTTTTAAGATTAGCCACGTCAACAAGCCCAAATTTTATTTTGACTTTTCAGCTATACTATATTTTCACATTGGTCTATTAGAGGTTAAAAGAAAAAAATATCATTAAATAAGTTATACAATTACAAAATATTATTTTGTCTAAAAGACTATTTTACCCTTTTAGTTAACAATTGAAAATCAAACTCTTCTCACTTAAATTTCAAAATCACTTAACTTTTCTTATCTGTCTATTCCAACACAAATAAAAACTCTCTCAACTTTCATCTTCTTCAACCTCAAAATCCTTGAAATTTATCGAACGTTGAAGAAGGAAATATTCTTTAATATCAATCACTTCGAATCAGTATTTACGTATGTTTTATTTCGTTTTCGTTAAATTTTTCTACGTTTCAATCGATAAAAACATCTGAAGATTTTGTACATTTAACAAAAGAACAACCGACTGCCAAAATAGCCGAAACATCCGACTGTTTTTTGGCTGTTCATCCTTTTTTTTTAAATTTCTGTTGCCCTAGTCGAGCAAAATGACTATATATTTTCTTTAAAAAAATTTGTTTCGTCTTGCAGATATGGTTGTAATGCTAGTTTGTTTCTTTGATGACTTCAAATTGGATGATAAAGATTAATGGGTATGGAGATGGACAAGTGTTAAATGTGGTGATATTCCAATTTCCATAGCCAAGGGTGTACCATATGCGGGAATGTATCATAATTTACAAAATAAGCTGAATGTCGATCTCTCTCAGTACGGTATGAAACTGAGATTTCGATTCAATGATGATTCATCTATTCTAATTCCACCTATGAAGATTACTTGTGATGAAGAAGTGAATTATCTATTTGAATTGAACAAAATGTGCACAACTCCTCTTTTGTGACTTTAGTGAGGAAAGATGTCGTCGAAGGTGGATAGGAATATTCGGTTGGAGGGGATCACAATGCCAATGATTTTTAGGACATAGTGGAGATAGCTCGTGAGGATGATATGGTTATTCCCGAGCCAATTGTTCCTCATCCTGATATCACTGTTACACACAGAGTTTCGTCGGTAGTTCATGACAACGAGAACGACAACGAATTTATAAATGCATATTTGATTACTTTATCATGTTGGAGACATGAGTGGGGTGGGAGCACCCTTGTTGGACGAGTGGACTATCATTCAATTCTTCGCGTGTGGTTCCTGATGATGAATTTGTATGTAGAGCAACTGTTCAAAGCAAAGAAAGATTTGCAGAAAGCTGCGCATCAAATTGTACTAAAATATAACTTTGAGTTCAAAATTAAGAGATTAAACAAGTCATTGTTGACGATTGTCTGCGTCGATAACGGTTGCTGTTGGCGTTTGCGAGCGACGAAAATGGAAACGAATGAGTTCTTTGTAGTTCTCAAGTATAATTGGCAACATACTTGTAAAGTGAGAATTCGTCGAAATGATCACAAACAAGCTCGAGCATGATTTATTGGTCAATAGATAATGCACAAGTATCAGGACCCACAGACGATCTACAGACCCTTCAGATATCATTAACGACGTCCGTCGAGAGTAATGGAGTGATCATGAGCTACCAAAAGGCCAGGAAGGCCAAAGAATGTGCGTTGGAGGATTTAATGGGCTCAACCGAAGAGAGCTTACTAAATTGGCCAGATTAATCCATAAAATAGGAACAACTAATCCTGGCTCAATCTTTTTTTATTGAAATGGAGGGTGAGAATTACTTTTAATTTTTCTTCATGGCTCTTGGACAACACATTTGAGGATTTTGAAATGCTAGTCGATGGTACAATTCAGAAAAGCTAGATACGAAGACAAGTTAATTATTGCTACATGTCAAGATGCCAACATCCAAATTTACCCTCTTGTATTCGACATAGTCGATAGCGAGAATGATCTATCGATGCTTTGGTTCTTCACAAAGTTAAGGAAAGTAATTGAGAAAGTCAAGGACCATGCCTTTGTAAATGATCGGGGACCATCTATAATAAATGGTATCGCTGAAGTTTTTCCAAGGCACATCATGGATATTGTAGTACCATATACAAGGCAACCCGAAGACTAAGTATCGGGACAAAAGCATTGTTTCATTGTTCAGGAGAGCAACTGAGCTTGCGAGAAAGTTGAATGTCGAACCACTAGATGAGCTGCGCTTCTTCATGAAACGTGTACGTAGTATGGCATACATGGTAGACTTGACTAATAACACATGCACTTGTCGTCGACTTCAGTTGGAGAGTTTTCCATGTGAGCATGCAGTCGCGATGGCTATGTATAAAGGCTTTGCATCGAGAACATTGTGCTCTCCTTATTAAACAGCTGATTATTGGAGAGTAGCGTATGTTGAGACTATATTTCCTATACCTAATGAAACCGAGTGGGAAGTTCCCGACCATATTCTCCCACTTAATAGTTTGTTGCCACCGCAAGTTGAACCGCATGGTCCTTGACGTCTACGTACGTCTAGAATACTATCTACCAGAGAGTTTCCTCGACCGCATAGGTGCAGCAGGTGTGGAGCAACATGGCATACTCATCAGTTTTGTACAAGTCAGATTCCCTTAAATGACAATTAGACTGATTCTCCTAAATGGTATAGCTGTGAAATGAAGAACTAAGTTGTAAATGAATAAACAATTAAATATACAATGTTTACATGAGTTTACAATATTTATAAGTATTAGATAAATGAATAAACAATTAAATATACAATATTTGCATAAGTTTACAATATTTATAAGTATATGATAAATGAATAAACAATATACAATGTTTACGTGAGTTTTACAATATTTACAATTATTTCATAAATATATTAACAATTAAATATACAATGTTTACAGATCACACTCAAATTCATACAAATCCGCACTAATTCAATGTATTTTATTGCAGACATGCCGCAATTGCCCCTGCAATTGAATAATAACGTGTTAGTTTTGTACCGTGTGGCTAAAAAACTAAGTTTCCAAGTTAAAAAAAAATTATAAATACTTACGATCTCGAATGTCTTGTTGTCGTCGTGTCCTACACGATGGCTAGTCCGTCCTTTACAATTACACCGGCTCGGGCAGCTATCAAGGGAACAATCACTGAAAGCGGCTCCAATTTATGCTCAAGCTGGCCTTGTGTTAGACATGAATGCCCAGAGTCGTACACATATATAGGCCCTGTTTGAGCCATATTTTTTCTTCACTAAAATGAAAAATATGACCGTTATCCATCACATCAACATTTAAATTCAAATTCTCTATCTCTTGTGTGGGCCCCAATAACGGCTATATTTTTCATTCTCATTTTCAAAAGAGGTGGCTCAAACAGGGGCATAGTGGAGTTAACGAAGACAATCTCTACGACAATGCAGTATGATTAATGATCACTGGAATGTATATATGCGTACAACCCTCCCATGACTTTTCCCTGACACTCGACCACATACCTACGACCCACTCGACCATATATTCAGGCAACACGTACTCATTACACATAAGTTAAAGCGATTGATGCTCAATAGTAGCAGCACGTACAAAGTCAGTGCTTAATATAAGTCGGCCATGAATGTCGAATGATTACGATATCTTCAAGCTCAATCATGCAATAAGTCCATGGCCAGGTCAATGTGCTATATCATGAAACACAATAAAAAAAATAGAGGGCGTTATTTCATTTCATAAACAAAAAAAATTATGTATACATAATAAATAACAATATAACTATTTCACTTACATCGTCGGGGAGCTAAGTCCCCGAAGTGGTAATGTCATGAAACCAATAATAAGCCTATGAGACAGTCCTCTCCCCTACCGTGCGGCTATCTCTGAAAAAAAAACAGAAAAAATGTTAAAAGAAGTATAAATAAGTTAGCGTAGCGTACTTCACTGAAATTGTAAAATACTTATTGTGGCATAATTCTTCTCCACTCAGCTCGAACACTTCCCATTTGACATGGTCCACCTCCCAGAAGAGATTGAAATTCATCCCGTGGACGAACATCCTCCTCTTCGCCTTAGTCATAAAGGGAGATACGACGTACTGTGACGGCAATCTCGAACTCTTGCCGACCACCTGCTTCGATACGTCAACAGCACTGCTGCCTCTTACCCTTTGTCACGATCAACGTCCTCTCCTCCTCCGTCATCGGGGATACTGCCTCCGCCACCCCTCCCCGTCATCAAAGTTTCTAATTTCTCTTTTAGTACTTAATTTACCACAAATTAATCATTGAAAAATATAATTTTTAAGAAGAGTTTTGCACTTACATTGCATAAACTCTTCTTCTTTTTCATATTAGCCTGTTTGGTACGGCTTAAAATCCAATTA
This sequence comes from Fraxinus excelsior, assembly GCA_019097785.1. Taxonomy (NCBI): domain Eukaryota; kingdom Viridiplantae; phylum Streptophyta; class Magnoliopsida; order Lamiales; family Oleaceae; genus Fraxinus; species Fraxinus excelsior. Next base: position 9,328,861 of record CM032642.1, read on the forward strand.
AAATTGAAAATATGGCCGTTATTAGGTCTCACCCATCTAATAAAAGTCAACAATAACGGCTATATTTTCAATTTTAATCTGATTTTAATCTCTACCAAACACCCTCTGAAACTTTGATTTATTGAACTAAACTTGTAAAATCATCATATTCATCAAAATTTCTCATTTCTCTCTTAGTACTTAATTTATTACAAGCATCCAATAAAATAGAGATATTTTTTGAGAAGATTTTTGAACCTACATTGTATTTATTTCTTCATCTTCTCATTAAAACAATTTGATTAATTGAATCTAATTTTTTACTATCATATTCATCAAAAAAATTCATCTAACACTTGAGCTATCATTTATTACTATTCGTTGAAATGTTAGCCTCTCGTAATACTTAACTTGTTTGTATTATTTATCAAGAGAGGAATTTCATTATAAAATCACTTTAATAAAGTGTGGGTCGTGTTGAAGTCCCTTAAAGATCAACGTTGTGCAAGGATCGGTGCTCTTTGTTGTAAGGTGTAGTCAGTCATATTGAGATCCCGTAAAGCTCAATGTATAGGTCGTGTTGACGTCCCGTAAAGCTCAATATTGTATAAGGATCGGTGCTTCTTGTTTGTAAGTCACCCAAAGTGTTGTAAAGGGTTGGATTGTATCATAAGTCAATGAACATAGTGAAAAGGTCTTGCTCGTGCCGGAGAGTTTGGTAATAGAGGACGTAGATCATTACTTTGGATCGAACCTTCACAATTATATCATTTGCATCATCTCTCCCTTTTACTTGTCGCTTTTATATTTATACTTATTATGTGAATTAATCTATTTAGTCTTTACTTGCTTAAGTTTAGATTAATTCTTCGAAAAAGTTTTTAAAAACCAATTCACCCCCCTCCCCCCTCCTCTCTTGGTTAGTTATTCATGAGCTATCAATTGGTATTAGAGCAAGATGCTCAATTTTAAAAATTTAACAATCTTGAGTAATGGCTAACCATATTTTTCAAAATCTTGATGGGCATCCTACAAATCGTCCTCCTTTCTTTGATGGTACTCATTATAACTTTTGGAAGGCTAGAATGTCAATATTTATTCAATCAATATATTATAATATTTGGGAAGTAGTTGAATTTGGTCCCTATATGTCTAAAAAGGTTATTAAAGAGAATGATAAACTGGATCAAATATAACCCTAGAGAGGAATATAATGAAGAGGATGAAAGAAGATTGCTTTAAATGCTAGAGCCAAAAATATACTTTATTGTGTTTTAGATAGAAATGAATTTAATCGTATTAGTACATGTGATTCTGCTTATGATATTTGGCATACTTTAGAAAATACTCATATTGAAACTAGTAAAGTAAAAGAAACTAAGATAAATCTCTTAGTTAAAGATTTTGAAAATTTCTTTATGAAAGCGAATGAACCGATACTCATTTTACCGATATTGTTAATGGCCTCAAAGGATTTGATAAAAAAAACTCACTAACGGTGAACTTTTGAGTAAAGTGCTTAACTCACTAACGAAGAATGTAGTTCATTGAGAATGTTGATAAAAAACACCAAAAATATCAACACATATCCATTGGAAGAGCTCTATGTAAAATTGATGACATATGAGCTAAGTCACATTGAGACAAAGGAGAAAACAATGAAAAACAAAGAAGAGAAAAGGCACCAAATTGCTTTTTAAATCCGTAGCTGATAAAGACACCTCAAACGAAAATATGGATGATGAAGAACTTGATGATCTAGTTATTCTTGTTAAGAAATAGAAAAGTTTTCGCAACAATCGTTGATTCCAAAAGGAAGAAGAAAATGCGAAAAGAAGAATAAGTTTATCAAAGAGAAAATACTTCAATCAACATGTGACGAGAGTAATAATAATAACCATGAAAAAGATGGAAGTCAAGAGGAAATTTCCAACACGTGCTTCATGGCTATTGATGATGAAGTAAATTCAAATGGAAATTATTCATATGATGAATTATCTACTTCTTATGATGAAATTCTTGAATAATTTGAAAAACTTGATTTAAATCATTCGATCCTTAAAAGGAATAATTCTTTATTGAAAAATGAGGTAAAGAATCTTTTGGAAATTAAAAATGATTGTGAAAAAGGAAAAGCAAATTACGATTATTTAATTAAGGAAAATTCCTCTTTACAAGAAATTATTTTAGATTTGACTCAAATTATTCACAAATTTACTCAAGGTAAGAAAAATTTTGATTTAATGTTTGGTGAGCAAAAATGTATTTTTGATAAATAAGGAATTGGATATAAACCATTTTTTAAACAAAAGTCTCTTAAAAATTTATTTGTTAAAACTTCAACTTCTCCTATTTCAAATGTCACATGTAATTTTTGCAATAAAAATGGACATGTAGTTTTTTATTGTTCTATAAAAAAGAAATTACATTTTGAAGATAACTATAAGTGAATTCAAAAATCCACTAACACTAACTATCGAGGACCCAAGGATGTATGGGTATCAAAGACCAAAAATTGAATTATTTGTGTAGGTACCAAGAGAAATAGAGAGCAAATGGACCTTGGATAATGGATGATCAAAGCACATGATCGAAAATCAAATATTGCTTTTGATGATTTGTGCAAAACTTATGGTTGTGAACATAATTTTTCGGCTTCTAGAATTTTTCAACAAAATGGTATAGTGAAAAGAAGAGACGCGCATTGCAAAAAAATTGGTTTGGACTATACTAAATAAAAATACTTTTGGACTAAAGACGTTAACACTACTTGTTTATAGAGTTTCAAGTAGTTGAAAAAAAGAAAAAAAGCACCTGGATATGAGTTTTGGAAAAATAGAATTTCAAATATCGGTTATTTCAGATTTTTAGTTTCAAGTGCTTCATTTTGGATACAAAAGAAAATTTTGAAAAGTTTGATTCAAAATCTGATTTTGGAATCTCTCTAGATTCTTCATCGACTAGCAAAGATTATAGAGTCTTTAACAAAAGAACTCTACTCGTTGAAAAATTCATGCATGACACTTTTGATGAAACTAACATTCTTGATCATGAGAAAGGTATTACTAATGATGTAGGATCGAAAACTCATTTCGAACAAATAACTATTCAAAACCAAAATAAAGAAGATCTAGGAAACGGACACTCCTATGAGCTTATCAATCAAAATGAACATAGATTATCAAGGAACTTCCATAAATATAACAAAATACCGAGGTATGATCGGATCTCTTCTTTACTTAATCGCAAGTAAACTCAACATTATGTTTAGTGTGTGTTTTATGTGCTAAATTTCAAAGTAATATTCAAGAATCACCCATTATTGCCATGAAACGAATTTTTGATATCTTGTAGCACTAAGATATTATATCGGCACTCAAAAGGAGGATATTGTATTCGAATTTGTGAACATGCAGAATCAATTAATCAATATTCTTACTAAACCTCTAACAAGTAATAGATTTCATATATTTAAAAAGATTTGTGAATCAATGAATCTATAGTATGTGGCTAAATTGAATCATACTAAGGGTATGTTTGAGCCACGTTATTTTGGAAGAATGTATTCTAGAATAGTAGATTGATGGAGAATGTGTGGTAAAAAAAAGAAGGAAAAGTTATTGATGTGATAGAAAATATTATTTTATTAAAAAATGTATGGTTGAGAAAAAATAGAAGAATAAAAATGAAAATTTTAATGAAGAGAACCACGTAGCAACGAACACTACGCAACCCACAATGAGATTGAAGATCCCAAGAAAGTTCAAAAGATAATCCCAGTTTTGAGTTTAAATCAAGAATTAAATGAATCAAGAAACCAATCAAAAATGGTGTTTGAAAGACGTCTTGATTACACAATATGTTGATCCGCACTCGGTGTTGAACACCACAAAAGTCCTCTTGATAAGTTCAAATTGTTCTAAGAAGAACGAAGTTGAAAAGCACAATAGTCTCTCGATATATCTCAATAATAAATTTGTCAAAAACATACATTAAATAATGAAGCCCTATTTATACTAATGGCCAGAAAACTTAGTAAAAATGTAATTAGGTTACAAAATATTGTAAAATTAGTAAGAAAATAGAATTCTAGTATAACAAGGAAATTTGTGAAAAAAAGGAAAGTTGTCCGCCACTTGTTCTTGGCCTGTTTCTGTGGGACTGCAAGTCCAAAAGTACTATGCGCTTATGCGACCTTGTACAGAATTTCGTGCCATTTTCGGAATGTACTCATGGACGAAAATTCGACAACCGAGCTGAAAGTGATGCCCGTTTTTATCCACGATGCTCATTTGCTATTTGAATCGAGTTAATCCATTTGGTTTCTTCTTCCAAACCCAACGTGAAACTTGTTCCTTGACTTGTTAACTTTGAAACTTCATTCACCATAGCTTGAGCAAGCAATCACATCGTCTCTTTCACCGATTTGCCCTCAAACGTGTCATCGGACCTCCTTCAATAATCAACAGGTCCCGTCCTAGGCTTGTTCTCGTCGGGCTCGACTCATGGATCATATCATCCCCTCCCTCTTCAAAAGGATTCGTCCTCGAATTTGCATTCACATCGAAAGAGAGAGATCAGACGCATTAAAAGTTGCTGAAACATTATACTCACCCGGAAGATCCAATTTGTAAGCATTGTCATTGACTTTCTCCAAGACTTGAAATAAACCATCTCCTCGTGGTTGTAACTTTGATTTCATTTGTTCTGAAAAGCGTTCATTTCTGAGATGTACCCAAACCCAATCTTCTGGTTCGAATGTCACGCTCCTCCGACCCTTGTTTGCTTATGAAGCGAAGTGTTTATTTTTACTTTCAACTTTCAACTTGCATCTTTATCTTTTCATGAAATGATTTCACCAACTCGGTCTTTCTTTTACCATCTAAGCTACCTCGTTCATTCACAGGTAAGGGTATTAAATCCAAAGGTGTTAGCGGATTAAAACTATAAAAAATTTCAAATGGAGAAAAAGAAGTAGTAGAATGTGTGGCCCTATTGTATGCAAACTCTATGAACGGTAAACATTATTCCCAACTCTTCAAGTTCTTATTGACCAAAGTGCTTAATAATTGCGTCATGATCCTATTCACTACTTCAGTCTGACCATTGATTTGTGGATGATGAGTTGTTGAAAATATAATCTTAGTGCCTAACTTACCCCCACAATACTCTCCAAAAATGACTCAAGAATTTCACATCCCGACAGATACTATGCTCTTAGGTACCCCATGTAAACGCACTATTTCCTTAAAGAATAAATCAGCAATGTTAGTGGCATCATCGGTCTTATGACATGCTATGAAATGTGTCATCTTACTGAATCAATCTACCATCACAAATATTGAATCTCGTCCCTTCTTAGTTATAGGTAAATCCAAAATAAAATCCATTGAGATATCAACCCATGGTTCACTAAGCATAGGTAACGGTATGTATAAGCTTTGAGGTAAGACCTTAGGTTTTGCCTGCTTACAAGTTATGCATCAACTACAAGCTTTTTCAACATTACTTTTCATCTTAGGCCAATAAAAATGCTCCCTCAACATTTCTAAAGTATTTTTAACCCCAAAGTGTCCCATCAATCCACTACTATATGCCTCTCTTACTAAAACCTCTCGCATTGAATAATTAGAAACACACAATCTATTTTTCCGAAATAAATATCCATCATGCTTAAAGAACTTATCTACAACCCCCTTATTACATGATGCATAAATTTTAGAAAAATCCAAATCACTAACATACATGTCCTTAATATGCTCAAAACCAAGTAACTTAGAACTAAGAGAAGTTAGTAACACATACCTTGGAGACAATGCATCCACCACCATATTTTCCTTACCTTGCTTGTACTGGATGACATAAGGAAATGTCTCTACAAACTTCATCCACCTCGTATGTCTTTTGTTCAGCTCGCCTTAACCTCACAAATGCTTCAATGATTCATGATTCGTGTGTATAACAAACTCCTTACGCCACAGGTAGTGCTGTCATGTCTTCATGGCTCGAACAAGTGAATATAATTCCTTGTCATATGTGGGATAATTAAGTGTTGCTCCATTCAACTTTTCACTGAAGTATGCAATTGGTCTTCTATCCTGTATCAAAACAGCACCAATACCTATTCCTGACGCATCACATTCAATCTCAAAAGTTTTATCAAAATTAGAAAGTGCTAAAATCGGTGTCTTACACAACATATCCTTAATTGTATTAAATGCATGCTCTTGTTCATCACCCCAATGAAATCCCATACTTTTTTTAACAATATCTGTGAGTGGTGTAGTAATTGTACTAAAGTCTTTTACAAAACGCCAATAAAACCAGTCAATCCGTGAAAACTCTCAACTTCAGTTATGCTTTTAGGTGTTTCATTCTTTAATCGCTTTTATTTTCTCTTCATCAACTTCTACCCGATTAATACCCACCACAAATCCTAAGAAAACAACATTTTTCATGCAAAATATACACTTTTTAAAATTAGCATAAAGTTGTTCTTTCCTTAAAACCACAAGTACACTTTTAAGATGTTCTATATGCTCATTAAGGTCTTTGTTATATACTAAAATATCATCAAAGTACATAACAACAAATTTACCTATAAAAGCACGTAAGATATGATTCATTAAGCGCATAAAAGTGTTCGGTGCATTAGTGAGTCCAAATGGCATAACTAACCATTCATATAACCCATATTTAGTTTTAAAAGCAATTTTCCACTCATCACATTCCGCATTCAAATTTGGTGGTATCCACTTTTAAGGTCTATTTCACTAAACATATAAGCACCATACAATTCATCCAACATATCATCTAACCTAGGAATAGGATGACGATACTTTACCGTTATGTTGTTGATGGCTCTGCAATCCACGCACATCCTCCAAATTCCATCCTTCTTAAGAACAAGTAGCACTAGAACGACACATGGACTCGTGCTCTCTCTCACGTACCCCTTGCTCATCAATTCCATCACTTGCCTCTGAAGCTCCTTTGTCTCTTCGGGGTTACTTCTCTAAGTTGGTCGGTTTAGAATGACAGCTCCAAGAACGAAGTCAATTTGATGTTCAATGCCTCGAATGGGTGGTAATCCATTAGGCACGTCCTCTGGAAACACATCTTCAAATTCTTGCAATAAAGAGATAGCTAAACTAGGGAGACGTGTGTTAGGTTCTTCAAAATTGGGGAATGATTCTTTATAAACCAACAATATCATTTGTTGCCTCTCATTTATTGCCTTTTTCAACTCCTTCCCATTTGCAAATAAATTTACTTTCGACTTTTCTCTCCTCTCAGAAGACTCTCTTTCTTTTCCCTCATGTGGCTTCCCTCTCTTTTGCTCTCCACTAGTCACCTCAACATTTTCTCTCGTGCTCACCATCCTACTATTTTCTTTCTTTTTTTCTAATTCTTTCACTCTCATTTCTTCCTCATTTTTCAATTTGATTTGATCTTCATACACTTGTGCAGATGTCAATGGCGCAAAGGTAATGGACCTCTCATCCTTAACAAAACTATAGCGATTCTTGTACCCATCATGAATGACTTTCCTATCATATTGTCATGGTCTATCCAAAAAAATATGCCCTACATGCATATGTACCACATCACACATAATTTCATCTTTATATCTACCAATGGATAAACTAATCAATACCCTCTTATTCACCTGAACTTCTCCACTATCATTCAACCATTGTAACCTAAATGGCCTAGGGTGTCTCAATAAGGTTAATCCCAATTTTTCAACAAGATTTGTGCTAGAAACATTAGTACAACTTCCCCCATCAATGATCATACATATAGTATTGTTAACGTGGCATCGTGTATGGAATATGTTTTCCCTTTGTTACTTCAAGTCATCTATCTTGATTTGAGTGTTGAGAGCTCACCTCGTGACCAATAACTCACCAACACAAATTTAGTGTCATTTCCTTCACTAACCTCTTCCAGTGCCGGCATTCCTTCATAATCATCATCTTTGTCACTTACCACATCTCCATTGCGTACTATCATCATTCTTTTATTTGGACATTGAGAAGCAATGTGTCCAGTTCCCAAGCACCTGAAGCACTTGATATCCCCCATTTCTAGCTGGTTGTGGCTCTGTTTTGGGAGTTGTTCGGCTAGCTCCATCATCTTTTCCCTTTGGTAGTTCAGTCTTTCCTTTTGCAACAGCTCCATCACCTTTGTTATCCCACTTTGGTTTCCAATATGAATTAGACCCCGAAGCACCCAATGGTTGTCTGGTTGTTCCCTTCCTCTTCAACTGTTTCTCCATCTTCATGGCCACATGCAACATGTCTTCAATTTCCACATAGTGCTACAACTCCACAACATTAGCAAATGTCTCTGTTCAACCCATTTAAGAAACGAGCCATGGTGGCTTCCCGATCCTTTTTCATATTCGCCCTAATCATCAAAATTTCCATCTCCTTATGGTAGTCTTCCACACTCTTCGACCCCTGATTTATACCTTGCAATTTTTGGTGCAGCTTCCTGTAATAGTGACTAGGCACGAACCGCTTCCTTATGATAGTTTTCAACTCATCCCAAGTATTACATGCTCGCTCCCGATTCCTCCTCCTTGATGTAACCACTTGATCTCACCAAGTTATAGTGTAGTCAACAAACTGAAGAATTGTAATTTTCACCTTCTTCTCCTCCGAATAATTATGGCAATCAAATATTAACTCCACCTTCTTCTCCCACTCTAGATAAGCCTCCGGATCACTCATTCCCTTAAACGGTGGAATTGACATCTTAATATTACCGATATTCCCATCCACTTCATCTTAAAAACGACTTATACCCCTTCTTTCAAATGTACCTCCTCTACTTTTCATCCTTCCCATATCACCCACCATCGATGCACCATCATCCATATCACTGCTAAATCCATAATCATCATGCAGGATATCCTAAGTTCATGCCTACTCGATCTCCTTGTATTTGATTGTCCCCTATGAAGGTTTGCCACCGATGTATCTAACCTATCAAGCCTTTCACTCACATCCCCAAGCACCCGCTCAAACTGCTTTATTATATCATCCGCCATGTGGTTTTGATTCGGCTGCCTATTTGAATTGGAACTCTCTTTGTCTGACATCCTAATTCTATTGAATTTATATGCCTTACAAATGATTACTCGTGTATCACTCAATTATCGGTTTTTTCCCTCTATTAATCTCGTCACTCTGACTTTTACCACTTAGTGTTTTCGCCTAAGTACTTCAAAGAACAAGGTGAACTCAACCGATATTGTATTCACGTGGATCCAATCGAGTATTGATCACGAATTGTGATATGAGAAAGAAAAGAAAAGATGAAAAATGACTCTAAAACACGTAAGAAGTGAAAGGATGAAGAATGAATTTAAATGGACTATTCAAGATTGTAAAATTGAATAAATTTTGAATGATCTTTTTTTTACTCAACGCTGAAATTTAAACTGCTGAAAATTTTCTCAATAATAACAATACTTTTTTCGAATTTTTTTACCTCGAAAATTCAGCTACAAATCCAGCAAAATAAACGAAATTTGATTTGGACTTGTAATTAGTCCAAAAAATAATTTGACTCTTTTTTTGTAATTTTTTGAATCAAAACTCAATAAATAAGACGGACCCGAAGAACGCGAATAACAATGGGAAAAAAAACAAGATTCAAACAAGAAACAAAAGATATAACATGATTATTTTGGAGTCTTGCTCTTATACCAACTGATGAGAACTACGTAGCAACAAACACTACGCAATCCACAACGAGATTGAAGATCCCAAGAAAATTCAAAAAATAATCCCGATTTTGAGTTTGAACCAAAAATTGAATGAATCAAGCAACCAATAAAAAAGATGTTTGAAAGACCTCTTGATTACACAATACGTTGATTCGCACTCGATGTTGAACGCTACAAGAATCCTCTTGATAAGTTCACATTATTCTAAGAACAATGAAATTGAAAAGCACAATAGCCTCTCGATATATCTCAATAATAAATTTGTCAAAATGTTCATACATTGAATAATGAAGTCCTATTTATACTAATGGCCAAAAAAACCTAGTAAAAACGTAATTAGGTTACAACATGTAAAATTGGAAAGAAAATAGAATTCTAATCTAACAAGGAAATTCGTGGACAAAAATCCAACAAACGAGCTGAAAGTTATGCCCATTTTTATTAACGCTGCTCGTTTGTTACTTGAATCGAGTTGATCCATTTGGTTTCTTCTTCCAAACCCAACATGAAACTTGTTCCTTGACTTGTTAACTTTAAAACTTTATCCACCATAACTTGAGTTAGAAATCTCATCGCCTCTTTCACCCGCTTTGCCCTCGAAAAGTGTCATCGGGCCTCCTTCGATAATCAACGAGTCCCGTCCCGAGCTTGTTCTCGTCGGGTTCGACTCCTAAATCATATCATTTAATGTATACAAAAATAGAGGCTAAATGTTCTCAAATGATTGATTCTATGTACACAATTGATTGAAATTTATTTAAATTTTATTCAAATGATTTTACTTTTATCATTTCATTACTCATATTTTGATTAATATTTTACTATAAAGAGATTATTATTATTCTTTTTTTAAAAAAAACTTGCATATATTTAATATCTTGTTCTTAATTGAGGGGGAATATATTACTCTTTTTTACAGTTGATTTAAAGTTTTGATCTTATATACCATACTATTCCTCTCATATGTGTTATCGTTTTGCTTATGTCAAAAAGAGGAAATTAGGTGTTGATCTTAAATGCTACATTTTTGTTTATATCAAAAGGGAAAAATAGAGGGAGATGATTGTGCATGTTTTGATTTAAAAATATAATATGCTTAGAGTATATGAAAAGAGGAAAAAAAAAAGGAAAATTATTCGTGTTTTGATTTGAAAATATAATATGCTTAGAGCATAAGAAAATAGGGGAAAAATGGAAAATCATTCATATGCTTTAAATGTGTAGTTATTGATTTATAAAAGATAAGGGGAACATGAATTACATGATAAATTTATGATATATATTCATTTATCAATATGATATCAATTGTTCAATCTTACATTGCAAATCAAGATCATAATTAAAAATGGGGAAATTGTTGACCTATGGTTGATTTCATCTTTAATGTTTTGATCATAACAAACAAGATTAATATTGTTTCTAACAATTGATTTTGAATCATGATAAGTCAATATTAAAAATAAATCAAGCATTGTCAAAATCAACACATCATAAATCGAACTCGAAATGAAGATCAAAGTGAATGACAATATCTCAAAAATTATTTTTTTGCACGAAGAGTTAATTTCATATTACTTGCATAAAATATTTTTTATCACAATTAAGATCGATCTTTGAAAGTGAAACTTGAACTTAGATCATATCTCAAAAACGAAAAAAAAAAAAAAAAAGTTCAATGGTCAACAATCAATCGGGCGTTCGGTGTGATAGAAAAACTTTTGTCAATCTGAATGTCCGAATGGATGAACCGGACGTCCGAATAGGTCGTCCAATTCGGTAGAATATTGGATAGTTTGACTGCTATAAGTATCAACTCACTCGCCATTCATTTCAACGCATAAGAGTATTCAAATGAGATATTTTTAAGCAAAATTATATTGATTTATCATCTCGTTTATTATTATCAAATCATTTAATTTTGAAAAACTTTTGAAAATCTACTCATCAAAGTTTTTCATTTGAAAAATATTATTTGAGCTTACATTTTTACATTTTTTTCATAACAAAAACTTTGATTATTGGATCAAATTTCTTGAATTATTTCTCTTATCAAAGTTTTCATTTCTACTTGTGCTTAATTTATTTATATCAATTTTAAAATATATATATTTTTTAAGAAGATATTTGCACTTACATTGCATAAATTTTTTCTACTTCTTCATATTGAAACTTTGATTAAATCAAACTTATAAACATCATATTCATCAAAGTTTCTAATTTCTCTCTTAATACTTAATTTATCACAAATTAATCATTGAAAGCGAGAGACAATTTTTAAGAAAATTTTTGTACTTACGCAATAAACCCTTCTTCTTTTTTATATTGAAACTTTGATTTATAGAACTACACTTGTAAAATCATCATATTTATCAAAGTTTCTCATTTCTCTCTTAGTACTTAATTTATTATCATCATCCATTAAAAAAGAGATATTTTTTTAAAAGATTTTTGAATCTACATTGTATTTATTTCTTCATCTTCTCATTGAAGCATTTTGATTTATTGAATCTAATTTTTGACTATCATATTCATCAAAGTTTTTCATCCTACACTTGAGCTATCATTTATTACTATTCGTTGAAGTGTTAGCATCTCTTAATACTTAATTTGTTTGTATTATTTATCAAGAGAGGAATTCCATTGTAAAATCATTTTAATAAAATGTGAGCCGTGTTGAAGTCCCTTAAAGATCAACATTGTATAAGGATCGATACTCCTTGTTGTAAGTCATCGTGTGCATCATATTGAAGTCCCGTAAAGCTCAATAGTGTGGGTCATGTTGAGGTTCCGTAAAGTTTAATATTGTATAAAGATCGGTGCTCCTTATTTGTAAGTCACCGGAAGCGTTGTAAAGAGTTGAATTGTACTATAAGTCAATCAACATAGTGAAAATGTCTTGCTCGTGCCGGAGAGCTTGGTAATAGAGGACATAGATCATTGGTTTGAATCGAATCTCCACAATTATATCGTTTGCATCATCTCTCCATTTTACTTATTGCTTTTATAATTGTACTTATTATTTGAATTAATCTATTTAGTCTTTTCTTGCTTGAATTTAGATTACTTCTTCGAAAAAGTTTTTAAAATTCAATTCACCCCCCTCTTGATTAGTTATTCTTGGACTATCAGAACCGTATCATATTCCCATATCTGCAACACATACACTTATTATATATAAATTTAGCGTAAAGATTTTTAACGTTGATTATGTTAAACATTTACCTGCACTGCCAAGGGCAATCCATAAGTATCATACTTACGCATGGACCACTTGGGCTTTGAGTGTGATCCGGTGAAGATGTGTAAGGTGTCCTCAAAACATCTAGGCCACACGAATAGTTGTTGAACGCATTGATATCGTCAACAACTTGTGAATGAAAAATGTCGAAGACAGTCTTTTTGTGTAACACCTCATCACGTTATCAAAGATGTAGACCAGCCCAAGCTTCAACCTATCAAAATCTGGTTGCACTCCCTGATCGTCCCCATCAGCTGGGGTAGAAGCATCGTCCCATGTCCCTAAAGTAAATCTCGTACAGCCTATTACTTCTCTCAATGTCTGCCTCGTCGCCTATAATCCTCAGTCCAGCGATTAGGGCGAACTCAAATATTGAGAAACTAACGACCTTGCCCCAAGGTTGAAGTGGAGGGCATCGTCGTCGGCTGGCTTAAGAAGATAACATAGCAGTGCATCGATGATCTGTCTTGAGTACTAGATCTCTCACAATTGGTATTATATGAGCCACAGGAAGGACTGCCAAAACATATCTCCATGATGATCATCGAGCAGGTCCAACACAGAAGTAAAAAAAAAGTTACTGTTCCAAGTAGCTTTTCCCGTCATCCGTCTCAACTCTGCATCTAAATGATACCCTATGTGACACCCCGAACTTAAGCTTCGAGTGTCACATACTAAACATAATAACTTATGCATTTGCTACATATAAAAACTCTTAATAAAATGCAATACATACTGGGAACTTATTTTCAATTTATAGTAAAATATCTCTGTAAAATTTAATGGCCAGCAAAAGTGCATACTGACCTGAAATTATTCTTTACATATACGAACTCGGGGGTGTCACAACTAATTGGGGCAGCCAGTTCAAATGTTTTTATAAAATTCATTCCAACTCCATTTTCTATAAAATTTGTAACATTAGAAAGATATTTCCAACTAGTTTCCTATGTTAAAATAGGGAAAATTTCCAAGATCACATGATATAGACGTTTTACCAAAAACTATGAGGTACTGCAAAGAAACTTCAGATTGACTTTTTGACGGTTAGAAATTTATATCTCAAGCCACAGATATCCAAATTGAGTGATTCTTACGTTCGTATAAAGACAACTCAAAGAGGAACGCAGTAGTATTTTTAGAGCCTCAAACAGGTATTTATAGAGTAAGTAATAGCATTTTGAATTCACTCTAAAAATCTCAAAAATATTAATAGTTGAAGAAAAAATTGTTTTCAGTCAATTACTTCGAATCGTTAAGCATATTTACGTATGTTTAATTTCGTTTTCATTAAATGTGTGTATGTTTTTACTCGATCAATTAAGATTCTACGTAGGTGTTCGCTGAAACCCGCAAGCATACTGGATCGTTGTACAAGTAATAAGATTTGTGAGTTAAGAGTATCGTTCCCACGAGGAATAAGGTCTAATCTGTAGTTCGAATTGTGGTCATATCAAAATAGATGGTTTGTATGATTTCTATACTAATCCTAAACTAACAAAACAAATAAAGTATTTACATAATACGTGAATGTTTGTATTGGAATCATGAATCCCCCTATTTTCATATATTTCAATTCTCAATAATTAATCTAGTACATTCATGCATTTTTGACAATCGATAAAGCTAATATGTTAAATGTTCTTTCCCAAGATACACCAACCTATGACTAACACGAGACGATCCTATTTCTAGTCCAAATTCATATGAAAGTCATGCATTTGGTTTAGATTATCAATAAGATTGCATGTGTGAAAGAGATTATTCTCAATTCTAACTACACATGTTGATTTTACCGCGTTCTAGACTTATTGTGAGTATTCCTACACTACAACAAGCAACTAACTACTTAATTGGTGATCAAGTAATAAGTAGTGCAATGGGTAAGTAAAATCAATCAACTAATAACACAAAAATCCTAAATTGATATCTTGAATTAAAATAAATGAAAATAGGGTTCAAACATTCATTCAATACAAAGAAAAACTAGCATAACATATTTAAAATTAAATTACAAAGGAACCATTGGAAAATCATCACCCGGAAAAAAGAAATAATGAAGAATTGGAAATTTTCCATGTTCTTGATGTGAATCTTGAATCCGGATGAAAAATCTTCAATATCCTATGCAATTCGCCTTGATTCCACGTTGTTAGCCATGTTCTTCGCCTCCAAAATATGTATAATATAGAGATTTCTAGGTCTAGAGAGGTTCCCCTTATGTGTATCTCTCGTTTTCTATTTATAAGAGCCAGAAAATAGGTCAAAATCCCGCTCAATTTGGTTTCCAAAAGAGCTTGAATTGCGAAAGGAAACTAAAGATTCTTCTGCGGAAAAGGCATGTGCACGTGCACCGTTATAAGTGTTGCCCGCGCGCCGTAGAACCAACTGACTTTCGGGTTGGGGGAAATAAGGCCGTGCGCGCGCGCGCAGGTTTGTCTCTGAACAACTTCCGGTATTTTGACCATAACTTTTTCTACACATATCTGGTTGAGCTTATTCAAGTTGCTTAGAAAGCTAATTCAAATATCTACAATTATTATAGAAATATAAATTTTCCAATTCGAAAGATTTCTATGCCAAAATTGCGTCTCAATGTGAGCCTGAAAATCCGAAACATAACTTTTTCGGCTGGAAGTTGATATGTTATCATACTTGGACTATATTTCATTCCTTTGGCTTCTTTCCTCATCCAATTGATGTCTAACACTCTCAAATATTCATCGTGAGGTTCGACGTAACTTTTGAATATTTTCATTTCAGCCCCCGAACTTTGTATTTGATACAGTGGACCTTTTTCTGCTATCTTTGCATTCTTTTCTTCAATTCTTCATCAAACATTGAGTTTTACCTATATAATAAAATATAACACAAATTAAGCAGTATTTTATCCAAATAACAGTAAAATATCATCATTTAGGACCTCAAATAAGTGTAGAAACTACACTTATCACACCCCCAAACTTGATTCTTTGTTTGTCCTCAAACAAAACTAAAATCTATCAAACACACGATGCTAATTACCTAATTGGTGGCCGGTCAATCAAGTAAAGCAAAAAAATTAGCTAGTTAACCTGACTTTTTATTTCATGATTGAAATCATAATATCAAATCTATGTAGCTTCAAAATCACAACACAGAAATTAAAATCTACTTCTCCAATATAAAATCGATGTGTGTGTGAAGAATTAAGCATAGTATTATGAATTCATGAGTTGTTTCAATTCCCGACCCTCAATGGTCACATATATTCTTTCATCACTCGTAAGATTCACATACCCCCAAACTCATTCTTTTCGCTCTTTTCAAGTGTGTGAATTAAGGTTGAATCTATACTATCCTCACCTCTCTAGTTTAGGTAAATCTCACTAATTGCAAGTCAATGTATCAATAAATAAGGATTCTCCATTAAATTTGATTGTTTTAGTCTCTAAGATTTAATTAGGCTAATAATCTCTGATCAAAAGTCAAATTTTCTTAAACAAGTGTTTGGGACATAATCAAGGTATTTGATGCGTCTGTTTCATGCACTTGCTCTTTTTTTCTATATTTTTTTCTCTCATTTTTTTTCAACACATTTTTTTTTCTTTATTTGCAACATTCTCTCTCTTAAACTTTCTAAATGACCCATGTTGTTAACTTTAGGCCGATGACTCCCAAGTCAGTTGACTTTAGGGCAACGGTTTTAACACCCTTACGGGCTTAATAACTCGAGTCATAAAGGTTACAAAGAGAAATTTTCAAATAAAATGTATTTTTTTCTTGATTAGTGCAATGTCCCTCATTAAACACATATCCAAGTAAAATTGACCTCTAACTTGAAATTTTTACCCAATTGCATCACATTGACCTTAGACAATCAACACAAGATTTTAAATTTCATACACGGAATCCCTATTTATCTCAATATCCTCCTACAACTATGAAATCCCCGAAACTATTATAAATTTGGTCTAAGGATGTAGAATTTAGTGGTTTTGGATTTAGCATATATGGTCCACTATTTCAACCTATCCAATTATGAAATCAACTCATTCCTCCGCAATGCTTAACTTAATTCATGTGCTCAATATATATCAAATTTCAATAGAAAAGCAAAATTTAATCTAAGCATGCAACTTATTCACCATTCATAGATCAATTAATGATTCAATATATTTTTCATTGTCTGTCAGGCCAACTAACTCACACAAGCACACAAAAAGAAAATATTTTGAATTTTTTCAATTTTTTATATATATCTAAAGCAATAAAAGCACACAAAATAAATAAACATAAAAATGATGCAAACACACACAAAATTGAAAACAAAATAAAAATGAAAATGAAAACTCATGTTTTCTACCCCCAAACTTAAATTAGATATTGTCATCAATGTCTTAAATTCCAAATCCGCATATAAAGGGGTGGGGAAGAAATGAAGAAAAGACTCCCCTGATATGACTCATAATCCAATTACTAGCTTCATATTGCTTTCATTGACTTCTTGGTCAATATTGGTTTAAATGTTCCGCGACGTCATGTTCCTGCACAATACAATCAAATAAAGCATTAAGATTAAATAACTGAAACAAGTGTTACTTAGCTCTAATATCTAATAAATCAACTAACATATCGAAGACCTAAGGGGAAACGTGATATGGATAATGAGTCCCTAAAATTGAATATAAAAAAATTAATCTAAATTATCTTATTTCTAGAAAGCATAATAAATAAAATGGAAGAAAAATTGGGCTGCCTCCCAATAAGCACTTTGTTTAAAGTCTTTAGCTTGACTTTGTTGTTTCGGTATCATGAAATTTCGAAGAATGCTTTTGATGCCTTGCTCAGTTTGTCTCTTCTGACTTTGCCCCACTCTTCATTACTTCTACAAATTTTAACATTGCTCTCTCCAATGTGATATGATATGTCTATCTCCTCCGATTTGAATTCAACTATGTATACTTCTTCATTCTCTTCAGGTTTAATTACAAAGTCAATGATAGGGCAATCAGTGAAATCGACAGAATGTGTGTTAACGTCTTCTTCATGAATTGCCTATTCTTTGTTTTGTTCATTTGTAATTGATATTTCATCGTCTTTGTACTCGTCTTTCATAATTGATATCTTCTCGGGTTGAATGGCCGATTCACAATTTAAATCCACAGGCAATGTAAACTCTTTTCTTTCAAACTTTTCGAGTGGATTATATCCCCACCTTTTAAATTCAATCCAGAATATGCCATCTCCTATACACATTTTGTTTTCATCTAACTTGGCAAAATCAGTGTAGTATTTTGCAATTGCCTCCTCGTTCAACATGGAAAGACCAAATTCCACAAACGTATCGGAAGGGATGCACTCACCCACAGGCATGTAGGCTTCAGAAGATGTGTCAATTGCTAGTTTTCGACATCTTAAATATTGTTTAAACCGCAGAAGCTTGAGCTGAAAGGGTTCAGTGCATGTATTCACGCAGTAGCCGGTATAATGCACCCCATAACATAATTCACAATATATATCTTCTTTCTCGTCGTCCATGTCAAGATTATTCATTGCAAAAATGTTTTCAACATGTCGCGTTAGAATCTTAGATGCATTGTTGAACGGCACCTGGATAGAATATCAAGTAAGAGAGATCAGGGTGGGTAGCCAAAATCAATAAAAAAAACAAAAATTGAATTTAATATAAACTACTAAACTAAAATTAGATCATTTATTCCCCGGCAACGGAGCCAAAAACTTGTTCGCGTGAAACCCGCAAACGTTCGGGATCGTTGTACAAGTAATAAGATTTGTGAGTTAATAGTATCGTTCCCACGAGGAATAAGGTCTAATAAGTAGTTTAATAGCTACTATTAAATTCGAATTGTGGTCATATCAAAATAGATGGTTTGTATGATTTCTATACTAATCCTAAACTAACAAAACAAATAAAGTATTTACATAATACGTGAATGTTTGTATTGGAATCATGAATCCCCCTATTTTCATCTATTTCAATTCTCAATAATTAATCTAGTACATTCATGCATTTTTGACAATCGATAAAGCTAATATGTTAAATGTTCTTTCCCAAAATACACCAACCTATGACTAACACGAGACGATCCTATTCCTAGTCCGAATTCATATGAAAGTCATGCATTTGGTTTAGATTATCAATAAGATTGCATGCGTGAAAGAGATTATTCCTAATTCTAACTACACATGTTGATTTTACCGCATTCTAGACTTATTGTGAGTATTCATACACTACAACAAGCAACTAACTACTTAATTGGTGATCAAGTAATAAGTAGTGCAATGGGTATGTAAAATCAATCAACTAATAACACAAAAATCCTAAATTGATATCTTGAATTAAAATAAATGAAAATAGAGTTCAAACATTCATCCAATACAAAGAAAAACTAGCATAACATATTTAAAATTAAATTACAAAGGAACAATTGGAAAATCATCACCCGGAAAGAAGAAATAATGAAGAATTGGAAATTTTCCACGTTCTTGATGTGAATCTTGAATTCGGATGAAAAATCTTCAATATCCTATGCAATTCGCCTTGATTCCACGTTTTAGCCATGTTCTTCGCCTCCAAAATATGTATAATATAGAGATTTCTAGGTCTAGAGAGGTTTCCCTTATGTGTATCCCTCGTTTTCTATTTATAAGAGCCAGAAAATAGGTCAAAATCCCGCTCAATTTGGTTTCCAAAAGAGCTTGAATCGTAAAAGGAAACTAAAGATTCTTCTACGGAAAAGGCATGTGCACGCGCACTGTTATAAGTGTTGCCCGTGTGCTGTAGAACCAACTGACTCTCGGGTTGGGAGAAATAACGCCGTGCGCGCGCGCCATGAATTGCCTGCGCGCGCGCAGGTTTGTCTCTGAACAGCTTCTGGTATTTTGACCATAACTTTTTCTACACATATACAATTGAGCTGATTCAAGTTGAGTTAGAAATCTAATTCAAATATCTAAAATTCTTATAGAAATATCAATTTTCCAATTCGAAAGATTTCTATGCCAAAATTGCGTCTCAATGTGAGCCTGAAAATCCGAAGCATAACTTTTTCGGCTGGAAGTTGATATGTGATAATACTTGGACTATATTTCATTCCTTTGGCCTCTTTCCTCATCCAATTGATATCTAACACTCTCAAATATTCATCGCGAGGTTCGACGTAACTTTTGAATATTTTCATTTCAGCTCTCGAACTTTGTATTTGATACAATGGACCCTTTTTCTGCTATCTTTGCATTCTTTTCTTCAATTCTTCATCAAACATTGAGTTTTACCTATGCAATAAAATATAATACAAATTAAGCAGTATTTTATCCAAAGAACAGTAAAATATCAACATTTAGGACCTTAAATAAGTGTAGAAACTACACTTATCAATAGGTGTTGGCAGATAAATTTTTTAGCAGATGTATAATTTTTATAAGCATGAACGGAAAAAATTTTATCTGCACAACGTTTCTATTGGTTTGCCTTAACGGCTGTTACAAAACACAACGAAAAGTTAGCTACTAACGGTCGAAAAAATCGATGGTAACAGTCGAAAAATTCGGCTGTTAACAACCAACATTTTTTGCTGTTAACATCCGATAATTTTGGCTGTTAACAGTCAAACTTCGGCTGTTAGGTGGGCTATTTGTTTTTAATAAGTTTATGTTTGGTTGTAAGCCGAATTTTTGATTGAATATTTACAAATTCTATTTTGCCATGCACAGATATAAGGATTATACTCCCGATTTGTTATTTTAGTGATTTTGAATTGGATGAAAATAATCGATGTGCATGGAAATAGACAAGTGACGAACAAAGTAATATGCCAACACATATAGCATAGACTACATCGTACGACGAACTGTACCATGATATACAGAACAAACTGAACGTCGATTCATCTCGATACAATATGGTACTGAGATATCAATTCCAAGATCATTTGCCATTTTCAATTCCACCTACAAAAGTTACATATGAAATTGACGTGAGTTGTCTATTTGATTTGAACAAAACACAAACGGCACCAATTTGCGTGACTTTAGTGATAAAGGACGATGATAAGTGTATTTTATACATTTAGGGTGTGTTTGACACCCATTTTTTGAAGATAAAAATTTTTAGAATAGTAATTGATGGGAGAATATGTGGTGAAAAAGTTATGAAAAGTTATAGATTTGTGTGTAATATTATTTTATTAGAAGAATGTGTGGTTGAAATGAAGTAAGAGAAAAAAATGAGAATGAGAATGGGTGTCAAACATGGGCTTATTTTTATCGTTAAACTGAAGCAATTGTCATTACTTTAAATGATTTGAGGCTTAATTTTGTATATATTTTGTTTGATAGGTACATCTCGATGCAAAACCATGGAATTGAAGAAAATGGGTTGAAAATTGACTAAAGTGGACCTCATCCAAAGTTTGGGGACTAAAAGTGTTAATAGATTATTCGGACCTAGTATCGATTATTGGAGAGATGTTGGAGTCAATTACACGAAATTGGAAGATGGAGGGTCAAGAAAATACAAAGAAAGAACCAAAATAAATAAGGAATACAATTCGGGGACCAAAGTGCAACAATTGAAAGATTTTTATGCATGCGCGCATCTCTCGCTCGCGCACGGACTTAGTTTTTATTTATCGAGAGTGAGACACTTGAACGGCGAGAGAGCAACGAAAATACGTGGTGCTCGCACACAGGCTATTTCTTGGCCTGAACGGTTCAATTTTCTGGTTTTATCCAAATTCCTATAAAAATCAAATTTAACCTACTTTCTAGGGAGAGGAACGGCGTGACGACAAAAAGCATATCAAATCCAAATTTTCATCACAAGAAAGAGTTTAACACAAGATTCAAAGGCAATTATCACAAGAGATTGAAGATTCAAAAGCCGGGTTAAAGAGTTACAAAGAAGAAATTGAGTTTTTACTTTCCATTCATTATTTGTCATTCCGGGTTATGTTTTTCCAAATCTTTTTGTGTGATTTCCAAAACATTATGCTAGACTAATTATTTCTTGTATTGGATTGATGATGAAACTATTTGATTTCTAATTTTTAATTCAGGACTTGTGATTTTTATTTTGATTCTTGCGTTGTGATTCTATATACATGATTTTTCTTATTGTTTTAATGTTTGCGCACCATTAGGGCAATAAGTTGCTGATTCGTAGTGTTGGAAAAATCACGATAGGTAGAACATTGTATGTGGAACACATGAAGAATAAATATTAGGAATAATATTTGTGAAGTGTGCGATCTTATATGATAATCCTATATTTTAATGCATATTCATCATATGAATGCGGACTAAAAATAAGATCGCATCGTGATCAATATAGGTTTATTATATCTTGGAAAAGAATAATAAATAAAGAGGGAATTATCGATCGTCATGAATGCAAGGATTGAAGTAATTTCACAAGTTGAGAATTGAATGCTAGAGTCACTTAGTGGAATCGAAAATCCAATACACTCTTTCACATTTGATTTGAAAATCATAATTTTATTGTTTTCGTAGTTTTAGATCATAGTTAAATAAAAATCCACCATATCTTGTTATTGTTTCGAATTTAGATATATCGATTGCACTAGAATTAATCCTTATTCACTGTGGGACGATAACTCATTTATCACAATTATTACTTGTACAACGAAATTGTACGCTTGCGGGATTATTTTACAACAGACGACGTAGAAGGTAGAAATAAACATTCGGATGGAGCTGATGATAATGCAAATGATTTTTGGGATACAATTGAGATAGCTCGTGAGGATGACACTAATATTCCTGAGATAATTGTTCATCATCGTGACATCACTGAGACGCACATAATTCAATCGGTAGTTCAGGACAGCGAGAATGTAAATGAATTTACAAACGAGGATTTAATTGCTTTATCCCATCAAAGACATGAGCGGGGTGGGAGCTTAAGGTCCTGAACGAGCGGACCTTCATCTAATTCTTCACGCGTGGTTCCCGATTATGAAGATCTGCATGTTGAGCAATTGTTTGTAGGGGTGGCAAAAAAGCTCGTGGGCTCGCACGGCTCGGGCTCGGCTCGGAAAAAGCCCGAGCCAAGCCCGGCTCGGGCTCGGTGGCACCGAGCCAAAGCTCGGGCCGAGCCACATTTAGTGGACATGGCCCGAGCCAGGGCCGGCCCGTGTAATAAAAAAAAAAATTTAAATCTGCCTGCCGTAACGTTAATATGGAAGAAATCAAGAAATTAAGGAAGATATGGCCTTGTATGTGGGAAGTTCCTATTAATTTATTAATTATTATTTTTAGATTTACGTCACTTCACAAATATCCAATATAATTGTATGTATATATGTGTGTGTGTATGTGTGTGTGAGTATATATATATATATATATTGACTACAAAGGGCCATTTTCGAGCAAATTATATTATCCCCACCTTTTGAAGTTAAAAAAAAAAAAAACATTCGACGAAATTAATCGCCCTTTCATAACCATATTAATAAAATGGAATTAAACTCGAACATATTTGATTAATCTTCAAAATAAAATAATTTTCATAACCTACTTAGCATCGCTTTCCACACCGTCAAAGCAAAAGTTACTTTAAAGTTTTTTATTTGTAAAACGAAAAATAATTTTTCGTATAGAACTTATTTTTCGAGAATGTAAGTCTTAAATTTAAATTGTAGATCAATAAATTTTAGGGTTAACTTATAGAGTTCCGATTGTTTCAATTTGATTACTTAACATCCATTTTTATTTTAGTTTGCCAATTCCATATGTAACCTTTACCAAAATTAATTAAATGAGAAAAAAAAGTCATTATTCAATATGTCTACTCCAACTTTACCCAATTCCCAATGGGTCAAATTAGAAACAAATTAAGTCAGGTTTGAAAAGATGTTTGGAAAAAATAAAGATTTCTATGGCTCTGGTGACGTACGGCTGCTTGACGTTATAAAGAAGAAGGAGTGTTGTTGCACTTGCAGGCAGCCGTGTAATTATTAAAAAAAAAATTTTTTTTTTTTAAATCTACCTGTTGTTGCAGGCAGAATAGCTGCCTGCTACAGGCAGCTATGTAGCTGCCTGTAGCCGGGCAGGCTACAGGCAGATTCAAATCTGCCTGAAATCGGGCAGATTTGAATCTGCCTGATTTGATTTCAGGCAGATGTAGCGGGACAGACGGACTATTAGGCGTTAGCGTGCACGCAAGATTTTTTCTTGCGTGCACGCAAATAATTTTTTTTTTAAAAATTTTAAAAATTGAATATATTTTTTTGTCTATAAATACGAGAAAATTTTTATAATTTCATATCACTCTTCAATCGCTTAACTCTTTATACAATATTCAATATTCTACTCTCCAATTATTTAGCTATTATTTTCAATTTACTCATTTTGCTATATTCTTTACTACAATATTCAGTATTCTCCTCTCCTATTTTTTTTACACATTTGACTATATTCTTTACTACAATTTCTCTCTATTATAATACTTACACATGGATTTTACCAGTGATGAAATTAATCAGTTTAAAGGTAGTTCGAGTACTCCATCGGGGAACGATACATCTCAAAATATTCCAATTAATTTGGAAGATATCGAAGAGGAGGAAGTAGTCGAGGTTAAAAGGTTGAAAAAAGAGTCTGCTGATTGTTGGCAACATATGACTCGTAAAAAAGTTGGGGTTCAAAATGGAGTTGATATTTGGAAAGCATGTTGCAATTATTGTGGTAAAGAACTTTGTTGGAAGCCCAGTTCGAGTACATCGCATTTAAATAGACACATTTTACGAAGTTGCAAAGCGAAACCAGTCGGTCTTGACCCGAAACAGACCGAACTAACATTTACCGGTTCCGGTTCCACTTTATCCACTTTTGTGTATTCACAGGAAAGATTTCGTGAAGGAATGACCGCATACGTGGCTGCAGCAGAGATGCCGCTAACGATGATCGAGTCGGAACACTTTACTCGTCTTGTGCAGAAATATCTCCAGCCCAGGTATAATTCTTATTGTAGAAATACTCTTCGTTCGGATGCTATAAAATTATATAACAGAAGAAAACAAACTGCTATTGAAAATCTAAAAACTTTTGATTGTGTTATATCATTTACATCTGATTTATGGACCGATGTTAATAAAAAAGGATATCTTGCTGCTACAGCTCATTACATTGATCACCTATGGATTATGCATAAAAAAATAATTGCATTCAGATGTGTAGAATATCCTCATAATGCGACTAATATATACATGGTTTTAAAAGATATTATACAAGAATATGGTATGCAAGAAATGGTTCGAAGTTTTACTTTTGATAATGCTAGTGTAAACAAAGTTGTTATCGAAAAATTTATTGATGATTTGAATCCTAAATTTGGAGGTTTATTTTTTCATCAACGTTGTGTATGTCACATTATTAATTTGATTGTAAAATATGGATTGGAATATATAAAATCACCTTTAGATAAAATTAGGCAATCAATTAATTTTATAACTATATCACCAGCAAGAAAGCAAGCATTTAACAGTTTATGTGCAAAGTATGGCTTAGAAGAGAGATCATTTGTCACTGATGTATCACATAGATGGAATTCTACATATCTTATGTTACATTCGTGTGAAAATTATGATAACGTTATTTCAATGTATTATAATGGTAAACATACATATGGACCCCGAACATAATTTAGAAGATTGGGAATGGTCTCTTGCATTTCAAGTGAAAAATTTCTTAAAACCTTTTTTCGATACCACAAAGGAATGTAGCGGTGTTTATTATCCTACATCTTCAATTGTTTTACAACATTTTTTCTATATTGCACAAACATTTAAAAAATATAGGAGTTTGACAATTTTTGTTAACATAATTTATTCTATGGAGGCAAAATTTCGTAAATATTAGGAAGAGATACCCTCTTTATTTTTATTAGCTTCAGTGATGGACCCTCGACTTAATTTAACTGGCACAAAAGCTACTATAAAGGGGATTTCAAATTTCATGAATATAGAATTATCACATGTGCATATAGAATCTATGTTATGTGAAATGTATAACTATTACGCTGAAAAAAATGGTCAATGTAGTTCTACTACCCAAAGTTCTTTTTCAAAAAATACATCAACAAATGCAGAAATTTTTTGGAATTTTTTAGAGACCAATACTAGTGTTCCCTCATTTAATTCTAGTTCGTCAATATTTAGAGCAGTAGATGTCAGTGGTACAAATCTTGAAATTCCCTCTGAGTTAGCTAGGTATATGTGCGTGGACGTTCGTAGTATGTTACAACCAGAACAATTAGAGGAATTTAATTTTTTATCATGGTGGAGGTGTAACGAAAGGCAATATCCAATTGTATCAAAAATTGCTCGCGATCTACTAACACCTCCGGTGTCTACGGTAGCATCGGAGGCTGCATTTAGTTTAGGTGGTCGAGTTTTATGTGACGAACGATCAAGACTAAAAGAAGATATATTGGAGGCTTTAATATGTTTGAAGAATTGGGAATGTGTGGAATTACGCCTTCAAGAACAAGTTGACAGCATAATGGCCGAAGAGTTACAACAAATTCAAGCATCTATGATATTGTAAGTTTTTAAATTGATTAGTTTAAAATAAATGCAATTTTTAAATTTTTTTTGTATCAAGAAAAATTGTATACGAAATATTTTATTCGTGTACAGTTTTAACTCCGCCTACGATAATTGTAGCCGGTCCCAAGCCCGGATAAAGGAGGAGGGTTTACAATGTAAACTTTACAATTTTAAAATTTATTTAATTTATAACACGAAGGAAAAAAAAACCGAGCCGGCTCGGCCCACAAAGGCTCGGGACGAAAGCTCGGGCCGAGCCTCATTTTTTTTTGCTCGGGCTCGATACGAGCTTTTTTTTTTTGGCTCGGGCTCGGCTCGGCTCGGCTCGTTGCCACCCCTAATTGTTTGAAACGAAGAAAGATTTGAAAGGAAGTTGTGCACCTGCTGACATGAAATTTAACTTTGAGTTCAAGGTAACGAAATCAAACAAATCCTTCATAACACTTGTTTGCGTCAATGACAGTTGCCGTTGGTGGTTGCAAGCGACTAAGATGGATATGAATTAGAATTTTTTAGTTTGCAAGTATACACGAGAACATACTTGTGAATTGGGGATTCGTCAAAACGATCACAGGCAAGCTTGATCATAGTTTATTGGTCGACAGATAATGCACAAGTATCAGAACCCATGGACGATCTAGACCTTCAGACATCATTAACGACGTTCGACGAGAGTACAGAGTGGTCATGAGCTATCAGAAGGCCTTGAAGGCCAAAAAATGCGCGTTGGAGGATTTAATGGGCTCCACCGATGAGAGTTATGCTAAATTGCCAGTTACTGTCATAATTTGGGGACAACTAATCACGGTTCCACTTTTTTCATTGGAACGGAGGGCGAGAATTAATTTACGTATTTATTCATAGCTCTTTGATAATGCATTAGAGGATTTAAAAATGCGATGTGACCGGTAGTTTTAGTCGACAGTACAACTCTAAAATGGAGATACAGGGGCAAGTTGATTATTGCTACATGTCAAGATCCCAACATCCAGATTTACTCACTTGCATTCGGCGTACTCGACAGTGAGAATGATCTGTCAATGCGTCAACGTTCTTTACGAAGCTCAGGAAAGTGATCGGAGAAGTTAAGGAATCGTTGGACGAGTCGCGCTTCTCCGTACAATGTGCATATCATCTGGTATACATGGTGGACCTGACTGACAACACATACACTTGTACTTGATTTCAGCTGGAGAGTTTTCCATGTGAGCATGCAGTCACGATATCTATGAATAGAAGCTTTGCAGTGAAAACATTATGTTTTCATTACACGACTGATTATTGGAGAGCTGCATGTGCTAAGACTATATTTTTCATATCGAACGAATCTGATTGGGAAGTTCCTGACCGTATTCTCCCACTTAATAGTTTGTCGCCACCGGTAGTAGAACTGCGTGGCCTTGGGCATTCACGAACTTCTAGAATACCCTATACTGGAGAGTTTTCTCGACCGCGTCAGTACGGCAGATGTAGAGCAGTCGGCCATACTCGCCAAATTTGTACGAGTCAAATTTTCCGAATGACAATTAGTTGAGTATGTAATGGTATTGCTATTAAATGAACAATATTTGGATAATCATTTTAGCGTAACTTTATTTGCTAATCTGATAAAATATAAATTTAATTCAATTACTTAACATTTAATTACGTAATTATTTACTTAATATTTATTTTTTGTAATTACCGAATTTTAACATAAATAAATGAACAAAATTCAATTTACAATATTACAAAATTCAATGTACAATTTTTACAATATTTACAAGTATTAAATAAATGAATCGACAATTAAATGTACAACGTTTAAGGATCACACTCGAATTCTTACAAATCGCACGCTAATTTATTTCTCCAAATTTGTATCCATGCCTAGTTGATTCCATCAACCTTATGTCATATACTCAAAAATTCAATGTATTTTATTGCAAAAATGCTGCAATCGCCCCTACAATTGAATAATAAACGTGTTAATTCGAAAATGTTTTAGATAAAAACTAAGTTTTCAAGTTAAAAACAAAATATAAATACTTACGATCTCGACTGTCTCGTCGTCGTCTGGTCCCGCACGATGGCTAGCATGTCATTAACAATAACACTCGCTCGGGCAACCATCAATGGAATGATCACTACAAGCAGCTCCAACTGCTGCTCAAGTTGGCCCTGTGTCAGACATGAATGGTCGGAGTCGTACACATACATCGTGGAGTTAGCAAAAATAATCTCCACAGCAATCGTATGATGATTCACGATTGCTGGAACATATATATGTGTACAAGCCTCACATGCCTTTCCCCCGAGTCTCGGCAACATCCCTACGACCCATTCGGCCATATATTTAGGCAGCACGTACTTACTACCTATAAGTTGCAGCGACTGATGCTCAATGGTAACAACACCAAAAAACTCAATGCTCAGTATGAGTCAGCGGGGCATGTCGAATGATCGCGAATATCGTCGAGCTCAATCTCTCAATAACTCTATGGTCAGGTCGATGTGCTACATCAGAAACACCAATAAAAAACATAGGGAGTTATTTCATGTCATAAACAAAAAAATAATGTATACATAATAAACAATAATATGACTATTTCACTTACATCGTCGGCGAGCCACATCCTCGAAGTGGTGATGTCATAAAACCATTTATAGGCATCTGAGATCGTCCTCTCCCCAACGATGCGGCTATGTCTGACAAAAAAAAAAAGAAAAATATTAAAAAAGATATAGATGAGTGAGCGTAGCGTACTTCATTGAAATTCTAAAATACTTACCGAGGCTTAATTATCCTCCACTCCGTCTCGAACGCTTTCCATTTGGCTACGTCTACCTCTTGAAATAGATTAGGGTACGTCCCGTCGACGAACGTCCTCCTCTTCGCCTCAGCCGTGAAGGGAGAAATGACGTACTGCAAAGGCAACCTGACTCTCTTGCCGACCACCTGCTTCGGAGCGTCAACGACACGTCTTTCCCCGCAGCTCTGTCCTACGTATGCTCGTCCTTCACCTCGGGGTCCACCATCTCCTCTGGACTCCCCACCACCACCACCTCCTCCGGGGCCACCTCATCCGTCCTACTCTCCTCCGGGGCCACTGCATCTGTCCTCCCCACCACCATCACCTCCTCCAGCGCCACTACCTTTGTTCTCCCCTCCTCTGGGGCCTCTATCTTACCCTCCTCCGGGGCCTCCATCCTCTGAGGCCACCGTCCTACACTCCTACGGGGCCACTGCCTCCGACCTACCCTCCTCCGAGGACAAAAGAAATAAAGCCAATGTAGCATCGTCTGCCTAGGAATGACCACCTCCGTCATCCCGTCCCATGCCTATTATATCGCCTCGGAGAGCTGCGATCATTCCTGAAGATCTACCATATGGCGACGTAAAACTCCAACGTCATTAGATAAATCCTCGACCCGTCCCCTGAACTCACATGCCATCTCTCCCATCTGCTCCGCCAACTATCGGCGCATCTTCCTCCTCTACTCCGCCAACTCTCGGCGCATCGTCCATCTGATCCACTATAAATACTACAGGTAATCATACATATCAGTGGACGATGGAGAAGGTGACATGATCGAAGGCGGTGATGAGGCAATGGTGAGGCCCTTGGAGGAGACAGTGATGCCCTCGGCAGAGGAGATACCCACAGCGGAGGTGATCGTCGATCTATTTGACCACCCTTCTACACGGATTGGAACATTAAAAATTATTGTATTTAATGAAAATTGACTAACGCATACAAAGTTGTAATAAAAAAATTATATTAAATTCACGTACCTCATCCCGGTCAGCTTCATCGTGCGGAGCGGCCAATTCACGGACATATCCACGACCCTCCTCATTTGTCGACGGAATCAACTCCGTGATGACTTGAAGTGGCATACCAACAATTCGAGTTAATGGTCACGTCATCATATTTTGTAGCTACACACAACATAAATCACAAATGTATTATCTAACCTGAGGGTCGTCGAGGAGAGCTAACAGCTTTTTGCTAGTCGGACATCCCTTTGTTCGGGATGCTTGCCAATGATGCATCCGAGGGCAGGGTGTCTCCCCTCGCCTCGCAAACTGTGTACCTAGGAGGGGGACCGTCTCGTACGCCCAGATCTGCAACACATACAATTATTATATTCATATTTATTGTAAACCATATTTTTATAATAAATTATGTCAAACATTTACCTGTACGGCAAGGGGCAATTCGTACGTATCGTATTTACGCATGGTCCCATTCGACCTCGAGTGTGATCTGGTGAAGATGTGCACCGTGTCCTCAAAACATCTCCGGCCCCATGGATATGTGCTGAAGACAATAAGATCATCGATGATCTGCAGATGGAATAGGTCGATCCCAGTCTTTCGATGGTGACATCGTAACACGCTCTCTAGGATGTAGACCAGGTCAAGCTTCAGTTTGTCCAACATATGGTTACACCTCGTGATCTCGTCCATCAGAGCTGACAACAGCACCATCCCCTATCCCTCAATGTAAGTGTCGTGCAGTCTGCTTCTCTGAGTTTCGGCACGAGCTGCATCATCACCTGTAATCTCCAGTCCTATGATGAAGCAAAATCGAACATGGAGAAACCGATGACCTTGCCCTCAGGTCGAAGTTAAAGGCATCGCTGTCGACTGGACCAAGCAATCGACACAATAGGGCATCGAGGATCTACCCCAAGAACTGTACTTCTCTCAAAGAAATGAACGTCGAAACATATCTGCATGCTGCTCATCCAGCAACTCCAACACGGAAGTGTAACTGCCAATGTTACCGTTCTAGGTAGCCTTGACCGAAATCTGTCTCAATATCAAGTCCAAGTGATACTCCATGCTGCAAAATTTTTTTAAAAAAAATTTAACTATCAGCACTTCGAACATAAGATAATGAAATATAGTATAATCACAGAAAATTAAGTGAACTGAATTGTAACAGCTACACAAGAGAAATAATTAAATTAAAAAATAAAAGGAAAAAAAAAATTGTTGATTCTGTTAAAAAGAATATTTCATTAACAGAATTTTAAATTAAAAAATTTAAAGGAAAAAAAATTTGCTAATTTGTTAAAATAGAATATTTTATTTTGGTAATTATTCTATTAACATTATTTCTTTCATTAAAATATTTAATTATTTAAATAAATTTTATTAAATTACGTAAAATATATAATTATTTAAATATTTATTTAGTCCCTGTTTGAGCCACATTATTTTTTCATTCTCATTCTTCTACTCATTTTCAACCACACATTCTTCAATAAAATAATAATTTTCATCTCAACAATAATTTTTCCTTCATTTACAACCACAAATTCCCCATCACATCAACAAAAAATGAATTATTGGAGAAAAATGTGCACCAAATAGGGGCTTAATATTCAATTTATTTAATTATCCATGTTTATTTATTTACTTATACATAAAATAATTATGAAGAATAAATTTTATGTCGTTACGTAAAATATTTAATTAAGTAAATATTATTCAATTACGTAAACTATTTATTCATATAATTTTTATTCAATTACGTAAAATATTTAATTCTACAAATATTTATTTCATATTCGATTTATTCAGTTATTAATAAAATTTAAAGGAAAAAATAAGAAGTTGTTAATTTGTTAAAATATAATATTTAACAATTACAATTATTTATTTAATTATATTATTGATCATCAAATTAAAATCAAAATTAATTATTTAATTATATAATTTTTATTCAATCACGTAAAATATTTAATTCTATAAATATTTATTTCATATTCGATATATTCAGTTATTAATAAAATTTAAAGGAAAAAATAAAAAGTTGCTAATTTGTTAAAATATAATATTTAACAATTACAATTATTTATTTAATTATATTTGTTAATTGTCAAATTAAAATTAATTATTTAATTATATATTTTTATTCAACTATGTAAAATATTTAATTATATAAATATTTATTTCATATTCGATTTATTCAGTTATTAAAAAAATTTAAAGGAAAAATATAATATTTAACAATTTATTTAATTATATTATTAATTATCAAATTAAAATTAATTATTTAATTATATAATTTTTATATTATTACGTAAAATATTTAATTCTATAAATATCTATTTCGTATTCGATTTATTCAATTATTAATAAATCTTAAAGGAAAAAATAAGAAGTTGCTAATTTGTAATAATATAATATTTAATAATTAAAATTATTCATTTAATTATATTATTAATTATCAAATTAAAATTAATTATTTAATTTTAAAAAATTTAATCGATTATGTAAAATATTTAATTCTATAAATATCTATTTAATATTCAATTTATTAAATTACGTAAAATATGTAATTATATAAATATTTATTAATTATATTAATTTTAATGAAATGTGTAAAATATTTAATTATATAAATTTTATTCAATTACGTAAAATATGAGCCAAACAGACCCTAAAATACCAAAATTTCACCCCCTAAGATTGATACTCAAGCAGATCTACGCATATATGATTCAATAAATCAAAAAATGTGAAAATAATTGAAACACAATATGTGAAAAAAAAGGGTTGTGAAATGCAAAAAAAAAAAATTAACCTTCCTCTTTTGTGGTTGTTGACGCCGGTGTCAGTAATGGTTGTTTGTGAGTAGGTGACCAGATTTCTCTTTCAAAGTGGTCGGTTTCTGGGAGTTGTTTGGGACGATTTTCACACTTGGAGACGGTGAAGATTTTTCTTTTCTTTCAATGAGGGGTATTTTTGCCTTTTAGGTGTTTAAAATTAGGTTTTAGGTTTTTTTTTTTAAATGTTATTTCTTGGTCAAAGGTCAAACTTGAATTATGACATTTTCAACAGGCTATTCGCACGTATTTCCTCTACACAACATCTACTAAATAATCAACAAATAAATTATTTTAAATGTTAAATTCAAAATCATAAATAAACAAAAAACTAACATTCTTAAATATCACTTTCCTAATGACTTGTTGTGGGTGATTGGGTTGTCGATTGTGAGCCACTGGTCTGATATTTTTATTTTTATTTTTATTTTTATTTTTTCAAGTAGTCAAAAACCAAACTGGGGTGGTCGACTGGTCTGAAATTTTTATTTTTTTCTAGTAAAAAACAAAACTGGGCCGGCCATTTCCACTAATTTCCTGGGTAACTTTAAAATGGCCTGGTCAAATGCCTATAATTGTTTTTTGACTTTTTTACGAGTGAATAACTTCAAAATGACCTAATAGTGTTCAAAAGATAAAAATGTCCTTAAGTGAATAATACTTTAATTAACAAATAAAAATCAAACTCCCTACATAACATTACAAAATCAGCTCAAACACAGATAAAAATTCTCTCATCTTCTACACTCTGAAAATTTCAAAAATATCGATAGCTAAAAAAAAATTGTTTTCGGTCAATTACTTCGAATCGGTAAGTATATTAACGTATGTTTACTTTCGTTTTCGTTAAATATATGTATGTTTTTACTTGATAAATTAAGATTCGACATAAGAGTTAGCAAATAAATTTTTTTAGTAGATGCGTAATTTTTTTAAGTATAATGGGAAAAGAATTCATCTGCATAACTTTCCGATTGATTTGTCTTAACAGCTGTTACAAAAAACGACGAAAAGTAACAGCCAAAAAAATAGATGTCACAGGCCTAAAAATCAGCTATTAACAACCAACATTTTCGGTTGTTAACAACCGTTAATTTGGGCTGTTAACAGCCGAAAATGTTGGTTTTTTAGTTGAGTGTTAGGTGTTGTTTTGTTTTTTAATAAGTTTCTATTTGATTGAATATTTACAAATTCGCTTTTGCCATGCCACAAATATGAGGATTATACTCCCGGTTTGTTATTTTGGTGATTTTGAATTGAATGAAAATAATCGATGGACATGAAAATGGACAAGTGACGAACAAAGTAATATGCCAACACATATAACAGAAACTACATCGTACGATGAACTGTACCTGATATAAAGAACAAGCTGAACATCGATTTATCTCTATACAATATGGTACTAAGATATCAATTCCAAAAGCATTTGCCATTTTCAATTCCATCTGCAAAGGTTACATCTGATATTGACGTGAGTTATTTGTTTGATTTGAACAAAATGCAAATGACTTCAATTTGCATGACTGTTGTGATGAAGGACAACGTAGAAGGTAGAAATGAACATTCGGATGGAACTGATGACAATGCAAATGATTTTTGGGATACAGTGGAGATAGATAGCGATGATGACACTAATATTCCCGAGACAATTGTTCATCATCGTGACATCACTAAGACGCACATAATTCAATCGGAAGTTCAGGACAGCGAGAATGTAAATGAATTTACAAATGATGATTTAATTGCTTTATCTAGTCAGAGACATGCGCGGGGTGGGAGCTCAGGGGTCAGAACGAGCGAACCTTCATCTAATTTTTCATATATGGTTCCCGATGATGAAAATTTGTCTGTTGAGCAACTGTTTGAAACGAAGAAAG
Source organism: Fraxinus excelsior (assembly GCA_019097785.1). NCBI lineage: Eukaryota > Viridiplantae > Streptophyta > Magnoliopsida > Lamiales > Oleaceae > Fraxinus > Fraxinus excelsior. The sequence continues at coordinate 9,363,871 of CM032642.1, forward strand.
GTTTGCAGGAAGCTGTACACTTGCTGGCATTAAAATTCAATTTTGAGTTCAAGGTAAAGAAATCAAACAAATCCTTGTTGACACTTGTTTTCGTTGACGACAGCTGCCGTTGGCGGTTGCGAGGGACTAAAATGGATACGAATGAGAATTTTGTAGTTCGCAAGTATATACGGGAACATACTTGTGAATTGGGGATTCATTAAAACGATCACAGACAAGCTCGATCATAGTTTATTGGACGACAGATAATGTACAAGTATCAGAACCCACGAATGATCTACAGACGTTCAGACATCATTAACGACGTTCGACGAGAGTACGAAGTGGTCATGAGCTACCGAAGGCCTTGAAGGCCAAAGAATGTGCATTTGAGGATTTAATGAGCTCGACCGATGAGAGTTGTGCTAAATTGGCCAGATACTGCCATAATTTGGGGACAACTAATCATGATTTCACTTTTTTCATTGAGACGGAGGGCAAGAATTATTTTAAGTATTTATTCATGGCTCTTGGACAATGCATTCGAGGATTTACAAATGCGATGCGACTGATAATTTTAGTCGACGGTACAACTCTGAAATCGAGATATAGGGGCGAGTTGATTATTGCTACATGTCAAGATCCCAACATCCAGATTTACCCACTTGCATTCGGCGCAGTCGACAGAGAGAATGATTAGTCAATAGTTGGTTCTTTACGAAGCTCAGGGAAGTGATCGTGGAAGTCCCTCATATTGCCTTCGTAACTGATCGGGGTCAGTCTCTAATAAATGCTATCACTGAAATTTTCCCCGCGGCACATCATTGGTACTGCATGTACCATATACAAGGTAATCTAAATACTAGATACCGAGCCAATGCATCGTTTCATTGTTCAAGAAGGCGGTCAAAGCTTATAGTGTCGAGGAATGTAATAGGTTTTCGGTCAAGATAGGAAATAAGTCGATATCGGCATGGGATTATCTTACAAAAACGGGGATAGACCATTGGGCGCGATCACATTTTCCAGGACGTCGGTACAACTTGATGACGTCAAATAACGTGGAGTCTCTGAATGCATTGTTCAAGAAGGATCAAGAGTTGCCAATTCTCGCATTGATTGAGAACATCCGTACGAAACTGCAGCGTGGTTTCACGACCGACGTGCGAAATTGCAGAACTGCTCAAACTGGCTAGTCCCGGCTCAAGAGGATAAATTGTTCAAGGCCGCAGAGGTTGCGAAGAGGTTGATTGTGGAACCACTGGATGAGTCGCGCATCTCTGTACAATGTGCACGTCATCTGGTATACATTGTTGGCCTGACTGAACACACATGCACTTGTACTCGATTTCAGTTGGAGAGTTTTCCATGTGAGCATGCAGTCGCGGTATCTATGAACAGAGGCTTTGCAGCGAGAAGATTATGCTCTCATTATTACGCGATTGATTATTGGAGAACTGCATATGCTGAGACTATATTTTCCTTACCGAACGAATCTGATTGGGAAGTTCCTGACCATATTTTCCCACTTAATAGTTTGTCACCACCGGTAACTGAACCGCGTAGCTCGGGCATTCACGAACTTCAAGAATACCCTCTACTGGAGAGTTTTCTCGACTGCGTCGGTGCGGCAGATGTAGAGCAGTCGGCCATACTCGTCAAACTTGTACGAGTCAAATTCCCCTAGATGACAATTAGTCAAGTATGTAATGGTATTTCTGTTAAATGAACAATATTTAATTATATAAATTTAATTTGCTAATTTGATTAAGTATACAATAGTAACAATTATTTCATACATAAATAGAAGAGTTACTCAATTTAATTCAATGTACAATTCTTACAATATTTACGAGCATTAAATAAATGAATCAACAATTAAATGTATAACGTTTACGGATCACACTCGAATTCGAATTCCTCCAAATTTGTATCCATGCTTGGTTGATTCCATCAACATTATGTCATATACTCAAAAATTCGATATATTTTATTGCAAAAATGCCGTAATCACCCCTACAATTGAATAACAAACGTGTTAGTTCGAAAACGTGTCAGATAAAAAACTAAGTTTGCAAGTACAAAACAAAATATAAATACTTACGATTTCAACTGTCTCGCCGTCGTCTGGTCCCGCACGATGGCTAGCCTGTCATTAACAATAACACCTGCTCGGGCAACCATCAACGGAACGATCACAGCAAGCGGCTCCAACTGCTACTCGAGCTGGCCCTGTGTCAGACATGATGGGTCAGAGTCGTACACATACATCGTGGAGTCAGCAAAAACAATCTCCACGGCAATGGTATGATGATTCACGATCGTTGGAACATATATATGTGTAAAAGCCTCACATGCCTTTCCCCCGAGTCTCGGCAATATCCCTACGACCCATTCGATCATATATTCAGGCAGCAGTACTTACTACCCATACATTGCAGCGACTCATGCTCAATGGTAACAACACCCAAAAACTCAGCGCTCAGTATGAGTCGGCCGGACATGTCGAATGATCGCGGATATCGTCGAGCTCGATCTCGCAATAACTTCATGGCCAAATCAATGTGCTACATTAGGAAACACCAATAAAAAACATAGGGAGTTATTTCATAAAATAAAATAAAAAAATAATGTATACATAATAAACAACAATATGACTATTTCACTTACATCGTCTGCGAGCCACATCCCCGAAGTAGTGATTTCGTGAAACCACTTATATGCATCTGATATCGTCATCTCCCCAACTTGGCGGCTTTGTCTAAAAAAAAAAAAAGTTTTAAAAGATATAGATGAATTAGCGTAGCGTACTTCATTTAAATTCTAAAATACTTACCGGGGCTTAATTATCCTCGACTCCATCTTGAACGGTTTCCATTTGGCTGCGTCCACCTCCCGAAACAGATTGGGGTACGTCCCGTCAACGAACGTTATCTTGTTCGCCTCAGCCTTGAAGGGAGAAACGACGTACTACGAAGGCAACCTGACCCTCTTGCCGACCACCTGCTCTGGGGCATCAACATCATGCCTTTTTCCCGCAGCCATGTTAGGCGTACGCTCGTCTTCCACCTCATGGACCACATCTTCCCTGCTTCCCACCACCACCACCTCATCCGTCCTACACTCCTCCGGGGCCACTGCCTCTGTCCTCGCCACCACCACCTCCTCCTCTAGGGCCATTGCCTCGGTCCTCCCCTCATCCGAGGCCTCTGTCCTACCCTCCTCTAAGGACATAAAAAATGAAGCCAACATAGCATCATCCACCCAGAAATGACCCCCTCCGTCACCTCGTCCATCACCCCGTCTCATGCCTAATATATCGCCTCGGGGGCTGCGATCTCATCATGCGGCTCTACCACATGGTGATGTAAAACTCCAACGTCATTAGATAAATCCTCAACCTGTCCCCTAAACTTACATGCCATCTCTCCCATCTGCTCCGCTATCTCCCCCCTCTGCTCCACCAACTCTCAGCGCATCTAGTCCATCTGACCCTCTATAAATACTGTCAAGCGGTCGTATAGATCAGTGGATGGTGGAGAATGTGACCTGATCGGAGGTGGTGATGCCCACGGCGGTGAATAGGCCCTCGACGGCGGTAATGTCTACGGCGGCGGTGATGCCCATGAGGGCGATGAGGCCCCTTGCGGCGGCGGAGGTGAAGCCCTCAGCGGCTGCGGTGGTGAAGCCCTCGGAGGCGGCGGCGAAGCCCTTGGACCGCCCTTCTACGCGGACTGGAACATCAAAAATTATTGTATTTAATGAAAATCGATTAACACATGCAAATCGATTATATTCAATTCACGTACCTCATCCCGGTTGGCTTCATCGTACGGAGCGGCCAATTCACGCACATATCCATGACCCTCCTCCTCCATCGACGGCATCAACTGTGTTATGACTCGAATCTGGCATAACAACATTTTGACTAGTTAATGATCACATCATCATACTTTGGAGCTATACATAACATAAATCGCGAATGTATTATCTAACATGAGGGTCGTTGAGGAGAGCTGATAGCTTTTTACTAGTCGCACATCCTTCTGCTCGGGGTGCTCGCCAATGATGTATCCGAGGGCAGCGTATCTCCCCTCGCTTTGCAACTGGGTACCTAGGAGGGGGACCGTCTCGTACGCCCATATCTGCAACACATACAATTATTATATTCATATTTATTGTAAACAATATTATAATAAAGTATGTCAAACATTTACCTGCACGGCAATGGATAATCCGTATGTATCGTATTTACGCATGATCCCCTCTGACCTCGAGTGTGATCTGGTGAAGACGTGTACCGTGTCCTCAAAACATCTCCGGCCTCACGGATATGTGTTGAAGACATCAAGATCGTCAACGATCTGCAAATGAAATAGGTCAATCCCAGTCCTCCGATGGTGACATCGCAACACGCTCTCAAGGATGTAGACCAGGCCGAGCTTCAGTCTATCCAACATATGGTCACACCTCGTGATCGCGTCCATCAGAGCCGACAACAGTACCGTCTCGTGTCCCTCAAAGTAAGCGTCGTGTTGTCTGCCTCTCTGAGTATTAGTACGAGCTGCATCATCACCCGTAATCTCCAGTCCTGTGATAAGAGCAAAATCAAACATGGAAAAACTCACGACCTTGCCCCCAAACTCACGAACTCACGACTGGACTAAGCAACCGACACAAAAGTGCATCGAGGATATGCCCGGAGAACGTACATCTCTCAACTCGTACAGACGCCAAAGAAATAACGTCGAAGCATATCTGCATGCTGCTCATCCAGCTGCTCCAACACGGCAGTGTAACTGCCAAAATTACCGTTCTAGGTAGCCTTGCCGGAATCTATCTCAATGTCAAGTCCAAATGATACTCCATACTGCAAGATTTTTTAAAAAATTAACTATCAGCACTTCGAACATAAGATAATGAAATACGGTATAATCTCAGAAAATGAAGTGAACCGAATTGTAACAACTACACAAAAGAAATAATTAAATTAAAAAATGAAAGGAAAAATGAATTTGCTAAAAGGAAAATAGAATTTTATGTCATTACGTAAAAATTTTCAGTAAGTAAATATTATTCAATTACGTAAGCTAATTTGTGATAATATAATATTTAATAATTACAATTATTTATTTAATTATATTATTAATTATCAAATTAAAATTAATTATTTAATTATAAAAGTTTTAATCGGCTACATAAAATATTTAATTCTGTAAATATCTATTTAATATTCGTGTTATTAAATTACGTAAAAAAAAATTTAAAGGAAAAAATAAGAAGTTGCTAATTTGTTAAAATATAATATTTAACAATTACAATTATTTATTTCGTTATACTATTAATTATCATATTAAAATTAGAACTAAAATTAAAATTAAAATTAATAATATAAATTTTATTATATTATCAAATTAAATTTAAAATTAATTATTTAATCATATAATTTTATTTAATTCTACAAATATACATTTAATATTCGATTGATTAAATTACGTAAAATATAATTATTTAATATTCAATTTATTCAATTATTTATTAAATATATAAATTGTAATGAAATGTGTAAAATATTTAATTATATAACTTTTATTTAACATTTGATTTATTAAATTATCAAAAAAAATTAAAGGAAAAAAATAAGAAGTTGCTAATTTGTTAAAATATAATATTTAACAATTACAATTATTTATTTCATTAGATTATTAATTATCAAATTAATAATTAATATTTAATATTTAATTATAGGCTTATTTTATATTATGTAAAACATTTATTTAATATAGATTTATTAAATTGTAAAAAAATTAAGCGAGCCAACTTAACAGCCGACTCACTTCGTTAATGGCATGGGCCGGCCCAATTGACAGCCGGCCCATATTATTTAATTGAGTCGGTTCAGAAGTCGAACCAACTTTTAACAGCTGGTCTGACCCGGCTGTTAAAAGCCGGTTCGACTTCTGAACCGGCTGCAAACAGCCGTTAGCGTGCCCGACTGTTTGCAGTCGGATTTTATCGTCGAAAATGGCTGAAAATGATGATGTACATCTCAAAAATGAGCCAAACACACCCTAAAATACCAAAATTTCACCCATATGACTAACACTCAAACAGATCTACGGATATATGACTCAATAAACACAAAAAATGTGAAAATAATTGAAACACTATATGTGGAAAAAAAAAGTTGTGAAATGCAAAAAAAAAACTAACCTTTGTTGACAATCAATAGGTGGCCGACGTCGGTAATATTCTTTGTCAGTGGGTGACCGGATTCCTCTTTCAAAGTGATCGATTTTTATGAATTGTTTGGTCGGTTTTTTGCATTATTTTCACGTTTGGACGATGAAGATTTTTCTTCTCCTTCAATGAGGGGTATTTTTGCCTTTTAAATTTTAAAATTAGGTTTTGGTTTTTTTTTAATACTATTTATTGGTCAAAGGCCAAAGTGGAATTATGGTCTTTTCAACAGGCCATTCACACATTTATCCTCCTAATTTTCTCCTGCAACTTCCCGTGATGGACATAAAACAAGGGAGATTTTCCAAAATGGCCGGTCAACAAAGGGTTTTTAAGTTTTTTTGTTAAAAAGTCAATTTTACCCTTAATGAAATAGGTCTTTTATTGCAAAATGAGTCCCCAAGCTTAGAATAATTTTATTTTTTCTATTTCTATTCGTCTTCACTAGATATTTTATCCGAATCTAATTTTTCTTCAAACATTTCTTCATCAGTTTTTATTTCTTCAAAGTTAACTTCTTCACATTCATCTCTAATTTGTTCAAAATCTATAATTAGTACTCTAACTTTCCTTTTTGGACATTCAGTGCTTATATGTTTTCTTCATTACAATTCCAACATTTACATTATTTTTTATCTAATGGTTTTTTATTATAAAATTTATATTTTCTTTTGAAATATTTCCTTTTTGGTTTAAAATATTTCTTTTTAAACTTTTTATATTTCTTATGTTTTATCTTTCTTTTTCGTCTATAATCATGACATCCCCAATTTCCTAGTACTTCAGTGTCTTGACAACAAATTCTATCTTGTATAAATCTTGATTGTTTATAAATCATTTGATTGCTATACATTGAACTTATTTCATCTTTTATAGTTTTTATTATAAATCCTGAAGTATAGGCTTCTGTATTTTCTTCCAAATTGTATTTCTCTAATCTTATTTTGAAAATAATTATTCCACGGTGGTGGTAATTTTCTAATAAAAACTTCTTTCTAATAATCTTTATCTATTCCACTTCCAAACATTATATAATAATATTTATTTTATTCACAGCAATATTCATTAAGATAACACATATTACAAATTTGTAAATGTTCCATTCTATTCTTAGCATCTTCTATTTCTTCTGTTTTAGTTTTAGTGCTTTCATTTACCCAATCTTCTCCTACAAATTCTCTTTAAATTCTTGTAACAACTCTATTTATACATTCACTTATCCTATTCCCAAATCCTGCTTCAATACTATCTTTCCAAATTCCTTTTGTTGTATCTTCTAATCCTCTGTACCAATTAGCTACATTTCCTTTAAAAGTTACTAATAAAGATTCAGTTCTATTTTTATTATTAGTATTACTACGATTATAATTAAAGTGTGCTAACATATTAATACTACATTCATTAATAGCTTTTCTAACATCTAATTCACAATCTAGGTATAAATATGATCCTGTAATTTTCATTTAACATGATTCTCTTAATTCTGGTTTAAATTGATCTCTATACATTTTCTCTTTTCCAATTTTAAAATCAAGTTTAGTAATAACATATCTTCTAGGATCTATTTCAGCTTCATATCTAGTTGTACTAGTTTCTCCAAAATCTTCTTTTTTAACTGCTCGTGGTCCTCTTGTTCTTCCAACCATATGATTTTTAGTTATTTCTTCACAAATTTTTAAATCTTCTAAGTCGAATATTAGGTTTTCCATATCTTCATTCATTATTCCTCTATAATTAATTTTTCTTCTCTTTTTTCTTCTTTTTCAGTAAGACTTTCTTCTTATTTTCTAAGATCGATTAATAATCTTTTTATATCATCTTTTAATCTTTCATTAAGTTCTATTAGTTCTTCATACTTTTCAATTTTCTTTCTTACTTCTTTAAGTTCTTCAGTATAATTTGGTTTAAATGATTTTTCTTTATTTAAATTTTCTATTATTCTATTTAAAAGATTTTCTATTCTTAAAAAATTATTTTATAATTTTTCTTTTTCTTCTTCATAACATATTTCAACTCTAGTAATTTTTTCTTCAATTATTTTTATACATTTTTCAATTAAATTGATTTTGTGATTCATACCCATCCTTTATATCTTTTACAAGGTGGTTTAATATTTTTAAATCTTAATTTATTTAATAAAATATTCATTTTATAATTAATAATATTTAATTTTTCCTCTAAAGTTGCAATTTTATTAATACTATTTTTCTGTGCAATTTTTGATATTTGATTTTGAATTTCTTCAAGTTTAGCTTCATCAATCATTTCTAAATTATTAATTTGTTCTTTAATTTTATTAAATTGTTTAGACATATTTTTACTTAAAACTTCAAATCTTTCTTTAGTTATTTCATCTTTTGGATCTATGTTATTAATTCCATCTATAGCTTCTATATCTTTAGACTTTATTTGTCCTAATTGTTACCATAAAAATGCATTAGTCCAATTTGTAGTTATATTTAATAATACATCCGTATTTCCCCATGAACTTAAAGGTTGAAACATAGTTGTATTCCATCCTCTAGTTTGATAACTTCCTATTGGTAGTTTTATATTTTATATTTCTTATTTATCAAATCTTATTTTTGTTGGTAAACTCATATTAGTCCGGTAGCCTTAAGGGATTTACTACTATATTATTTATCATTTGTTCTATTTCTCTCCTTAATTGTTCTTCTCTTCTTAATTCTCTTGTAATTTCATTTCTCATTACTTATCTTTTAATTTTATTCCAATTAAAAATTTCTTTTTCACTTTCTCTTCTATTACTTCTGGTTATTATTTGTTCTTCTAAATTTTTTATTTTATTATCACAAAATTCTTTAGTTATTCCAGACATATTTTATTCTTTAATAGTTGTGTATTCTAGATATTTTTTTAATTTAAAAAGATCTAATTTATTGTTAATAATATATATACAAAATTTTAATGTTAGATTAAATTTTAATTTCTTGTATTCTTGTGGTAATCTGTTCGAGATATGTTTTCTCATTTATAAGTTTTTTATGTGATTCCTTAAATTATATTTCTGAATATTTTTAATTCTTCTATTCTTTATCATCAAAACTAAAATTAAAATCATATAATTTAGCAACATTATTATAATTATCATATTGTTCTATATTTTCAAATGTTCTTTCACTATTTTCACTATCTAACCAGAAAAATATAATCATTTTTATTATTTCTTTAGGTAATATTTCTTTTAACCCAAAATATGCAATTGTAAGACATTTTTTATAATATCTAGAATCTCTTTTTATGAAATTTATTTCTCTAGTATAACTATCATAAGTTTCTGGAATATCTATTATGTGACTATAATCAATACTATTAGTATATTTAAAATGTACAATTCTATAATACAATTCGTAAGTTTCCATAACGAAAAGTTCTTCAAAGTATACAATCCTACAAAAAAATTCTTATATAATAATTTTCAAACAAATTTTCAGACAATAAATTTCTTCGTAACTTAAAATAAGAGCCTTACCACGCTTCGCAAAATAACAAGAATGTTATATGTTCATGGTCACCTTCGTCACAAGAGTTGGCAAAAGTCCAACAGTATCACAGTAAAACGGACATAAGGGCACTCAGAACTCTCAAACAGACTCACTGTGTAGAACAACACTCAAAGTGTAATAAAAGATTTATTTCAAACTCAAATACTTTATTGATCTGATGATAGCTTGAAAGTAATACAAAAATTTTTACAAAAATTGATACTCCGAAGAGTGGTTTCTACTCTTCAAAGAGAGTGATTACAAAGATAATTTTCAGAGAATATATCTTTTCTGTGGATTTTTTTTTTTTTGACATGTCTCTTCAAGTAAGAAGAGTCTTAATTTATAAAGAGGTTTGCACTTCACCGAGAAGCTTCTAGTCAATCAAAATTTTACAACACAAAAATAAAAGTACAATAATTTCTTCAAAGTAGTTGAAATAATCAAAGCACTTGTCTGCTACTTTTATTCCAGTGTCAGCAACTTTATTCCAGCTTTAACAGTTGTCTTCTCTTTCTTTAATGCTCACATGGTGTTGTCTTGTGATGTTGTTTTCTTATCGTTCTTTATTTGTGGATGTGTCCCATTAATTTACAAGCTTCTTTTATGCATTTCTCACTTCCAAAGAATTGATCATTCAAGATTTCACAAATCTTATCCTCAAGGATTTTTAATTCTTTGTCTCCTCTGCAAATAATGATCCAATTATTACTCATTCCATACACTATGTATTTTTATCCATAGAAAAATTGCACGGTTGAGCATGTTAAGGGATATATATTCCGCATCGATAAATGATGTTGACACATATCAATTAATAAAGATTTTGGGTTACTCCTCTTAACAAGGTTGACCTTTTAAGATGGAATCCCAAATCTTAACATGGTATCAGAGCCCATTATGCTCCAATGAGCGATTCGATCCCGTTAAGACTCTAAAATGAGTACGTGAATTTCAAGATTGGTCAGCTCAAATGAGCTACTATCTTGTGGGGGCGTGTTAAGGGATACATATTCCACGTCGATAAATGATGTTGACACATATCAATTAATAAAGATCTTAAGCTACTCCTCTTAATAAGGTTGACATTTTAAGATGAAATCCCAAATCTTAACAGAGCAAACTGATTTGATTCCAAGGGCTCGCCTGTAAATCATCCATTTTTTGTTGATAGTAGGCCTTTCTTTAACAAATTGAATCTCCTTGAGTGGATTTCCATTATTTTTTCGAATAGAGACAAGATGATGTTCTCCATACCATTCTGGTTCTTTATACTCACGGCTGATAGTATAGAAACTCAGTTCAACTGGTTGTTTATCACTATATTTTTGACACAATTGATAAATTCTCTGTCAAATTGTTCAATTTCTTTTAGATCTGTTCCTGGGAAGAGTTGATCTAAGAATCCAAATATTGCCAATTTTCGAATAATAATAGGATCTGCACCTTGAACCGCACTAATCCTCGGATAAATCGTTGTTGGAGGGGCTGTTAAGTAAAGAGAACTTCTTTATCTAAAATTATATATCCATTCTGAGAATTCATAACACTTCTTCTCCATAGGATGTAAATTGGCTCTAACATGATGAGTTGTAATTATTCCCTTTGGTGATTTGAGGTCACTAGTAGATGATTTTTTATTTTCTTGAAATTCACTGATAACAGTAGGCTGTTCCAATGGGCCTTTTGATAAGGATGTTTCACCTAAAAGGTGAGTGACTCCTTTTCCACTTGTAAATTTTTCCAACAATTTGTCAATACTGACAGATGATTATTGTTGACCTTTTTTTATGACTTTTTCCTCTTGCGAGGTAAGATGGTCATTTCTCTTAAATTTTGAATCTCCACTTGAGGTGGATGTATTAATCTCCCGAAATGGGATGTGACTAGCCTTTCGACTATATTTATCTTTTTCTAAAGGAGGGTACTCCTGGCTGCAAGTTACAAAAAAGTCTAAACATTTTGTCAATTTCTCAACTATTTTTTCTTTATTATTGTTTAATTTCTCAATCTTTTTTCCACTTTCAACATCCTTGTTTGATAAATCGCACAAAGTTTGTCGAATATTAAGATGATCCTCTTGGACAACAAGATAATCTGTATTAAAATTTGTTAGAAGATTTTGTAATTCCTTTATAAATGTTTCAATTTTTTCCATATTCATGATTTCTGCTCAAGAAATCAGCAAATAAGTTATCTTTTCCTTTAATATATTCAAATTTAAAATTATAAAAAGATAACACTTGCCATCTATGCAATCTTCTATGTTGAGGTGAATTTGGTAATTTATTATTTACTAGTCCATTAAATTGAGTATTATCAGTTTGAACAATAAATTCTTTAGGTAATAAGAACATTTTAAATTTATTTATTCATTTAACAACTGCTAATAATTTTTTTTTCATTGGTTGAATAATTTACTTCAGCACTATTAAATGTTCCACTAGTATATCTACAAATTTCATTTAAATCGAATTTTAGTAAAACACTCTAATATAAATCTGATGCATCTGTCTGTATAATTAATTTATCCTTTTCATCAGGGAGTCTAAGTTTAGGTAAATTTTTACAATTTTCTTTTAAATTTTTAACACAAAGAGTATGTTCTTCATTCCATCCTAACTTATTTGATTTTCTTAATAGTTTCTGCAATTTATTTCTTTTTTCTGCAAGTTTTTCTATAAATCCTTCAGCATAATTAAGACATCCTAAATTTTTTTGAATTTGCTGCTTATTTTTCTAGTTTATTAGGAAACAAAATTATTTTTTCTGAAATATGAGGTTGTAATTTTATTCCATTACTATTTATTATTATTCCTAAAAATTCAATTTCATTTTTTGCTACTTTTACTTTTTTCTGACTAAGTATTATACATTCTTTTGAGCAAAGTATAGCAAAGTTTCTAAAATGTTTAAGATGATCTTCATATGTTTCTGAACAAACAAGTATGTCATCAACATAAATAACAAGAAAATTATAAGTTTTAAAACTTCATCCATTCTTCTTTGAAAAATCTGTGGTGCATTTTTTAATCCAAATGACATAACTATCCATTCATAATATCCCCGAGGGGTACCAAATGCTGTTAATGATATACTATTTTCTTCTAGCTTGATTTGCCAAAATCTAGATTTACAATCAAATTTTGAATAATATTTTTTATTTTTAGCAATGTTTATTAAAATTTCTTTATTTGTCCAGCAAATTTAGTATTTTTATTAAGTTCTTTATAATTTACTACTATTCTAGATTTTCCTCTTTTTATTTCTGCATGATTTCTAACCATAAAACCTGGGCTACTATGAGAGCTATTGCTTTTTCTTATAAGTTTTTGATTAAGGAGTTCTTGAATTTGTACTTGAAATTCTTCTTTATCTTCTTGATTATAAAGCATATGTTTGACTCTAATAATGATTGTAGGTTCAAGTAATTCTATTTTAGTTGTAATTTTTTATTTTTCCAATTTTTCACGTGGATTATCATTATAATTTTTGGCTAAAAGATCTTTTATTTGGTCAAAAGTAATTGTTCTGATTGAGTATTTGAGCAATTTTGGTATAAATTCTATCTTTTCACCACCCTGAGCTGGTTGAACTCTGAGTGTTTTAAATTCTCTAGCAATCTTTAGTAAATGTCCACATGTGGTTCTTAATTGAATAGTATAAATATTTTGACTATATTGATTAAACTGTTGTAAAAAGTCATTTCTTAGAATAATATCACAATCATTTATATTATATTGGTAAACATTTTTTACAGTTACTATTTTAGATCCTATGATAACTTCTATATTTTCATTTTTGTATTTTAATGATTCTTTTGCTCAAGTTATTCTTTGTAAAGTTAATTGTTGTTTGTTTTCTATCCATTTTGGTAATAAGAATTCTTTAAAGACAGTTATTTCAGCTCCTGTATCTATTAAATCACAAATAATTATTTTTGATTCGAATACAGTTATTTGTATATATACACTTATTGGAAATTTTATTTCTCTACTCATTTTTCTTTAGGGCAATATGTAGTTATTCCTTGATGTATAATAAAAATTCATTCATTGTCTATTTTATAATTATGTAGACTATTTAAGAATGAATTTCCTAATAATATTGGATGTTCATCAAAATTCTTATTATTATTTATATAACACTCTATGTTTAATAATAAATTTCCAGATTTATTTTGAACTTGTCCTATGATATCACAAGAGTTTATTTTTCCCTCAAAATCTCTATAACTATAGGGTTCTACTTTTTTCTTTTTAATTCCTTCATCTATAAGAGAGCAAATATGATTCTGACTTGCTCCAGTATCAATAAGTATTCTATTTTCATTTATCCATTTATTTCCATCAAACAATTTTCCTTTAATTTTATAGACACTATTATTTTTATTTTATTTTATTTTTGAAATACTATGTCTTGTGGTACTACTACTTCCAATAATTATCTTATTTTCTTTATAAATTATTTGTTTTGGTATTAAAGGTTGATCAATACTAATAACATTATCATGTCCTATCTCAAAATTTTCTATTTCCTCAATATCTTGTTTTCTAGGTAGAATTGCTTCTTCTATTTATCTAAATTTTTCATCGATTTCTATAAAAAGATTTTTCCTTATATATTTCCATAATTACTATTTGTATAACAATATAATCCTTGATATAGCCCCTGTTTGATCCACATTATTTTTTTATTCACATTCTTCTACTCATTTTCAACCACACATTTTTCAATAAAATAATATTTTCCATCACATCAATAACTTTTCATTTTTTTCAACCACATATTCTCCATCACATCAACAAAAAATACATTTTTTTGAAAATAATGTGCACCAAACAAGGGCATAATATGGTAAAGACTTTATTATCATCTTTTAGTATTTTATTAGTCATTTTAAAATGTAAACTAAAACAATCATCTAAATTTTTATCATTTATATGTACAGAATATCTTGGATAACAAGAAAATTTTAATTTTTTATAGGCTAAATTTCCTTTAACTATTCCTAAATTTCCATTTTCTGGGGTTATACACCTTTCATCTTGTAAATTAAGTATTGTAGGGCTATTAATTCCTTCCTTAAAATATGATTTTATTATTATTTGTACTCCATCAAGGCAGACATAAGATATTTTACTTCTTTTTTCTTGTTTTAATTTTCCTAAGAATTCATTAATATTCTTTTTGTTGTTAAATTTAGCTTCATTTTTCCCTGTGTATGTTTTACATCTATGACTTTTTCTATTTCGTGATATTCATTAATAACTAGTTTTTTTTTTAAAGGCTGAACCTAAAATACTAAATAATCTATTTTCTCTTGGAGGCTTAAAATTTAATTCTGCTTTATTAATTTTTCTAAATTTATCCCAATCAAATTTTCTTTTTAAAGCATATTCTTTCATCACTTTATAAACTTCAGTTTTTACATTCTCCGTATTTTCAATTTTCATGATCTCTATGACTCTGATACCATTTTGTTGGGGGTTTATGCAAAAATACAATTATTATAATTATTAGCAAAAATATAAAATTAGTTAAAATTAATATCGAATGTTTCAGACTCAATTAAGGTGGAAAATGTTGATGGTGAAAGAATTAAATTTTAATTTCAAAAGAATTTGTCGAATGCTAGATTAAAATTTTTAAGGACTGAAATTGAAACCTTTTATATTGATGGTATTTTTGGAACTTTAAATTTCTAAAATGGTCTAGGCCTTGAACGATGCTTTCAATTTTAGGCTATTTACGTGTATTTTCCCCATAAAACAATTGAATACAACAATAATAAATAAATTAATCAAGTGTCGACTCTCAAGCTCCACCGTCCGACCGGCCAGTAGCCGCCGCCCGCCGGTAGTCCTGCCACCATTTTTACCTCGGTTTTGTTCCTCTCTTTTACGCTCTGATTTCCCTTTTCTGTTGGATTTCAATTTTTAGATTGAAAAATGGCTGCTGGAAGTTTCGGGTTTTTGGATGAAATCAGCAGTCCTTGCTTTGTTAACTTCAATTTGAATCTAGAGTTGGAATTTATCAAAAAAAGGAGAAAAATTGAATTTCAGTGAGATTTTGTGTAAGTTTAATAGTTTATTTTTGCTAAAAATTACACGTTTTGATGTAATGTTGTATTTATGTTGTGTTTGTTTGGAGAGATTATTTAAAGTGAAAAATGTTTTCTTTTAGGATGCGTAGTTAAAAAGTAGGGTGTTTAATTATGAATCGACGAGCAAAAATTAACTTGTGGTTGAATACGAGTTTGAGGGAAAATGATTTGAAAATGAGTTTCGAGGAAAAATGATTTGACAATAAGTCGTACCAAACAAATATTTACTGCATTTTATGTCTGCGTGTGTAAGATGACTGATTAGTCGTTAGGTATAGAAGAAATAATTGATGCAATATGAGTTCTTCAACATGAGCATTTGGGAAATTCTATGAATTTAGTGCGCCATTTAATATTCACGCCTTGACGGAGTTTTCTCACCAATTGCACATTCACAATCAGTTAACTAATGGTTTATGATATTATAATCAAGTTAACTTACTCTTAATGAGTAGTATACTGTGTTGCAGCTCACTGTGGGAGACAGAGAGTAACACACATGAATAGCAGCAGTAACCGACAAAGAAACCTTGGGGGTGGGGGTCAATACATAATGGACTATCTGAAACGAATGCAAGCGGAGAATCCAGCTTTCTTTTACGCAATTCAGGGTGATAACGAAGAATCCATTGGAAATATTTTCTGGGCCAGTGCAACTTCAAGGATGAACTACAACTACTTTGGGGACACTGTTAGAGTTGATACAGCTTATAAGACTGACCACCATAAGGTACCTTTTGTCACATTCACCGGTCTAAATCATCATGCTCAGCCTGTCCTGTTTGGTTGTGCATTGCTTCTCAATATGTCTGATGACTCGTTAATCTGGCTCCTCCAAACTTGGCTCCAAGCAATGTCCGGACGCAGCCCTGTCTCCATGACAACTGACCCTGATCAACTCATTCAGATGGCAGTGGCACAAGTTCTGCCAGAAACACGCCATCGTTTCTGTAAATGGGGCATATTTAGAGAAACACAGGAGAAACTGGTGCATGTGTATCAAACAAATCCTACATTTTATATTGAGTTTAAAAAATGTGTCAATGAAGTCGAGACAGTTGAGGAGTTTGAGTCACAGTGGGCAGCCCTTCTGGATAGATTCTACCTCGTGGATAATGAATGGCTTCAGGCTATGTATAATGCACGTGAACAGTGGGTCCCTGTCTATATGCGAGACGTGTTTTTTGGGGAATTGTTCCAAGTGGAACACAGTGAGGCCAGAAATTCATTTTTCGATGGGTTTGTAGATGCATCCACCACTATACAGTCATTCTTTAAACAATATGAACAGGCTATATCAGGCTGGCATGAAAAGGAATTGAAGGCAGACTTTGATACAACTAATAGTGCACCGGTTTTGAAGACACCCTCACCTATGGAAAAACAAGCTGCTAACCTCTACACAAGGAGGATATTCACGAAATTCCAAGAAGAACTGGTCGAGACTCTGGCTAATCCTGCAACTAAAATTGATGGCTCTGGAACAGTCACAACATATCGGGTAGCCAAATTTGGGGAAGAGCACAAAGCGCACACTGTTCAGTTCAACACATTTGAGATGAAAGCTAACTGTAGCTGTCGGATGTTTGAATTTTCAGGTATCATTTGCAGACACGTACTATCAGTATTCAGAGCAAAAAACGTTCTGACACTCCCCACTGAGTATGTTTTGAAACGTTGGACAAGAAACGCGAAAAGTGGTGGTGGAGATGGTATGAGTGAACATGCTTCACAGCTGCCCTGCAATTATAGGGAGTCTGTAACTGTTCGTTATAATAATCTACGCCAAGAGGCCGTAAAATTTGTAGAAGAAGGTGCAAAATCCATACATGTATATAATGTTGCAATGAATGCTCTACAAGAGGCTGCAAAGCAGGTTGCTGCTGCAAAGAATAAAAGTCCTGGAGCTATGCCGGGAACCAATTTTGCAAATGGAAGCAATCAAGAGAAACATGGAGGCGAAGAAAATCAAGCAGCATCACATTTATCCATGGTTAGATACTTCAGACTTCCTTTCTCTTTCTAACTATGGGTTAATTTGAGGAATTATCATGTTAACTTCCTAGAGTCTAGAGATTGTATATTCTGTTATTTCTTACTTGTTTTAGTTTTTGTGGTGTTAAAATAAGAAAAAAGTAGATATGAATGCTCTTAGGTGGTCCTAAATATGAAGCACTTAAATTTCATGAGTTGGGAAGCAGTATACATATTTGCTAAATGTAAACTTTCAGATCTTACTTGTTTATAAAATATGGGTAAAGAGTAAGATGTATTGGACGTATATTTTGAGTTTCAAACTATAGAATCAATGTATTTATTTTACGTAATGTTTGAAAAGGCTTAATTGTGTATTGAGGCATTTTATCTCAGTGAGATAAGGTGTAAGCTAACGACAAACCAGTAAATTAAAATACTCAAAAGAATATAGAAGCACAAAAACATGGTTAAAATAAACCATGAACCATCGCAAAAGTTTGTACTCAAATAAATTAACAACATTTAATAGTCTAACTTACAAACAAACATAAAGTACATTAATATAGTAGCAAGAATAGGTTCTCAAATTAGTAATAACAAATTGTATTCTACTACAAGTAGAGACAATCTAGAAGTCTCCTATGTCATCACTACAATCTTTAAGAGAATCATCTATTTGATTATTCGATCATCATTCATTACTATTGAGATTTTTCTTATTCTTCCTTATCATGCTCCACTTGCAATGTTGCACTTCCATCCTTTTCCCTTCTTTATCAGTTCAAAGGCATAAAAGACAAAATAAAAGAACCCATGAATTGTTGTAACCTAGAAAGAAAATATCTAAAAAGACTTGAAATCAGTAATAAAATGCCCAAAAAAGGCAATGCATGGCTTTAAAGTCCAAGCTGAGGCGTAAGCCTCAAATGTTTTTTTAGACAATGGTTTTAGTTCGAAAGAAAGTTATAGAGGGGAATACTTAGTCTAAGAGATAATGTGGCTTATATGCTAGAGCTAATAATTGTGGTCCACATGGAAATTTTGGGATTTATGGGCTACCTAGTGGCAATTTGTGGAATATGGATTCATGAAAAATTATAATTCTATATATTTAAAGTTGGACATAATTTAAACATCAGTGAGGTCATAGGTCATCTGTTATGGGGTTCTTTGGGCAGTTTAAGCTCAATTTTGGGACTGGTGAAGGGTCAATGTGACGTTCCCGAGTGTCACTAAAAATTTACTTAAGATTTCAAAATAACATAAAGATAAATTTCTATGGAATCATCGATGCGGTAAAAAGACTACTGATTAAAAATGTTATTAATAATACACCAATCTTTTCAAAGCAAAGTTGTAGGTTCAATAAATTTTGACATAAAATGAAAATAAGTTCGTTTATAATCACTTAATTCCATAAGATAAAAAATATACTCCACAATTAGTCCTTGAAGTTGATGAATCTCGCTCATAAGCCAACTCAGGGGGAAAGGGGTGAGATATACTCAATAAGCATGAACCGTAAATTTGCACATCATGTAAAATTTTGTAAATGAATTATATCATATCATACATAAAGAAGGCACAAGGAAAATACCGAACTTAGGTGGTAGAGATTTTCTATGCATTGTGTTAATAAACTTCGATCCTCTTATCATAAACGTATTCATATAGGACCCGCCCAAAAATTTATACTAATAATAGTAACGCCATAGACAAAATTACTTAAACACACTTACCTACTTGGAACTAAGAAGATGTGTGAAAAAATCCTTGAAACAACTTAACTTTTGCCCTTGATTTGTTAAACCGAAAGTACTTTAGTGGGTATATTTGCATGTGCGCGTGCATGTGAAAGGAAAGAGAGGTGTGTCGTGTGGTGTGGCGGATGTGCTTGAGTAGCGAGTGTATTTATTGGTGAAGAAGAGATTGATCAACAATACAATTAACTTTTTGATTATAAATATTTAATTTTTTTGCAATAGTGCAAAATTCTTGTTAAAAGTATTTGGTTGCTCATTTATGTAAGTCATGGTATCTATTTATCTGTTGTGCACATAATGCGTATCCAATCATTTAATAACCGAAAGTACTTTAGTGGGTATATTTGCATGTGCGAGTGCATGTGAAAGGAAAGAGAGGTGTGTCGTGTGGTGTTGCTGATGTGCTTGAGTAGCGAGTGTATTTATTGGTGAAGAGATTGATCAATACAATTAACTTTTTGATTATAAATATTTAATTTTTTGCAATAGTGCAAAATTCTTGTTAGAAATATTTGATTGCTCAATTATGTAAGTCATGGCATCTATTTATCTGTTGTACACATAATGCGTATCCAATCATTTAATAAAATACCCATGAGCAGGGGCGGACTCAGACAATTTTTACTGTGGGGTCAAAAATTAAGGATGCTCGAGTGAAACTCGGGCATTCCAAGGACAGTAGACTTCAGTTATTGGCGCTCGATCGTGCCTTGCCTTACTCCCCAAGTTTCTATTATATCAAATACCTGCATGATATATACACGAGTTTTTCAAAAACTAAAGATGAATAAACATGATAAAATATAACTCGTTGAATAAATCGGAGCAGAAAATTTTCGAAAAAAAAAGATTTACCTGATAATTTCCAATACATGAACAACAACGAACATGTTAGCCATTGCAACAAGTCGGTTGGATTTTTCAAGTGAAAGAAGAATATTGTCATCAACGATAATCTCAAATGTGTGATATCCAATGAATGCTATAAGAAAATAACAAATTGCAACAACAACATATGCAAATACTTAAGGGTGGAGTCATGAATATTGTTCAGTGCAGATGAAATTTAATCGAGGTCGGAGTTTTTGGGGGCTTGAAACGTCCATTAAATTTGGGCCATTAAATTAAAGTATGCAATATGTATTCATATTTTTCTTAACTAGCTAATTTATGAGCTTAAAACTCAATAAACCAATAAGCAAAACGAAATATTCAATCTCAAATAAAGTTCGACCATAAATTTAATGATGGTAAAAATACAAAATAATATTAGGACAAATGACATAGTTTATAAGACCAAATTGTTGAACAAAATTTGAATTTATATAATTTTTACACATACCACTTAATTGATTAAATAATATAATATTCCCAAATCCCACTTAATAGACTCATTCTCTCCATGCACTCTCTCTCACAAGTTCTGACTAAAAAAAAAAAAAAACCCAAAATATTTGTGGGGTCATTTGACCCCACATGACCCCATGTGGGTCCGCCCCTGCCCATGAGCTACCATGTATAGGAAAATTGATGGTTTGTCTTCCGTATATGTTTAATATATAAAGTAAATTAAAATCAATGATTTATTAATGCATTCCGCTATTCCTTTCTAGAATACATAATTGTACAATAATATATATATATATATATATATATTAAAGCAATATACATCAATCATATATTTGATTTGCAATATCCCTTCCTAATCTTTCCTTAATACCCTTTTAATTAAGCCCTTGTTAGACAATCATTAAAATGAATTTTTTAGGGAAAATGAATTTTGAAATTGTTTTTTTTTTTTTTTTGTTGAAGAATATGTGATTAAAAAGTATGAAAAAGTTTTGAGATTATGTGCTAAATATTTTATTATGAGAATGTGTGGTTGAAAATAAGCGAGAGAAAAAAAAGAATTTTGTTTTAATGGTTGTCAAATAAAGGCTAAGTATCTTATTTTTCCCAAAAATAAAAAGTATTGCCGATTTACTGTTCATGCCTTCGTGGCCAGCATGGCTAGAATAATTTTTTTTTTTTTTTTTTTAGAATTGCAGTTTTCGGTCCTTCAACTAGTGGCTAGTTCACAATTTGGTTTCTAAACTAGGATTTTTGCATTTGATTCTTATTTAAAAGTCTGTGGCGTTATAAATTACATTAATTATCTAAACAATAGAAGACAACTAATGACAAAAAAGGTTAATAATAATAAACTAATCTTTCGAAACAAAGTCATAGGTTCTATAAATTTTGACATAAAATAAAAAATAGTTCAATGCTCATCACTTAAATCCTTAACATAAAAAAATATACCATGAACATATTTATTAAATCCTTCCCGTAAGTTATCTTCGTGTTTGACCGCCTTGAACCGGTAGTTTCTTGTAAGGGTAAAACGAGGGGGTGAGATGATACTCAATAAATATGCGGATAAATTATATAACGTGTTTGAAATCAAGAAAAGATAATTCACAACATACATAGAGATACAAGAATTTTACTGAACTTCGGTGATAAAATTAATGTGCATATAGCCCTATTAAACTTTAATCCCCGTATCATGCTATACCAACAACAATTATCCCCACTTTATACTAGTAAATATACTAATTTACATATCCAAATTTATATTATTAAATATACCTATTTACACATTAACATGTATACATATATACAAAATAAATGATACCATCTACAAAAATCTTGCTTTGTATGTTCCCTTATAAATCAAATGATTATCTGGTTTTACCATAATAAGTTTATTTGACATGATTTTAAAATATAAAAGGATATGTTCCCAGAACACTTTTCACAAGTTACTGTAGCTTGGCAGAAATTTTTGTAAATTGCAGTTAAGCCCCTCAGGCATCAACTAGGGACTAGTTCATGGCTTGGTTTCTAAACTTTTGGATCTTTGCATTTACTTCCTATTGAAAGTTTGGGCATTATAACCGACATAGGAGTCTATGCTGGCAAGTAGAGTATCACGTTGCTACTGCAGCTGAAATGAGAATATTTTTAGATAGATGTGTGGTAAATCATGCAAAAACAACAATAAAATAAGCCTTATTCTCAATAAATTAACAGTCGGCTCTATGTCGTTAAATCATAACCCTTAAGATTAACGCCAAAGAGCAACCTACACTTGATTGCTACTCAGGAAATCTTGTTAAGATATGTATGTTTAGCTTTTATTCTCTTAAAGTTGTTTCTAGCTTTAATAAATGTCAAAAAAGTAAAGGCGATTTACTTGGATGAGATTGGAGACTACATTATTTGGCTGAGAAATTGTGGGGCAGAAGGGTTTCATGGTGGGTTGGGGGCGTTTTTTCATCAGAAAATGGCAGGAAGGAGATGGAGCAAAGTAAGTGGTTGGTGGCTTTAGCTTTCTACTTATTGTTATTAGGTAAACCCTATGTCTTCTATTATCAATTTATCTCACTTTTCCAGTTTCCTGGTTTCACACTCCAATATTTACCGATTCTTCCAAAATATCACGTGTAATTGTCTAGTTGTTCCTACTGGTATTGATTAACGAGAGAAAATTTGGTGACTTTTTGTGAACAATGACATTGCTAAAATAAGGACTAAGAAGTTTCAGGGACCGTGTGCACCTAGTCTAATTGTTGTTTTGATCATCTTACTTGAAAGTATATGACTATACCCTGTAGCTCGAAATCGTCCATGTAATTTGACAATATGAAATAAGTCCAGAAATTAGACTCCCAATAATATGATGGTAATAATTATGTGTGTAATAATACCATGATCTAGAGTTAATTGTCCTCAAGGAAGAACCCCTCTCCCCCATTGGCGATGGAGACTGCATCGAAATGAATATATAGAAAGATAAGAAAATAGGAAATATTGATTACTAAAAAGAAAAGAAGTATTTATTTTTGTGGGGGTGTAGACAAGGAACAGAAACTAGAGGCCACCAGCGCCTCTCCTCTACCACCAATCCCCTTAGCAACCATCATCTTCATGCAGGTACTAATAAATTTTCAACTGCTTGAAGTTCTTGCCTAATTAATTAAGATCCATATGATAAGATCCCCTGCTGTTGTTCAATTGATGGTTGCTGGGATATCTGTAGATGAATGGCTGCTACTGGAAATCTGCAAACCAGCTATACAGAAGAGATAATGTTGCTGTAGAACTAGGATTTGATGTAGTATAGATAGATTGTGATGCAATTATTGTAAACAAAGAACAATTGTATCAATTGATTGTTGTATTGAAATGGAGATGAAATGAACTTTCGAGAGGCTTAGATCTCTCCTACTTGGCTTAGCCAATTACACAATATTTTCATGTCCTATTTACTCCCTCCCCTATTACATTTATACTACTATTTATCCCTTTATTCCCCAAACTACCCCTAACAACTAATTGACATTGGAATACTCTAGAATATGGCATAACAAGCATGAATGAATAACTTGGGGCCTATCATTACCCGCCGCCCCAAAATTTACCTTGTCCTCAAGGTGGGAGTTTGGTTCAACTTCGAAATTTGAGATTCCATATAATTGAACCATGTTTGTAGTGATCTTGCTGTATTTGTTAGTTAGTGTAGCCAATCGTCTGCCTATAATCAAAATGTTATTCATATAAATTCCATAATCGGTTGCACACCTTTGCGGCCCTTCCAGAAAATGAACTGAAGTGATAGGAACCTCGTAGCTTGTAGTTTCTATGGTCTGCTGCCCCAATTGACCAACCAACTTTGCTGAAATGAAACTAGGTAGCTCCATAGTCAATCAAGACTATTATTGACTGCCCCAAACTCAAGCCCCTAATTTTCAGGGTTTTTGTTGTGGTCAATCCTACCACAGATATGACAGATAATCCCACAAATTCACCTACCTCGTCTTCTTCTTCCACTACCAACTCCTGAGCCTAGCTAACCCAGATATCTGGCATCTGGACGTTAACGCTTCCACTTATAGCTTCTTGTACGTGCGTAAAAAGATCTTTAGCTATATCAAATTGACCTTTTTCTGCCAATACCACACCAACACCATTTTTTGCATAGTGGTTAGCTGGATTCCTTTGCAGAACTTTTGTGTACAGTTCCTTGGTCTTCTCTAATTGTGTAACTTCCAACATAGGAGCTCTTTTCTCATTGTGAATGGTTGCCAAGTTGTTCCAATTTCCTAAACAAACTGCGGCATAAGAATCGGTCCCATCAGTTGCATCTTTAGCAGCTCGGAAGGTTTCCTGTGCCTTGACCCAGTCGTCATACTTAAGCTCCAAGTCACCAAGCATTAGCAAAGCATCTTGGCACTTGTCATCCACCTTCAGAGCATCACCAATCAGTTCGATGCGGAGTTGAATATTATTTCGAGCTTTTGCAATGGCAGCGAGCCTCAGATAAGCATCTGTATAGTCCGGATACTTGCCTGGGTTTGGGCTGTATGTATTGGTTTTATTCGTATATTGGCTGTTAGCTAACTGGGCTCGCTTCACCAATTCATTCCTGTCTTTCAAGTGTTGGGCCAACTCCCTTATATGACCCAACCCCAAGGGCTTTATCATCCTGACTTCAGTCCCCCAATACTGGTTCCAACCCCTTAATAAAACTGTTTTCCATCACACCTTCAGAATTTGCCTATAATGGAGTTGCAAGCACCACTAAAATCGGCTTTTCCAGCATAAAAACCTCGTGCCTCTGCCTTCCCTGGGTCTTCTCTGCGGTTATGGCTAGCAGTAATTGCCTCAATTTCATCTTGTTCAGGAGTGAAGCTGCTTGACTTTTTTCTTCCCTTGCTTGTCCCATTTTTTCCATTATCAATTTCCTATTTTCCATATTTGTAGCCACCTCAAAATTTTACAAGCAACAGTGTGCTCCAGTGAGTTCTCTCCCACTAATATAGTGTCTATTAAGACTCCATAACCAGTCGCATATTTGCACAAAATTTCGGAGTTGCAAGTCCGGCTAGTTGAATTAATTTTGTGTTCAGTCCCACATCGGATCATTCCCACAACCTCCGGCTGCGTTAATCCCCCCTCCCACACTTGTTCTAAGTCATCTCTAACTCTAACCTTCGACTGCAATGGAAGTTCTGCAAATTGACGCTGCTCCTCCGACGGCGGCGACGATGGAGACCTATGTTCTTTTCCATTGATGGAAGGCTTGATTCCGGCGGGTGCTCTGATTTTGGGAAAGGAATTTGGGGATGTAGAAGGGCTACCACGTGATTGGAAGGGAGTAGTATTGGCTTGGGTTGGTGTTGATATGGGTTTACCTATGAATGGGCCTGATATAGTTAACTGAGTCTGGGTCATGGAAAGTTTATCCTCCATTCTTTGGGCAAACTCCAAAACCAAGCCCATTTATTTGTTCTCACAAAATTCAGCCCTGTCTGCCAGCCCATCGACATGGTTTGCTTCCTCTTTCTTCATCTCGTGATTCAGTACATTCACAGAGACACCATCTACGGTATGCTCCAATCCTTCCCCCACCTCCGGTGATGGTTCTGGACACCTTTCCTCCTCATTCAGTCCCCCCAAGAATTTATCTTCATCGCTCTTCTCTTGCATCCGCGATTTTCCAACAACTTCTTCCAAGTCCTGTCGCATTTTTGCTATCACGGAATTGAACTTCTCCATTATTGCAGACATCGCCTTCTTAATATCTGATTTCAGCTCGTCCTGTACCTCTAGCTGATGTCCCTCCATTTTTGTCTCCAACTTACGCACTGGAATTTCTTCCACCATGGAGACCTTCTTCTCGCAAAATTGATCCCGCATCAAACGCTTCAATTCATCCCAAGTTCGAATCGGCCGACGGCTTTTAATCCATAAAAACCACTCCCGAGCTTCACCGCACCAACATGCCGTAGCTGCTTCCACTTTTTCCCACTCTGACAATTGATTCCTTGCGAAAATTTCATCTGCTTTCCTTAGCCACCAATCTGGATCGCCATCATAGAATATTGATATGTCTAGTCTACCTACTGAATCCAATCCATAACCCCTTGTCATTGCCCTCAGATTGATTCTCTGATACTACTTTGATAAGATCCCCTGCTGCTGTTGTTCAATTGATGGCTGCTGGGAGATCTGTAGATGGATGTCTGCTATTGGAGATCTGCAAACCAGCTGTACAGAAGAGATAGTGTTGCTGTAGAACTAGGATTTGATGTAGTATAGATAGATTGTGATGCAATTACTGTAAACAAAGAACAGTTGTATCAATTGATTGTTGTATTGAAATGGAGATGAAATGAACAAAACAATTCTAAGCTTTCGAGAGGCTTAGATCTCTCCTACTTGGCTCAGCCAATTACACAATATTTTCATGTCCTATTTACTCCCTCCCCTATTACATTTATACTACTATTTTTCCCTTTATTCCCCAAACTACCCCTAACAACTAACTGACATTGGAATACTCTAGAATATGGCATAACAAGCATGAATGAATAACTTGGGGCCTATTACCATAATGCTCTTGGGTTAAAATTTTCCCTTCTCTTTTGTACTTGAGTATTTTTTAATAAAAAACTTGAAATGAGCACGATTGCTATATTTTCAAATGAGATTGATGGCCTGGTCAATTCCACTTTTTTGTC
This sequence comes from Fraxinus excelsior, assembly GCA_019097785.1. Lineage (NCBI taxonomy): Eukaryota > Viridiplantae > Streptophyta > Magnoliopsida > Lamiales > Oleaceae > Fraxinus > Fraxinus excelsior. Next base: position 9,391,013 of record CM032642.1, read on the forward strand.
CGTTAGCAAAACTGTTAACTACTTAAGTGCAGACATATAATCCTGAATATGTTTGGAATCCTGATGCCATGTTGAGTTAATGTGGATTTGTCATTTTTGTTTTGCAGGATGAGAGAGAGAAGAAAATTTGTGAACTGACTACTGAGTTGGACCGCATAAATCAACGATGTGAGGTATATCGTGCAAATCTGCTTACAGTTTTGAGAGACATGGAGGATCAGAAGTTGAAGTTATCTGTTAAAGTCCAAAATGCACGGCTTACTTTAAAAGAGTAAATTATGGGCTGATTTCGTGATTATTTTACCTGTACTTTGTAAGGGGTTCTAATTACCGATGGGAGGAAATGAGTGTTTTCTCTCATATAGCTGTGATTGATTTATGAAATATTTTGAACTGCCTAGAGTATCTATAACAGCTATTCCATGTCACTTATATATTGTAATGGTAATGTTTTCTGATTTATCCCTATAATATAAAAGAGGCCAACTTTTGCCACTATTGAGGAAATGTGACGGCCAGTTACTATCGTCGACATCTTTTTTTTTTTTTTTAAATCTCCCAGCAACCATCACCTCGTCTTCACCAAACAATCACCTCATCCATTTTTCACACACAATACACCTCACACACACCACGCAACCATGGCAAGAACTCCCCCTTGAGCCATTTGAAACCCTAGCTTGTGTCCTCTCTATCAATCACTGTGGAAGAAAGCAATTTTCTAACCCTTTGAAGATTTCCCCACCTTTTTTTTTTCCATCTCACAGTTGCATAAAAGGAAAAAGCCATATGCAACCTTAATGGTGTCCTTTGTCGATCCGTGTAGAAGGCAATTTTGTAATCCTACATCTAGGTTCTCAACTTCTCTCTCTCCCCGTTCTGGATTTGAAATTGGATGCTTTGTTGTGAGTTTTTCCTTTTTATTTTTCCAGGTGAGCTTGAATCAAACTAGACGTCGTTTTATTTTACACTGCCTCCGCATCCTCCTCTTTCGAGTACATATTTTCTCTGTCTCCTAATGCATTTTTTTCTCATTTTTCTTCTATAATTGATTAATTTCTCTGCAAATAATCCATATTTCAAATTGAAAGAAACAACCCAGAATTCTCAAAAAAATGGCCGGTTATATTAGGGTGTTTTGTCGAATCCATTGGAACCATCTGCCTCCATCTCATCCAGACTTAATTTTTTCGATAAATTTTGGTGACACAATTTATATTATGTCCCTTTTTTATGCTCCTCCAAAATTATTTATCGCGTATAATGTATTGAAGAATTTCTTAATGGATTTCTGGAATTCTTTATTAATTGGTCGGAAAATCAATCGTGCAGGTGATGTGAAGCGTAATTAATTATACTACTTTATGGTAAGTTATATTTTATGGGTTTCTTGAATGTGAGAATTATGTTAGTTTTCTATTGGTTTATGTTTCTCTACATTTGGTATTGTTAGATGAAGCTTATTGAGCGGTTGCCGGAGGTTGTTCACAATTCAGTACGTTCGGGGATTGTGATGTGTGATTTGACATTGATTGTGGAAGAGCTGCGTTTTTAACAATCTTGACGCAGGTGCTACCAAGTTAATTGTTTCATACTATAAATTTTTAATTTATAGTTTCCAGTTCGCATACGATATTGTAGTTGTCTGTACTTGTATTGACTGTGATGATTCTTTGAGAAGAATTACTTTTTCCAATGTCACACTATTTACCGGTAATTTATTCTGATATGGCAAGACCACAAAAACTGTTAATGGGAGAAAGAAACATGCTGGATTTGAAGGAGTTGTTCTATAGGAGAGACCTCCACGTCCCCCTTTTGATTTTCACTTTTTAATTTATATTTCTTATTTTGTAGGAATCTGAATTGATTCTAATGTGACGATTTTCATCTTTGGAGGTAGGCATTGTATTGATGAATGGAATGGGGGAAAAACTAAATAGTAGGCTTCAAACAGGGTCCTTTAATCTCTCTCCCCCCCCCCCCCCCCCCCCCCTTTTTTTATTAATATGGGTCCAACTTCCAAGACAAAAAAAAAAAAAAACAACTAATCATCGTTTCTACATTTTTCAAATTTTCTTTTATGGTCGGCGGCTAAGGTTATTGGGAGGCTTATTGGATTTTTATTGTTCAGAATCTAGCTCAATAGCGATGGTAAGTATTAATCTTTGTTGCATGACCTGAATTTTGTTTTTATTTAATGGATTATTTTTTGGACATATAAATTTTGTTTGTACCGAAACATCATGGTGTTGGTTTCAAATGTGAATACTTATATCGAAGTCAGAGACCTTTGCGATAAATATTCTGTTGGGCGTTCTTCGCAAAAATGGAATGATCCTGGCTTGATTTTTGCTAATATAGATGGGTTCTTGCTTAGATACCTTTTAAATAAATATTATACTAACAATTTTGTCACCAAAATGGTATTATTTTTCCGATACTTTTCAACTCAAGGAAATCTCATAACGATCCATCGATTCATTAATTAACTATGAGGTGAGTTCATAAGTGTTCTCATATGGGAATTTCATGCAGCATTGATGAGTTGTATTCCAAATGAATGGTTATTTTGTATATTTTCTTTTCAGGCTTTGAAATATTTAAACAATGAGGATTTTTAAGATGATAAAATTGATTTTTTTTTTTGAAAAGTACTTGAGATTTAGAGAAGTCTACCTTTATATAATTAAAACTTATCTCGTATTATACACAACGATTAAAAAAAATTATTTGTTGGAATAATGAGTTGTTGAATTCATGATTGGATCTTTAACAAGTTGGAGATGGGAGTAGGATTAATAAGTGGAGATTTAGAATTGGTTCATGTAATAGTTTGCAGACTCTAATCTTTTTTACAATATTACTATCTTCATGTTTAAATTTCATTAAACTTTCTAAGCATTGCTGGACGGAAACCATTGTAATAATATGGTCACCTCGTGAATTGGAGATTGATGCCTTTGATCTTTCTTTTGTTGTTGTAATGTAAAATATTTCATTTGAGCAGGAACTTTAAAATAGTTTGGTCTAAAAATATATTAAATATTATAGTCTGAATACAATTTGTAATGGTCTGGGGGGGTCTCATAGAACCTTGAAAATGATTTTTTGATCAATCGCTTGCTTTTAGTATTTTTGACATGCTGCGCCTCCTCTATTCTTTGCAATCCAATAGAGTGGATTGAATTGGAGATGTAATATATTTCAGGATGTGAAGATACTGTCTTATAATCTCAACGAAGCCTTGCCTATTTAAACTTTAGCCAGAATTTGATGTTTAGCACAACATTCTTTGCAGCTAAGGTCTTTTATCCCAGGGGGATTATGAATGGCAATATGACTTTTGGTAACTTAATAAATTTAAGTCTTACTTTTTCTGTTTACAAATTTCAATCTGAAAGAAGAAACACTTTTACTATCAGCATGATCGATGATATTGATGATTAAAACTTTTTTCCTATACGTCATGGTAAATTGGCTGGTTTTTTTAAACCATCTCCTCCATTCAACTTCCTTGGAAGTGTTCACTGGGAAACATTTCATAGTTTGGTCCACATGAAGTCCTTTCCACTGTTAATAGAGGTATCATCTTATTGTGCTTTATATTGCCTTGATTTAGTGACTTAAGTAGTGAATAGATCAACAAGGTGAAATATTCCTACAAAAAAAAAAAAAAAACAACTTTTTATTGAGAGAGGGAGAGAGAAGGAGATATGATAACTTCGAAAGTTATAATTATGTATTTAATAGAGCTAAATAGGCACTTGATGACAATAATTTGCTAAATGGAATTTCTCGTTTGTCTTCCATTCTTTATATAATTTACCCAAAAATATCTAATTAGCCATAAGTAAATAATATTCTAATAATATACTAATATCCTTCTCAAATTGATGTTGGTGAGTCCACAAGCATCAATTTGTTGACTAGATAATTATGACGGTGACGAGTCAAGGATTTGATGAAGATATCTGCAACTTGGCGAGTAGTGGAAACATGGGGAACATCGATGACCTTGGAGTCATAGGCGTCCCGAGTATAATAACAATCCACTTAAATATGTTTAGTGCGTTCATGGTATACAAGATTGGCCGCAATCTGAATAGCACTAGTGTTGTGACCATAGAGAAGCGTAGGCTGTGATTGAGATAAACCAAATTTTACAGGAAGACCATGCAACCACACAACCTCAGAACATACAGCGGACATAGCTCGATATTCAGCCTCAGTGGAGGACTTAGAAACACATTCATGTTTCTTACATTTTCAAGAGATGAGACCATCACCTAGAAATACACACCACCCAGTAGTAGATCGACGAGAATCTGGACAATGAGCTCAAGATACGACCTCTAAGGGAATAATAGTCAACAATGAGGAGTCCCAAAAAGATAGCGAATAATGTGACGAACAGCTACCAAATGAAGACGACGAGAGGCCTCCATAAACTTTCTTACAATATGAACGGCGAAGGAAATATCCGGATGTGTAATGGTGAGATATATGAGACTACCCACCAACTTCCAATAAATAGTTGGATCAAGAAGAATACCTCCTTCCTCTTTCCGATATTTAACATTAAGTTCCAAATGCATATCAACCGAGGAGGCTTCAGACAGATCAGCCGACCTAATCAAGTCTTGAATATACTTAAGTTGATTCAAGAACATACCATGTTGTATTTAGAAGTATTGTGTCAGATAGAAATGTTAAGTTCCTTAGCTACTTTTAGAAAATTTTATTTGAAAAGTTGGGGATCAAACGGTTGTTTTTTACTAATATCACCTGCAAACGGATGGACAAACTATGGTAGTTAATAGAACATTAACTCAAATTTTGCACACTATAATCCATAATAATTTGAAAAGTTGGGATGATTGTTTACTATTTGTAGAATTTGCATGAAATAGAGCCATGCATTCTACTTCTTATTCTCCTTTTTAAAATTGTGTATGGTTTTAATCCACTAACTCTTTTAAATTTAATTATTTATCTATTGATGAAAGACACATATTGTATTTCTATATATATGGACTAGCATTTACATTTTGGCAATTGGACCCATAATGGGATGTGCCATTTTTAATTAACACATATGGAGGCCCCTAATCTCATCCCATTGATATAGAATTGGCCAATTGAATTCTATACATATACTATCAAACCCTTTTACCTCTATGCGTGTGTGGTAAGATCGGTTTCTTAGGAGTAGAGGGTAAATCTCTCCATATGAGATTTCTTCATCTTTTGCAGCTTGGACAGGGAAATGGAAGCTCAACCACAAGCTATTAGAGGTATGATTTACTTTGGTATTGACTGATACATGCTATGAAAGTTGAGAAGGGACTACTAGAAACATTTAATTCTAGCAAGATGTAGTTTAGATAGAACAAATAAGGCTGAATTGGTAAGGTCAATCCAGATAATAGCTTTCTTGGGGTTTGTATCAAATCTTATGTGGATTTAAGGGTACATTCTGCAACATGATCCATATCACCATGTTTCTGAGGCTCTTAATAAGCTAAGAGAGCAAACTAGGAAAGGTGTCAAAGGTTTAAAGTTGGTGACAGGACTGAAACTTCCAACGGGTGGAGAAGATTTCAGGAGTGTTGCTGTAGCGCCCCGAGTTCTATTAACCCGGATTGCCACGTCATCTTCTTTTGCCCTAATTTCAAAATCAATTTTCGCGGAAATAACCTAATTTTGAAATCACATTTGTAATTGAAAAACTGCATCGACAAGTAAAATTCATAGAAACTTAAAATTTAAATATCATATTTTAGAAATAGCGGAAAACGTCAAAATGTTATCAATATTCAAATACAAAAACTTCAAAGAGATAATAATTTTGATAGTCAAATTTTCTATGCCACCACTGCCGGATCAATCACGATCGCCTCCGAAGTCTGCAAATATTGTTAAAAATAGCAGAGTGAGTATTTCGAAGAAATACTCAGTAGACTCATCGCCGATAATTAATTTACAGAATAATTGAATACACACTTATGCAATATACATTGTGATATCATCTTTGGTTCATTTTCTTGAAAATCATAGGCTCTTTAAAAACATGGGATGTGGGTACTCTTTCTTTCTTGTGCTGATGAGGCACATAAGTTATGCATAACATTCTCTTATCCCATAAGGGATTCTCTTCTTATCCCATAAGGGATTCTCTTCTTTCTCATGCAATTAAGCATATAAGTTATGGCAATCATAACAATATCATATATCTCATATGATAAATTCTCATCTTATGCATTAAAGCATATAAATCACGTAATTCACATAAAGCATGCAATTATAATTTAAACTAATTAATGGTGGCGAGTCTACCTCAATATATCGAGTTTGTGAAAATAGTGCGAGAAGTAGCTTCAATCTCTTAGTGGTCCGTACGTTTCGTCTAGCCAATAGAAAATAAGTTTGAATTAGTATTTCGAACTTTAAAGTTTTTAAAGTGTTGAAATTAAGTTTAAGGACTTAATTGAAAACTATTGGAATTGAAATAAATGGCTTAGAATGATAAAATAAAGTCTAGGGACTAAATTGGAAATTTATTAAATCTGAAAATAAAACTTTAAGGGCTAAAATAATAACTTTCATAAGTTTAGGGACTAAACTGTAGATATATAAAAGCTGTAAATAAAATTAAATGGCTGAAATAATAACATATATAGATTAGGGCTAAAATAAAATAATTTAGGGACTGAAATAGATAAACTAAAAACTTTGGAACTTAAATAAATCAATCAACTAAAATTAAAATAATTAAATATATATACTAACCTAACTAAACTAAATAAAACAAAACCAAACTTAAATTTAAAATCAAAAGGAAAGAAACCTCTCTCTCTGGACGAGAGAGAGAAGTCGACGGGAGGGGAAAGGAAAAGAGAGGGGCTTCGCCCCTTCTCCGATTCACCGTCCGGCGAACGGGTCGGCGCCACCGTCTCGTGGTGGCGGCCACACGTAGGTAAGGGATGGGGTATTATTTTGGGGCTTTTGGGTGTTCGTTTTTTTCTTGGTTGACGTGTGAAATGGTGTCGATTGTGGCGATTTGATGGCGGCGGTTGGTTCTGTTTGGAGTTGGTTTGGGGTGCTTTGAGGTGGCGGTTTGGTGTTGAACTTTTCGGGTTGGGGATTTTGGGCGATTTGCTCACGGCTTAACTTGGGTGTTCTCGGTTTGAGCGTGTTCTTGGTTGGGACTCGACTTTTGGTGTTTGAAGTCTCGGGTTTGGGTGATGGTTTCGGGTATCTCGATTTCTTTCTTTGATTTGAATGGTTTGGTGTTTCTTGGATGTGGTGGTGGCGTTTTGGTGGAGTTTCAGTTCCTGTTTCTGGGTTTCGGTTGGGCAGTAGCTTGAGAAGCTTGGTGGAGTGGTTGGAATGGAGGTATGGCTATGGAGTTCGATTAGTTTGTCTTTCAGTGAGTGAGTGGAGTTCGTTTTTGCAGTTGGTTGGTCTCGGTTTTGGTGCTGGTAGCGTTGATGGGAGTTGCAGTGGACTTGGGTGTTGGTGGTTTGAGCTTGGCAGTGTTAATGGTGTGTGAGTTTGCAGCTGTGAGTGCAGTGTTGGTGGTATTGTGGTATAGTGGCTTGCAGTGGACTTTGCAGTGAAGTTGGGTTAAGGAGATGGTGGTGGACGACTGCTTGCTGGAGGTTGGTGGTGTTACAGGAGTTGATAGTGAACGGTTGCATAGTATTGCAGCTTTGGGAGCTCACTGTTGATGCTAGAAATGGTTGTTCTAGTATCAATGGTGACCCAAAAATGGAGTTGAAAGTGTGAGGGAGAAATGGTGTTGATGCTAGAAATTGATGTTCTAGCATCCACATTAATCTCCAAGAATTGAGGAGAAAGGGAGAGAGCTTACCAAGATGGTTGTTGTGTGAGTGTGAGGAGGGAGGGAATGGGTGTCCTCTATGAATAGTGGAAAAATAGGGCACAAATCCATAGGGAAAACTAATTGGGCCAAAAGGATTGGGCTATAAGAGATTTTCTAGTTGGGTTTGAGTATAATTGGGCTATATGAATATAATATTCGGTTTTGGGCTCATTTAATTGGACTATAATAATTGAATTGGGCTAAGACAAATAGAATTAGACTAATAAAATTGGACCTTAAACTATAAAGTATTGGACTTATATTAAATTGAACTTTAAATAATTGGGCTTGAATAATTGGGCTTTCGTAATTGGACTTGAAATTAATAAAATTGGATTTAAATAAAATAATTCGAAATTGATAATAAAATTATTATTCGGGATCGGATTCGATCGAATACACTTGAATTCAATATAATAACGGCTAGACGAACGCGCTTCTCTAAAAAATTAGGGTTAACGTTCTGGCGACACGTTTTTCGAGAAAAATAATTTATAATAATTAAAAGTTTGCGGTCGCTACAGTTGCAATGATGGAGGATTAGGTTAAACTGTTTGAGGAACTTGCTAGCTCTGAGGTTGGTGGTCTTGCTTTATTTTCTTGAATTCATGTTTTTGGAATGGTCCGAAACTTCCAAACAATTTTTTTTCTTATTGAGATCGGGAAGCGGTTTTGGAAGAAATGTTTTTTAGAGAACGAATTATGCTATGGATTGAATTAAATTGCGCTAGTGGAAGAAACATGGTGAAATTGATTTGGAGAATTTCTGGTGTGTAGTTAACAAGGGTTGGGTTATTGACTTTTGAAAAAAGTTTTTCCCTTTTTCCCTTTTTTTATTTTTACAATATTTTTTTCTCAAAAGGCACTTTAACATTTGGCGTTCAAGTTAGTAACAACTTTAAGAGTTAGGGTCACACCAATTGGAATAGCTTGCCACATAAGCAATTCTGTTAACCACGTTGGTAAATCTGTCAATTTTTAAACGTTCATTGAGTGAGTAATGAATGGGATTACATATTATAAAATTTAGTAATTAGCGAGGTAATTTTTGAAATTCAGTGACCTAGTAGAAACTTTACACAAAGTTCAATAATCATTCAGTTAATTAACCCAAATTTAGCTAAAAGTTCAGTGATTGTGGATGGAATTTATCCTTATTTCATTCACAAAGGCTTGTCAATTAAAGTTGAAATTAATCTTCGATGGTTATATTGTCACCAAATTTATCTTTGCTGCACCACTTTCTATTGTAATAAATGCTCGTAAATTTCCTTAGTGACGCGCTTATGTCCACAATTATTATTATTATTATTATTATTATTATTATTTGCCACGTTGTTATCCTCAAACTTTCATTAATTAGCAAATCTTGACTTTAATGGTGATTTTTCCAAATATTCTGTTAGTAGACTTTAAAACGAAGGGGAAATATTCTATTGCACTTTTGTATTTCTTATTCTCTGCTTTTTAAAAATATAAAGAGCAAATAAGACTTTTACGCTCTTCCAAAAGACTTCTTGACATAAATCGTCTCAGGGACAAGGTTTACAAATTAATAGAATGTTGAGGAAAATAACACTACGACAAGTGAGGTGAGAAAATGTTGGAGACCTTTATTATAATTAAAAAGTAGTGATGGTGGAGTAATTCACTGTACACTAATGATGGCATTATATCCAGCTATTGTCATTGTATTCTAGCAAACTCTATGAAATTTAACTCTTTTTTTACAACTATTATTATTCTGGTTATCGAAAATTGTTCTGGTATCTACGGCTAGACATAATCCAGTGATACATGAAAAGAAAAGAAAACAAATTTAAAACTTGATTGGGATATCTGTTTAAACTTCGAAAATGGACTTTAAGCAACTGAAAAGATCATCTAATCTACTAGTTGCCTTAACTGTAATTCGGGTATATCTCGTTTGTGGTTGCTTAAGGCTGGTATAAGCATAAAGAAAGTGTTGACATGGTTTTCTGCACGGGTGATGGAGCTAACAAATTTCGGTTCCTCTCACGCCCACATAGCTTATCTTTTGCACAATTGGACAAACAATTAGGAGCACCTGGCCTTCCCCGGTGGTTGGGAGAGGCGATCGTGAGCAGCTATCATTTCAGTCAACTTGTGAAATATTTTGGTATGGAACATACAGAAGATGTGAGTCGCAATAGTGTTTGGGCACCGGAGCCTATGAGAGAGTAAAATGGGAAATCAATATTACTTGAGAGTGAAATTGCATTATATTCAAATGATATTAAGTGTGAGCTTTTATAATAAAAAGATGGGAATGGTTACCATTAGATGAAGAAACACGCGGTCTCATCTTGACGGTTGAGATGCCTTGTTATAACTTATAGGTATCATTCCTTCAATCTTAAGTTCGAAAGTATTTAATGTTTCTGAAAAGTAGCCAACCTACAACCTAGGCCAGAATGTAAAGAGTAGACTAACAGGTTGACTTGATATGGTGATTGCTACAAAGAGGTCACAACAATCAACTCCAAAAGATCGCGTACATATGATCTTTATAGGGGAGGCATCTGCTTCGGAATGGCGTTGCAACATATCTCATCGCCTCATCGCATTCATGGAGGGTTCGACCTCTGCATTGGGTTTGGCGGATTGTATCACTTCAACTACTTAAGGGCTTCAGATAGGCTCGGTAGGCATGGGTGGATATATACAGTGGGGGCAGAAGGGTCACTTGCCCCCACACGATTGGATTTTCAAGATTTGCAGTTTTTCGATTTTGCCTCCACAATTAAAATTTTGTACAATTCGCCCCCCAAACAACTCTACAATCCTAGCTCCGCCCTTACCGGTAGGACAGTGATGTAGAATGCGGGCCTACATTCTCATATTAATTGGATGTCACGTGGCCGTTCTTGCAACCGTTAGGCAGGTTTAACAATGTATACAAATAAGACTCATCGACATGACTAAGACTTTACATAGTGAGTTAAGTCTCCAAACAAAAATTTCACCATAAACCATGAGAAATTATGATATCCTTTAATACAAAAAGTCAAGTTAGACATTTCACGATTAAGTCCAATGAGTTCTTCATATTTAGCAAAAGAGAATAATATGCATGTTTTCAAGAAATCGAGTTTCTAATTTTCTTACTTAGCCCCTGTTTGAAACCCATTTTGAGAGAAATATAAATTTTGGAATAGTGATTGATGTGAGAATGTGTGGTGGAAAAGTGATGAAAAGTTTTTGATTTGTGTGTAATATTATTTTGTTTGGAGAATGTGTGGTTGAAATGAAGAATGAGAATGAGAAAGAGAAAGAGAAATTAATGGGTGTCAAACAGGGGCTTATTACGATATAAAGAGTTAGGTTCTCAAGTTCTTCAAAGGTCATGATTTAAAACACACTATCATATTGTAAGTCCATTCATGAAAGTAATGGCCGCCATTGCGGATAATAGGGTTGGACATGGGTCGATTTGATTCAGTTCTCTTCAAAATCGAACCGATCCAAAATCTTCGGGTATTTAATAAATGGAACCTTCGAGTCCAAATATAATTATGAAACCGTTCGGGTTCGGCTCAATTCGGTTCGGTTCGGTTCGGTTAAGTTCGGTTCCGTATCATAATTAAAATTTTTAACATTTACAACAAGTCAGCAACACTACATAAATACAATTAATGACATATTCATTCGTAACTTTTACAAATTAATGTAGCCCAATTTTAAAACATATAAATAACATGATGTCCAATAAGGATCTTCAAATTCCATTTTAACGCTTATACTACACTCAAAGATCTAATCAGTAGCTACCGTCACCGGTGAAATGAAGGAGCTTCAAAATCGATTTGGGAATGAGATGTATGTTTTAAAATTATCAAATGATTTGGGTTTATACGGGAGTGAGCGTACTGCTTACCAAATGAAATTGGAATGAAAAGGAGAAGGATAATGCTCAAATATTGGGCTAACAAAAAATTAATTTGGCTAGACTTGGTTGGTTTGTTTAATTAACTTGGTAATTTGTTTAAAAATTAATTAATTCAATATAAAGAAATTTAAAAAATTATTTAGATTCAGTTATTCGATTTTTGGTCTAGAATCGAGAACCGACCCAACCCATCGATTCTCGATTCAGATACACGTTCGAGTATTTAACTTATGAAGAACATCTTGATTCAATTTGGTTTGGGAGTTTTGTTCAGCCCTAGCGGATAATGGGTCCAAATACCTTTCTTGGTGATTAAGTAAAACTCTAAACCATTGGAAGATTGTCTCCATACGTTCTTGAGAAGTTCAATGTACTCAATTACCTAAATGAGAGTCACTAAACGACTCTGAACTGCAAAGTCCAACGAGTAAAATATGGAGTACGTTAGAGCATATAATTATAACCTTAGAAAGAGAGAATAGTTTTCTATATATTGAATTGAAGCATACAACTATGTCTATAGACACAGAGATTTGTCTATACATGATAAACTTAGCTAATCATAGAGAAGAGTCCACACATAGTAAACTAGCTAACCACGGAAAATAAATTACACAATTAGAATATCTAAATATTAGAAAAGAGATCTACAAAATATGGATTGATTAAATCAACATCCAAAATCATTTTTTACTAACATTCCCCCTCAAATTGATGATAGTTGTCAACAAGCATCAATCTGCTCACAAGATATGCATGACATGCATAAGTCATTACATTTATAAATAGATCAACTATCTAATCATGAGAGGAGACATAAACTAGATGAAGAATTTTTTTCATGAACTAGTTCGCGAATATAACAACAATCAACTTCGATATGTTTAGTTCGTTCAGGGTGTACTAGATTGGTGGGAATACTAATAGCACTTGTGTTGTCTCCATAGAGAGTGATCGGATGAGAGATATTACAGATATAAAGGATCCACCAGATCCTCCTCCAATCATTCTTTATCTTTTATCAAAACCCAATCCCATGATTCTAGGCAATCCCTTGATTATAGACAATAGCTATAGATGGAAATGTTGACATGTACGTAAATCATCTTGCTGTAATATTACTATGTATATTCTATAAATGAAATTAGCACTACTAGACAACTTGAAGGGTGGTTTCTTTCAAACCTTTTCATGGTATCAGTAGTCCTTTAAGGATTCATCTCTATCGATCCAAATGGCCTCTGAAACTTTGTCCCCTACCCTATCTTTCAACACCATGGTCCATCTCTTGACCATCAAGTTATCTTCTTCCAACTTTCTCCTCTGGTGTAGTCAAGTGCTGCCTTTGCTGTAGTGTCAACATTTCCTTGGATATGTTGATGGCTCCATCAAACCTCCTTCTGCAACTATCAATTCCGGTACCTCTACCACTGTCAATCCAGAATTTGCTAAATAGCAACAGATTGATCAACTTGTACTAAGCCTCCTCCTTGCTTCATTGACGGAAGAAGCTCTATCTGTTGTTGTTGGTCTGACCTCTTCGCATGCAGTTTAGTCCATTTTGGAAACCGCCTTCGGTCATCATTCCAAATACCGGGAGCTGCGTTTAAAAGATGAATTGTAGCACATGAAGAAAGATGCTCGGTCTGTTGTTGAATATTCCTGCGAGTTCAAATCCTTTTGTGCAACTTGCTGCCATGGGCTGCTCCATAGATGATCTCGACAAAATACACTGGTATTTACATGGACTTAGCTCTGATATATCTACATTTTCTACAACACAGTTATTTCTTTCATCTATCCCTTCTTATACTGAGATGGTTTCTATGGCGGAGAGTTATGAAAATCTTGTTAAATCATTGGAGCTGCCTTCTACTGGATCCACTTCTGCCGCTCACTGCCTCTCATAGTAACAAATTTGTCTCTATTTGTGGGGGTGGCCGTGCTTTTCATGGGGGTCGTAGCCGTGGTGGTGGTCGTCATCAACGCACCTATCCTATTCGTTATCAAATTTGTCGTGGGAAAGGACATTACACCACTTCTTGCCGTGACCGCTACTCCCATTCCTCATATGTTGCCATGCTTGTGGAGGCTTTTACCTCATGCATACTAAATGATAATCATGCTTCTGATTGGTATACGGACACCGGAGCCATTGCGCACATGACTAATGATGCTACTCAGTTAGACAAGTCCGATATGTACACCGGTAATGATCATGTTATTGTCGGTAATGGTGCCTCTCTTCCCATTTCTCACACCGGTACCCTCTGTCCAACATCTTCCCTTACTTTAAAGGATGTCTTAGTTGTGCATGGCTTAACCAAAAATCTGACTTCCATTAGTAAACTTACCTCTGATTTTCCTTTTTCTATCACCTTTACTAATGACCACTTTATTATACAGAATCAAGTCACAAGAAAGGTGGTGGCAACCAAACGGCGTAAAGATGGTCTTTATGTGCTTGAGCGTGGACATCAATCTTTAATTTCCATTTTCTCTAATAATTGTCCTCGAGCTTCATTCGATGTTTGGCATGCTCGTTTGGGTCATGTATCTCATTCTATTATTTCTCTTTTGAATAAAAATCGTCAATTATGTGTGACTTCTTTGCTTACTACTCCCACTATTTGTTCTAGTTGTCAACTCGCAAAAAGTCATAGACTTCCATTTCAACATAATGACAAATGGGCATTTCATGTTTTTGATCTTATTCATTGTGATTTATGTGGTCCATCTCCTGTTTTGTCCAATTTGGGTTATAAATATTATGTCATTTTTATTGATGATCATTCCCGATTTACGTGGCTCTATCCTTTGACATTTAAATTCGATTTTTACCGCAATTTTCTTCAATTTCAAAAATTTGGGGAGAATCAGTTTTCGGTTAAAATCAAAGTATTTCAAAGTGATGGAGGCACTAAATTTACCAATCATAATTTTAGAGAACATTTACTAAATTGTGGCATTCATCATCAAATGTCTAGTCCTTATACACCGGCTCAAAACGGTCGTGCCGAGCACAAGCATCGTCATATAACTGAAACTGGTTTAGTTATGCTCTTTCACTTACATGTCCTTCTGAAATTTTGGGTTGATATCTTTAGCGCGACTGTTTTCACCATTAATCGGTTACCCACACCTACTTTTGATGGCTTGTCTCCTTTTGAGCTTCTGTAGGGTAAGTCTCCCATTTATTCCAATTTTCATCCTTTTGGTTGCCTTGTATTTCCATACTTACGTGATTATGCTTTTCACAAATTAGCCCTTCACAGTCGTCCATGTGTTTTTCTTGGCTACAATATATCTCACAATGGTTTTCGTTGTCTTGATCGTTCCACTAATCATGTCTTTATTTCCAGGCATGCTATATTTGATGAACTTAATTACCCTTTTAAGGGAACTCCTTGATCTACACCCTTGCCTAACTCTCCCGTTAGTGCATTTCTTGAGCCTCCTACCATCCTAATGGCTGAATTACCGACTAAGCCCGATCCCATACCACGTTCGTGTGGTTCTTGCTTAACTGACCCATCTACTAGTTTTGTGACTCTTTCTGTTTTGCAGGCACCAAATGCTGAGCCCACTATTCCTTCGGTGCATGAGCCTTCGCATGCCTCAACTCTCATGCCCGCTGACCCAGATCCTGTCACAAACGTATCCTCCCCTACAGACTAGGGCCGCCCTTCTCTAATTGGCACTCATCCGATGCAGACTCGGGCTAAATCAGGAATTTTCAAGCCTGCCCATCGATCCCATGTGTGCACAGTTCCTCACTCCGGTTCGTTCCATTCTCTTCTCACCATGCGCGAGCCCAAAGACTTCAAGTCCGCTGCCAAACATCCCGGTTGGATTGCTGCCATAAATGAAGAAATTCAGGCCCTTCATAAGAATCATACATGGGATCTGGTACCTAGATCGCCCAACAAAAATGTTGTGGGCTCCAAATGGGTTTTCTGCATCAAATATCTATCCGATGGTACTGTTGATTGCCTTAAAGGTCGTCTTGTTACAAAGGGCTACACACAACAATCGGGCCTCAACTTCACCGATACTTTTAGTCCTGTTGTCAAGGCTTCCACAGTCAGAATTGTTTTATCCCTAGCCGTCTCTAATAACTGGTCTCTCTACTTGATGTAAAAAATGCATTTCTTAATGGTCTTTTGCATGAAGAGGTTTATATGGATCAACCGTCTGGATATGTTGATCCTAAATATCCCACACTTGTTTGTCAGCTTTGCCGAGCTCTCTATGGTCTCAAGCAAGCTCCACGTACTTGGTTCCATCGCTTTAGCTCTTTTCTCTTAGCTATTGGCTTCATTTGTAGTCGTGCTGACTCATCTTTATTTGTTCTCTCCAAGGGTGCTGACTTAATCTATCTATTACTCTATGTTGACGACATTGTCGTAACTGGCTGCAATTCGATCCTCCTCGATGAATTTATTGGCAAGCTGACTAGTGAATTTGCCACTAAGGACCTTTGATCTTTGAACTTTTTGGGCTTGGAAGCTCATTGCACGTCTACTAGTCTTTTTCTTAGCCAAGTCAAGTACGCCCATGAGATCTTACAGTGTGCACAGTTAGTTGACTCCAAATTGGTTGGTACTCCTATGGTGGTCGCTCAGCACCTTTCCACAGCTAGCCCAGATTCTGATGATCCATTCCTCTACCGGTCGCTCGTAGGTGCCCTTCAATATCTCACAATCACTCGTCCGGATATTGCTCATGTTGTAAGTTTTGTAAGTCAGTTCACGCATAAGCCGTCTATTTTTCATTTTCAGATTGTTAAAAGGATACTACACTACGTTAAGGGGACTCTTCAGTTTGGTTTATCTTTCACTCCATCTTCTTCTAGAGAACTCATTGCTTATTCAGATGCCGATTGGGCTTGGTGTCCCGATACGCGTCGCTCAATTTCAGGTTATGCCATTTATTTCGGTGGTAATCTAGCGTCCTGGAGTTCCAAGAAGGAACCAACGGTTTCTCGGTCCAGTTGTGAATCTAAATATCGGGCATTGGCCCTTACTACCGCTGAGGTTAAGTGGCTGCGGCATCTTCTTCGGGATCTTCACGTGTCTTCTCCATCTCCTCTGATCATGCTCTGTGATAACCAAAGCTCCATTTTTCTCGTTGTCAATCTAGTCTCTCATAAACGTTCTAAGCACATTGATTTGGATTATCATTTTGTGAGAGAACTGGTAGCCTCCGGAGAACTCAAGATTCGTCATGTCCCCACTCACTTACAAATTGCCGACATGTTCACCAAAAGTCTCGACCAACTTGCCATCATTTTTTTACGTTCCAAGCTTCACATCTCTGATTTCGAGACACTAGGCTTGCGGGGGGTATTACAGATATAGAAGGATCCACAATATCCTCCTCAAATCATGCTTTATCTTTGATCAAAACCCAATCCCTTGATTATAGACAATAGCTATAGATGGAAATGTTGACTTGTACGTAAATCATCTTGCTGTAATATTACTATGTATATTCTATAAATGACACCACCAGACAACTTGAAGGGTGGTTTCTTTCAAACCTTTTCAAGAGCAACACCAAGTTCCCTAAGAAATTACATCTTTTCCACAATCTCTCTCTCTCTCTCTCTCTCTCTCTCTCTACATATGCTGCACTTGAGATTGTATTTGAAAATATCACATCTTGTTCTGTCCACCGTTTCAATATTTCAACATAAAACTACGAATATCTCTTCCTTCTTGGCTGATGTTTGCAATCTCATATTCAAGTTCAAATTGCCTTGATTGATTCACTTGAGAATAAGTTCCTTGAAGATGTTTCCACATCTCTGCAGCAATGTTGCAAGATCTAAGGCCTAGAGCAATATCTGACTAAACCAAATTTAATATCCAAGTAATGGTTTGAGCGTTCTTTGTTCTCCAACAGCTCGTCGCCTCTTCATCACCCAATTCATTTTGAAACTCATTAAGAATAGTATCTCGTCTCTTTCCTTCAACGAAAATCTAGAAGTGAAATCCCCAAAGAGCATAAAATTTTCCATTAAATTTGACAGATATAGATTCAAGTTTGTTGCCGTCCATATTACTGACTAAATACAAATAGCACAAATGAAGAACAAAAACTCAGGATTACAAAATCTTCTATAAGGAATGATGAGATAAAAAAAATCTCTCAATTTTTTTTTTATCAAATGTGTATTATAGAAGCAAAACTCAAAGGATCTCGTATGACTCTTATACCATGATAACTTTAGAAGGAGAGAATATTTTTCTATGTATTCAATTGAAGTATTTACACACACACACACAGACTTGTCTATACATGGTAAACTTGGCTAATCATGGAGAAGAGTCTATACATTACTAGATAATCATGGGAAATAAATTATACAATTAGAATCTCTAAATATTAGGAAAGAGAACTACAAATCTAGATTGATTAAATCAACATCCGAAATCATTTTAATAATAAGAATAATACGTTTTATAATAATAATATTGTAAATATCATGAACTATTATCAGGAAAATAATGCATGCAATTCATTTTATCTTATTTTGGACCCGTCTCACAAATAAAGTTTGTACACCAAGCACGCATAAATTGAAAATATTGTGGCCTTGTGGCACAATGGCCGTCTTGAACACGAAGTTCCTCTTCGGTTTACAAAATCCTATTTGATATACTATTTGATAAGCACTTATTCGAGCTTCTAAACTTGCTTATTTATTATTATTGAGTATTACCTAATTAGTGTAAATATGATTGATTATACGTAAAACCACAATATAGATGTATTCGGCGAAAAAAATCACACTATGGAGTAAAACTAGGGTTGATTCAAAGTAAACTGAAAAGTAACGGAGTGCACGATCAAATAGAAGAATTTAATAAACTATTCGAAAGAAATTTTTATGTTTTAGGAGTTAAATTCAGCATTTGGAAAGTTTGAATACAAAATTGCAAACATCTAGAACCTACATCAATTGATTACGAATGATTATGGAATGTGGAAAGTTAAATTGTAAATATTCAAAGATGAAGGATCAAAGTTTAACATAGAAAGGACTTGAGTTAAACAAAAGTAGTAAGTCAAGAACTAAAATAAAAGGGAAAAAAATATGACTTGCGGGTAAGGACATAAATTTCATAAGCAAAATAGCAAACTTCTTAGCCTGTGCAATTGCAATCGAACATGCCTTTTCGGTCAGAAAGAATTCTTTTCTTGTTCTAATCAACTTCAATTTGAAAAGTAATTAGGTCATAATTTTTAAGCAAATTCTAGGGTCTATAAATACTTACCTTCATCTAAAAATTAAATGAGGCTTTTGAGAATTCAATATACATAAATCATTGAAGAAAAAGAAGAGAGTCAAGGAGGAATTTTTTTTATCTATAAACGCCATACAAGCATTCAAGCTTTGAAGAAGTTTTTTCACAAAACACATCCATACTTATTTTTGTACGTCTATTTCTTGTACTGAAGAAGAAGAAAAGAAGGATCATGTAGCCATTGAAGAGATTAAAGACTTTCAAGATTTCTTTCCAATTTCTTTTCAAACTTTAATTCACGTGATGTTGTATCAGTTTAAATTATGTTTTTGTAATTAATTTGATGTTTGACTAGTTGTATTGTTGTTAGAATAAAGTTGAACCGTATGTTATGATATTTTAATATTAAATTTTGAATTTTATCCATTATATATATACATATTTGGTTCTCAATGATTGTTAGGAGTTTAATGATTTTCAATTAATTGATCACTGCTTGAAAACTTTAGTGATTTTTATTGACATTCGAGAAGGAACTAGAAATTAGCACGTAATAATAGTTATTGTAAAGTCCGATATGAAATAGAGATATATCATTAGACTTTACATGATCATTTTTTATGTTCTTGTGATTTTACATCATTGCATGTACGCATCATCATAGAGATATAGGAGAGAACATGTCAGGATAGATTTAGTTCTATTCGAAAGATTATTAGGGGTGTTTGAGCCCCATTATTATTAAAGAATATATTTTGGAATAGTAGATTGATTGAGAATGTGCGATTAAAAAAGAAGTAAAAGTTTTTTTTATTTGCGTGTAATATTATTTTAATGAAGAACGTGTTGTTTAAAAGAAGATGAAGAAAAATGTATTTTGGAAAAAATGAGAATTGAATGTCCCCTGAATGAACAAGGAACGTTGATCTTTATATCCAAATGGGTATTTTCAACTAATGGAATTGATATTAAAATGGATGAATGTAGAGGGTTCAAGGTTCTAATGTTTATCATTTACTCAAGTTTCACATCCATTTCCCAATTAGCTAGATTAGTTAGATTGGCATTGGGTTTAATTTGTTAATGTATAAATCATAAATCTCAACTAATTTTGTTGTTTGATAAAAGTTGAGTTTAACTGAAAATTAAATTAAATACTTAGTTTTCGTGAGAACGATACTCTATTTATTATTTATTGCTTGGCTACGATATCGTACAATTGTGAGATTTTAACGATCAGATTTTTGGCATCGTTGCTAGGGATTGTAGTTATTTATTTAATTCTAGTTTTAATTTGAAAATCTTCCTTTTTTTTTTAATCTTTTTAAGTTGACCTACTAGTTTTTCTTGATTTCATTGACAGAAAACTCAAAGACTTGAGATGCCAGCAATAAATTGAGATGTGGGAACTTGAATTTGAGGAAAATAACAAAACTCTGTGGGTTCTTATTAACCGTAACTATTTTAAAATGAAGAAATATAATGCATTATCGAAATTGATGAATATAACCAACCACTGAGAGTATTATACCACATATCTCCACAATGGTATGATATTGTCCACTTTGGGCTTAAACTCTCATGGATTTGCTTTTGAGCTTTTACCCCAAAATGCCTCATACTAATGGAGTATTATCCTACACTTATAAACCCATCATATTTCCTATGTCTAGCCGATGTGGAATTTCTTTTACTCCCAACAATCCTCCCCTCAAACGAAGGACCACATCACTATGGCCTCCCCTTAAACGATAATCCATCCGTCAATCATCTTGTACCGTCGTTATTGCTGTCGCCCTCAACCAAACGGGACTCGTGGATGATTTTTTAGTCAGATCGTAAGGCTAATTAGGGGACCTCTACCACGCTTTCCACTGCTTTCCTCCGGCTAAGTTTTGAGCCCTGAGCTCTGATACCACTTGTTGGGTTTATCGACACCACATATCTCCACAATGGTATGATGTTGTCTATTTTGGGCCTAAGCCCTCATGGATTTGCTTTTGAGCTTTTACCCCAAAAGGCATCATACCAATGGAGTATTGTCTTACACTTATAAACCCATCATATTTCTCATGTCTAGCCGATGTAGGACTTCTTTTACTCCCAACAGGTATAAATGAAGTTAACGAAGATAACTTATCATTAGGAGTATTATGGAGATATCAAACTTCCCAAGTACAAGACGTCAACAAAATTGACGAGGGTGACATGTCTTTAGGAGTACTATAGAGATTATTGGGCTTTACGTACAAGATAAACAAAAGAACTATTTCTATGATGATTCATATGCAGAAGTTGATGAAGATTACAACATGACTATGGGAGATTTCTTTGTCATGCAGTATGAAAACCTAAATAAGTACGGAAGATCCAACACACGTTGAGGAAGTGCTGATCAGACTATCAAATACTAAATTCATGTAGAAGACCGAGATAACCTTATAGAGTTAATAATCATGTGTTCGTACAAAACCTACAAGCGTATGATATCGTTAACAAGTAATAAATTTAGTGAGTTGAGAGTATCGTCCCATAGGGAATAAATTCAATTCAAGTTTACTAGTTTCATGTGGAATTTGATGTAAACAAAAGAGAATTTGATTTTGTGATTATTCTAAATTAATCTTAAAAAAGGGTAAAATTAGGGTTTTTTTTTTTTTATCAAATATGGATGATTGTGTTGGATCTCGAATCCGCTCATTACTATCTATTTCAATTCTTGATTTATAATCTAGTTGTGTTCATGCATTCTTGACAATCGACAAACTAAATATATCCTAACCACTACTCAAATCTATTTCTAGTCTGAATTCGAATTATTAGAATGCATTAAAATTTAGATTACATATATGACTGCACATGTGATAAATGTTATTCCTAACAAATAGCACATACAATAATTTTTCCGCGCTCTAACTTATCGTGAGTCTCGCAACACTACAATAAGCAACAAATTATCTAATTGTAGGCCAATCAATTAAATAATGCAATGAGTATGCAAAATTAATCAAGAAACGCAAAAAATACTAAACTACTAGTATTGAAATTAGAAATAAATAACAAATGGGGTTCATTTTCATCAAATACAAAAGCGAATCTAACATAGCATGCTAATATATAAATTACAAGAATAACAGAAAAATATTACACAGATTATGAAATAATTCAAAAGATGTTGATCTTCAAGTTCAAAGTTGAATTCTTCAAAATCTTGATGTAATTGACTTTCAATTCTTTATTAGGATTTGATCTCCTTCTCACAAGTGATGAATTGGCCTTTTGTTCTTGATGAATTTGATAATATTATTGTATATAAAGAGGCAAGAGAGGGGGTTTTTTTTTTTTTTTTTTTTTTAATGTGTAGCTCTCGTTCTGTATTTATAATAGTTGAGAAACATGTCAAAATCGTATCCAATTTGGATTTTAAAAGAGTTTAAATTGCAAAAGGGAATTACCGATTAATATGCGAAAAAAGCACGTCACGATAACATGATAATACGTAAGTAAGCTATAAATTTATCCAAGTCACTAATAAATACTCCAATTTAATGGCTTAGATAAGTTTATAAAATACACTTATCAGCATGTATAAAAAATTTACAAAATCAAATAGTTCAATTGGCTAAAGTAATCTCCTATTGGCAACCCAAGAAAAAAACTAAAAAAGAAAAGCTTGTAGAAACTGATGAACTAATCACGACGGAGCCAAATGAATCAATATCATTCAATGAAGATAGAATTAACATGCAATCCTCCGACTCCATTATGTGCTCAAAAATTGAGTTTGTGAGTAAAGTATATGAGGAGATCAAAGTATTCTTAGTTGTATTCAAATTGAGTGATGTACGCAAGTCATATGATGTGAAAAAAGATAGTAAAAGTTTGGAAGAAATATGAAATTTGGTGCAAGGCCAACCTATACAAATTGAACAAGATCTCCAAACTCATATTCAAAGTGTTGAAAGCATTTGTGCAATAGGGGCTAGGACGGTAAAAAAGTACTTAATAGGAGGCAACCAATTTTCCAACCATTTTATTTACTTGCTTTTAAAAACTCCAAAGTATAAAGTTAGGATTGTAAGCTTGACACGTTTAACTATTGTTTAACGTTTTTTAATATCTATATTTCTGGTAGTATTACTAGCATCACAATCATCCCAAAAAATCCCACACCCATATACAATCGTTAAAAGGTTAGTTTTAACGACCATGCGATTATGCTGACAATTGATTTTTCGTTATCTTTTCATGTATGATGATTATATTTTTCAAAACGAGAAAACGTTAGAAGAAGGAAGATAGAAGACAAAGCGCTAATGTTGAAACATCATCTTATTACACTGCATGTCAAGTATCGTTAACCCTTCATTAAGCTTATTACGTGCATACATTGAGGACAATATGCATTTTAAGTTTGTGTCTGTAGTTTAGTTAGTTTTCTATATGTTAGTTTGTGTGACATGCCATAAAAATAAAAATTGGAAAAAAGAAATCAAAATTATTTTCTTGCTTTATGTATGCTTGTGTGAATTGGGTAGCCTTGTAGGCTAATGAATATGATTATTTTGAAATTGCTTATGATTCATGTATCATGAATATGTTTTAAACACAATAGTGGTGTTGAATATCATATATTTTTGGATTGATTATATTGATACAATGTGTTGAATTAATTTAGGCTTAAGTTAATGAACCAAGATCATATTATAAATACAATCACCTAACCAATTGGAAGAATAGTTTGGGGTGGTTGATCCCATGTTTGTAGATATATAGATAGGTGTTGATTTCGTGCTTATGGAAAATATTGTGTGGAGACGTTTTGGCTAATAAGTGGAGTTTAGGTCATTACTTGGAGGGGCAAACAGACCCAGAATTTATATTATATATGCGAGGTAGAGATATTACGTTGTATTACAGTTTAGTTTAGTCCATATACCAGAGGAAATCTGTCGAAATTTTGAAAAATTATATCTAGTATCTATCTTTCAAGGCAATTAGTAAATCCTCGCTTATTTAGGCTCACACACATTTTCTGACGCAGATCATAAGTCCTCACTTATTGGAGTGATTTATATTCTTGAGGAGTCATAAGTCCTCGCCTATTTGGGATCGATACATGGTCGTAGGTCCTAGCTTATTGGAGCTATTTATATTTCTGAGACAATATGTAAGACCTATCTACTTGACAACTTATATTAAAGTCCAACCCAGACATGAATTGCAATTCAAACTTTATGTTCAATTCAAAGTCTTGCCTCTTCATCTATTTTACTGCATTCGCTTACATCGTCTCTATATCAGCCTATCACACCTGCTTATATATTCAGAGCATCACCTCTACATCAGTTAATCATAGCTGCTTATATTCAGAATCTCTCCTCTGCATCAGTTTTATCACATATTTTTATACTCGGAGTTTTTCTTCTGCATCAACTTCATCACAACAGCTTATATTCAGAGCCTCGTCCCTACCCAAAAGTCCATGCATTACATGAATATCACATGGACTTGGTGGACTATTGTGATACTATTATTTTAGTATCATTACATATTACTGCTAGCATATGTATTATATTGTTGCTTCCAAGTAAGTATGCCACATCACTTGCTTGCATGACATGACATTATTTTCATTACAGTCAGCATGTATGCCATGTTATCTATATTTTCATTTTATTATCGACAGCATATCATCTGATATGATACATGATAGACTCTCTACATTTTCGATCTTGGAAAAGTTTAATTTGATATTATTCATGCTATCGTCATTAGTATTTGAAGGGGCAAGCGTCTCAACTTATTTTGTATATTTGCAGTTGAGATATTATGTTATATGCTGGTTTAGTCCATATTACAAAGGAGATGTTGTTGAAATTTTGATAAATTATATGCAGTATATGTCTTTCGAGGCAATCCGTAAATCCTCGCTTATTCGGGCTCGCACACATATTTTTTGAGTCAGTTCGTAAGTCCTCATTTATTGAAGTGATTTATATTCTCGAGGTAATTCTTAAGTCCTCGTCTATTTGGGATCGATGTATTTTTTTGAGACAGTTCGTAGGTCCTCACTTATTGGAACGACTTAGATTTTTGAAGTAGTTTGTAAGTCCACTTATTGGAGTTGTTCATATTTTTTAGGCAATTTGTAAGACTTCACCTACTTGACAGCTTGTATTTCAAATTTGGACTCAGACATGGAAAGTAAGACTCAAATTTAGGGAACTAATATTATTACAATTATAAATTACGTGGTATGTACATGATAGAGGGGGTCCTACATTGGTCAACTCGACGCTGATTATTCAATTGAATTAGGCTTATTAAATTAAGGAACATCGTGCAACCTTATATCCGTACATATTATTATATATCTATTTCTTGAATTGAAAACGAAGAATTAAAGGAGATTGATTAAGAAGATATTGAGAATATTCAAGACTTTCAAGATTTCTTTCTATATCCTTTCCAAAATTTAATTTTGGGTGATGTTGTATCAATTTAAATTGTGTGTTTTGTATTAAATTTGATGCTTGGTTAGTTGTATATATGTTAGGATAACGTTGAGTCCTACATTTTGATATTTTGATATTAAATTCCGAAATTTAACATTAAATACATGTTTGGTTCTCATTTCTCAATGATGGTTAGGAATTTAATACTTTTCAATTAATTAATCACTAATTGAATGGTTTTATAATTTCTATTGACATTTGAGAGGGTATTCTTAGTAACAGTCATTGTAAAGTTCGATAGGATGTAGAGATATACTTCTTTGCTTTTTTATGAACCTTTATGATTTTTCTAGTAATTTAATATATCGTTGCACGTTTGCATCCTTCATAGAAATATATGAGGGTCACTTGTAAGGATAAATTTAATTAGATTATAAAAAGAACTAAAAACATTGATCTTTATATCCAAATGGGTGTTGTTTAAGTAATGGAAATATGAAATTGATATTAAAATGGATAAATGTGGGAGATTTGAAAATCCTAGTATTTGTCTATTACTTGAGTTTCATATTTTCTTTCCAATTAGCTAGATTTGTTAGATTAATTGTAAGTTTAATTTGTTATTATGCTCTACTCATTTTTTTTTATTTATTGGCTGCGATACCGTACAAGTGCACAATTTTAGTGATCACTACTTATTTGGATTATTATGTATGATGTCAGAAAGCTTTTCCATTAATATTTATCATGCTTTCATTAGGGAGTGAAAATTTCAATACAATAAGAACATTCTACAACATGCATGGGTGATGGCTCTTAAGGTCACACATATAAACTTGTAGGGCTTTGCCCCCAAAAATCAGCCCCTGATCATAAAGAAAAGTCATGTATAGTCATAAATAATATTCAAGGATCTTAAATACTTCAAAGAAGTGTTGAATCCCTTTTGGGATATTGTTGAGTTTTTTTATATCGCAAATGTACGATATCGTAACAATTTACTTGAGTCCGGATATCGTTCACACGAAAATTATACTTTAGGATTTAATTTAATTTTTCTAACTCCTATTTGACAAAAACAAGTAAACAATTATGATGGTAGTGATTATTTTTTCTAACTACTTTTAACTAATTGAAAATATAAAAAGACTGCACACAATAGATAATTGAAGATTCAAATATGTGATGAATATTAGGGCATAACAATTCCATCTATTGATCACCTTAATTCTTAATTTAAGATTCATAACCTAATGTAGTGTTCGATCGAATTCTTCTATTGTATTCAATTTACCCCCATCGAATTCTCATTGAACCTATTTAACAAATTAAATTACATATCCTTATGCAAATCAATTCTAGTTAAACGAAACACTAGTTCTAAAAATTCATATTATGACCACAATAATTAGTATATGTATCTCTATTCGTTATACTAATTTATCAAATTTTATCATATTGTCTAAAACTCAAACTCACCTCTCGATTCGTAAGAGATTCACATAATCATCAAATTATTGACCATGTAATTTAATGCATTAAATTCATAATAAAACCAATACATAAATAAATAAATCACAGAAATTTTGAATAAAAAAAATAAGGGATCACAAGTCGACTACATTATTTTCCATAATAAAAAAATTAGTTATTCATATTGTAAAAATAAAAACGCACAAAAGTGGAAATATAACCAACAATTGACGAAACGTGAAAATTTTGGTGTCTGCAGTCTCCTTTCTTTTTTCTCTCCTTTTTCTTTCTTTCCCCTTTCTTCTTTCTCTCTTCGTTCCTGTGTTTGCCTTTGTTCCTTCCTATCTTTTCTTTTTTTGTTTTTCTTTTTGTTTTTCTTCTTTTCTTTTTCTTCCCCCAAGGAATTCCCAGCGCCGCCTCAGCTTTTTCTTCTTTGTTTCACCTATTGTCGACCGTCTTTCTCTACCTTTTTCTTATGCGTTTCTTTTTTGTTTTCTTTTCACCTCCGTCTGTCCCTGTGTGTGTGTATATATAGGTTTAGTTTGGATCTCCAATTAAAAATTCCAATGCAAGTCTATTGATGCCATTTAACTCGAACTCATTTAACGTAATATTCTTCAAGGTTTCATTTTTTGGATTTTGCCATTTTTCGCCACTTTTACATTCTTTTCTTCAATTCTTCATTAAACATAAAATTTTACCTACAAAATACAATATAACATAAATTAGGTAAAATTTTATCCAAAAGACAATAAAATATCATAATTTAAGGCCACGAATAAGTGTAGAAACTACACTTATCAGCTATTGGAATTGTAAGGAGATAGACCTTTGCATTCTCCTTGACGTGTAGGGTGTTCATCAGTGAGTACTACATGCAAGATGAGGTTGGGACTTCCTTCCCTATTGTACCTCCGACGTGAGAATCAGTAGTGAGTTTTGGAAAGTAGGAAGAGTATAATGGGAATTCAAACAGTTCGGGTTTCAAGAAGCATACCTTTCTCACATTAGGGGTATTTATAGGCACATGATATAACACACTCATTCTGTTGTTAATGCTATCACGTGTCCTACGTAAATCTTCCTACTTCCCTTATGTTCTTAGGGGATGACCTAGGCTCCTCAAGCAGTTGGTTGTGCCCATGTTTACTGTTGGACGGTTCATGTCCAGCTCATTGCCATTTGTATGGTTAAATGTAGTGTTGGCCTCATAGTGGTGACGACTTGTGTAAACGTAGAGGGCCTCATGGTGGTAGGCATGGGGGTTGACAGCTTTACGGTGGTATGCGGTCCCATGGGGGTCGATGGCTTCATGGTGGTAGGCGGTCTCATGGTGGTCGATGACTTTATAATAGTAGATGGCCTATGTGAACGTAGAAGGCCTCATGGTGGTTGGCGATCCCATGGGGGTCGACGACCTCATAATGGTATACAACCTATAGGGGTAGACGGCCTATCATGTGGTGCTCTACATGGGGTGCATATCAAATAGCTCTTGCCTCAATGGCCATCGTGGATAATTATTAATGTCATCTTATATCACTAGCCCCTCTACCTCTTGTCGATGTCTATCGATAAAACGTAGCATCTTCACGCTGGTTAATTAATAATTTTTTTTTTGAATGTGTGTCGACATTTGATATAAACGATCAGTAAAATTAAAGTAGTATGACTAAACAATGTACAAGTGGTACCCCATAATTGGGTTTAAGTTTTGGGGGAAAATTTCCCTCCAAAAAATTCAAATCTCACCCTCTATTTAAAGAGGTGAGTGCTTTACTTTTACCTACTTTGCAAAAAATCTCTCATTCCTCTAATTCTCAAGATTATTTTTTCTCCTCCTCCTAGTTTTTTTATTTTTTTATTTCTTGTCATTCTGGCCAACCGTCGATCGATCGAAAAGTTTTTCACTCGTCAACCGGCTACGCCGATATTCCCGCTCGAGATGTTGTTCAAATTTCCAATGATTCCGATAATCCATTACATTCGACTAAGATTCATACTTTCCAACCAAGTTCTCCCAAAACACATATTGGTTTGACTAAGTCGTTAAACCAAAAAATAGAGATAGAGCGAGATGCTGCAGGCAAAGAGGTGATCCTTGAGATTCCAAAATGTTATAGCCTTTATAAATCCCCATCTAAATTGGAAAAACCATTTAGAAAATATGAGCGTGTGGATCACTATGTTTATAGAGGCCCTAGGCACAAAGAAAGGCTTCTTGGATGCGACCTTCGCGAAGTTACCGTCTATAAAGATATTATGGAAGGTGGTTTTCGATTCCCCATCCATCTTTTCTTTGTCTCGCTATTTAATGAGTTTCACCTCACTCTTAGACAAATAAATCCCAATGCGTGGAGGAAAGCACTATATTTCCTATGCGTTTGCCTTAGCAAGAAAATTCCACTCTCAATGGAATTTTCAGGTGTGTCTTCGAGATGCATGAGCTAGCCCAATGCAACGCCTTCGTCTACTTTACCACTATGGTCCCATTTTCCCAAGTTTAGGATTTCCAATAGCTGGTGGAAATTCCAATTCTTCGTTGTTCGACCCCGTGAATGCCAATTCCCTTTTAATACCTATTGAAGACATCCCTTTAATTCGCCTCTTCAATAGTGAAGTTCAAATCACCCTTCTTTTAAAGGTGCAAATCCAACAACTAACTAAAATTCTACTCCTTGCACCCGACGTAGGGTCGATTCTGACAAAGAGAAACATGTTGCTAGTGGGGATCGGTCATCCTACTAGTAGGTCTTTTTACCTTGGTTACGACTGGTTGTGCCCCGACGATTACCGGGCGAAGTGCTAGCGACATTGAGAGAGTTCTAGCGGTCTACACCCAGATGGTAGATTTTCTATCATCTTTCTTTGTTTTTGTTTCTTTTCTTTTAGGTTATGGCTCTTCAGGCTGGGTTTGTCGAGTCGAATCGTCGCCAGTTATCGGAGTCGAAGGCCTTTACAGAAGAAAAGAAGAAGGAGTCTCACACTGACAAGAAGAAAGTCTCTCAAAACTTCAGAGGCTCGTGCTCGCAAGCAAGAGATGGAGATAGACAACCTACGTTTTGTTTTAGCTCGGGCTTTAGAGGAAGCAGTGGAGAAGTATAAAGCCTCCGCGAAGTATGCTAAGGATCTGGAGACGCTTGTGGAGCAGTACAAGTGGTCATCTGATTTTGCTAAGACCTTGTATTCTTACGGGGGGAAGGTGATGGCAACGTCCATCAAACTGACGAAGGAGTGGATATCTGTTGAGCACCCTAATATCGATCTATCAGGTTTCAACAGGTTTCGATGCATCGCGAAGGAAAGGAAGTTGTAGTATTGGTGTCGCTTGCCGACGTGTGAGAGTTTATTTGCCCGTCTTTGTTGCTCACTGCTATATGTCAAACAATCTTACGTTGTTGAATGCAGGGTCCGGTGATTTCGAGCTTTAACCATTTTAGGTTTTGAAAACCCACCACTAGCCTTTAGAGCGATTTTGAGCTAGCCAATTTCTTGGCTTTGTTGCTCACCGACGTATCAACCAATTTTGGGTTGTTGAATGTTCGATGATTTTAAGCTTTAACCATTTTAGGTTTTGAAAACTCACCACCAGCCCTTAGAGCGGTTTTGAGCTATCCAATTTCTTGGATTTGTTGTTCACTGCTATGTGTCAAACAAATTTGGGTTGTTGAATGCAGGGTCCAGTGATTTTAAGTTTTAACCATTGTAGGTTTTGGAAACTCACCACCAGTCCTTAGAGCGATTTTGAACTAGCCAATTTCTTAGCTTTGTTGCTCACCGCTATGTGTCAAGCAATCTTGGGTTGTTGAAAGTAGGGTCCAGTGATTTTGAGCTTTAACCATTTTAGGTTTTGAAAACTTACCACTGGCCCTTAAAGCAATTTTGAGCTAGCCAATTTCTTGGCTTTGTTGTTCACCGCTATGTGTCAAGTGATCTTCGAGGAGGTAAGTGAGATTTATAGTCTTCATTTCAATCAATCCCAAATTAAGACTTCGTAATAATATTTAATTTGCCAAGATTTGTGGACTCAATAAGCACATCGGGACGTCCCAGCTAGGCTGACCCTTCCTTATTGCCCTCATCATTTGTCGCCATCCAAGCTTCTCATTAAATAATTTTCAATCAAGTGTGCATGTAGCAAGCATTTCATTGCAAACATCATAGCTACAATATTTACAAGATATCATCACATCAGAAAAGAAAAATGAAACCCCTAATGACTATATTTACAGAAAAGTACCATGTGACTCGAAATCCTTGCTCGTTGGTCTACTGATAATACTTATTGAGATGCTCAGTGTTCCACGGCCTGCCTAGTGGTTTTCCTTTCAAGTCCTTTAGCTATAAGCTCCATTTCCAAGACTTCGGATCACCTCATACGGTCCTTCCCAATTCGGCTCGAGCTTAGACGGAGGATGACTCGCTGCTACTTTCCTTAGTACAAGATCTCCTGACTAATAAACTCTTGGTTTCACCTTACGATTGAAGTACCCAGTAGCCCTCTGATTATAGGCTGTCATCCTCATAGTTACTATCTCCCTCACCCCATCTAGTAGGTCGAGCTCTGCATTGGTGGTTGTAACATCAAACTGGTTAGCTGTTATCCTGCTAGTCTCATTCAGGACTTCTAGTGGGACAACACCCTCTATCCCAGGATAGCTTGAAAGGTATTTCTCCTGTGGGTTCTCGTGGGGTCATGTGATACACCCATACACATTAGGTAGTTCGTTTGCCCCATGTCCCTTTTCCTTTTCCAATCTCGTTTTGAGATCCCACAAGATCGCTCAATTTGTTACTTCTGCTACCCATTAGACTGGGGTGAGCAACAAAAGTGAGTCTGTGATTTATGTGATAACTTAACAAAAAGCCTTGAAGCCATGGTTGTCAAACTGCCTACCATTATCGGTGACAAGGACTCTCGGTATGCCAAATCTGCAAATAATGTTCTTCCAAATGAACCTTTGTACTTTTGCTGTTGTAATAGTAGTCAAAGGCTCTGCTTCGACCCATTTAGAAAAATAATCAAAAGCTACTAGCAAAAACTTTCGCTACCCCTTGGCCAGAGGTAAAAGCGCTAGAATATTCATCCTCCACTAAAAGAAAGGGCTTACCCTAAGAATGGCTGACTGTTGCTCGGCCATGACGCTAACACGCACCATACTTTTTCACCAACTCATTGGCATGACCCTTCATCATGGGTCAGTAGTATCCTTGTTGTAGAGCTTTAAAGGCAAGGGTAGTTTCCCTATGGTGATTGTCACAAATCCCCAAGCATATCTCGAATAATACCTTTTGAGCCTCAGTTGGGCGCAAGCATTTCAAGTATGGCATGGTAAATCATCGCTGGTATAGTTGTCCGTCAATTATTGTAAATGAGGCTGCCTAAATTTTCAACCTCCTAGCCTCAGATGCATCATTTGGCTATTTATAATCCATCAGGTAATCTACCAATGGGTCGGACTAGTGTTTTTCATGTTCCGGGCTCGCTGTGTCAGCTATGACCTTGGTTATCTTGAAACTCGCAAATCCCCTTTGCAGGTCCCTAACGTTCATAAGATAGGATGCCTCTTCCCATCCATTGCCTCGAATTCACCTATCACTTGTCCAACGATCAGCTAAGAGTCAATGTAAATTTCAACCGATGTCATCCCAAGTCTGGCTACCAAACTAAGGCATATGATGACAACCTTGTATTCGGCTTCATTATTTGTTGCCAGGAACTTAAAGTGTAACGAATACTCTTCAGATTTCGGCCCTATCATAATGATGCCTACTCAGGATCCCTCGCCATGTGAGGATCCATCTACGACGATTTTCCAAACCGCTTCTGGTTGCAAGGGACAATCACGCAGAGTTGTAAGCTCTGCGATAAGATATGTCAATGCTTGTACCTTAATGGCCGCCTTTGGCCTAAACTCAATGTCAATTCGCTCAAATCGATCGCCTACTTCAACATCCTCCTCGACGTCTCAGGTCGATGCAAAATTTGCTTGACCGACTGAAAATATGGCCTTAACTTTCTTACTACTATAATTAATGCAAATACTAACTGCTCTGCAAGGCTATAGCGCATCTCTGCACCCCTCAACGCCTGGCTGATGTAGTAAACAGACTTCTGCATATTTGAAAATTCCTTCACCAGTACCGCACTGATCTTATGCTTTGATACTAATAAGTACAAACATAGCACATCCCCTGCGCATGGCCTAGTCAAGATCAATGGCTGCTACAAGGATTGTTTCAAGGACTCAAGCGATTCTTCACACTCATTGGTCCATTCAAAGTTGGTAGAGCTTACAATTGCCTTGAAGAAGTGATAGCACTTATCTACTGCTCGACTCATGAAACGATTCAATGCTGCTACTAGGCCCATCAGCCTTTGGACGTCATTCCTATTTTCTAGGCTCTTCATCTCTAGAATGGCTCGAATTTTGTCCGAATTTGCATCAATGCCTTTTTGTATTATCATAAAACCTAAGAACTTACCGCCCGTTGTTCCAAAAACATACTTCTCCGGATTGAACTTTAGTTTATTTTGTCGAGCAATGTTAAACACTTCCTATAAGTCATTCACATGATCGTTAGCCTTCATACTCTTGACAACCATGTCATCTACATACGATGCAATGACATTCCCAAGCAGGTCTCTAAAAACCTTATTCACCATTCTCTAATATGTTGCTCCGACATTTTTCATACCGAACGCCATGGCCATATAACAGTATGTCCCGACATCAATTATGAAGTAGGTTTTCTCCTGGTCCGACTCTGCCATGGAGATCTGATGATACCCAGAAAATGCATCCAAAAAACATAATCGTTTGTGAGCTAATGTGGCATCCACCAAGTGATCTATTCTGGGTAGCGGGTATGAACCTTTAGGACACACCTTATTGAGTTCGGTGTAGTCCAAACACATATGCCATTTTCCATTTGATTTCTTCATCAAGATAACATTTTCCAACCATTTAGGATATTGTACCTCTCTAATGAACCCTGCCCGCGATAGCTTATCGACATCGGCCTTCACCGTAGCCTGCTGCTGCGAGGCAAGATTTCTTTTCTTTTGTTTTATTGGCTTAACGCTCAGTAAAACACTAAAGCAATGTTGTGCAATGGATGAATCATTCCCTTGTATATCACTCGGGCACCATGCAAAAACATCCAAATTGCTAGACAAACACTTCACCAATTCTTTTTTCCTTTAACCTCAAGTCTGTCCCGACGCTAAATTCACGCCCTTCTGCCACTAAATCTTTTTTCGTAGTATCGAAGGGTACGATTCGCCCCCTGGAGGCTCATCACTGGTGGTGATCCTTTTGTTCGTGTACTGTCAACAAACACTTCCTCGAAGACAGTTCACCCCTTACACACCCCACACCATGTCTGGTTGAGATTTTCATCACTTGGTGGTAAGTGAAGGGAATAGCCCCAACAGCATTCTGCTGGGATCTACCGTAAATTGCATTATACTCCATGGGGATCTTGATAACCAAAAAGTTCCTTAAGACAACCACCCTTGTAGGGTAAGTACCCAATGTCATGGTAGCTCCAAGACTTCTTCCGGCATCAGAGTAGCCCCTCCAAATCCTAGGAAGGAGGTTGATACTGCTTTCAACTTTTCCAATGAAAGTTTAAGTCCGACAAATTCTTCCTAAGTGAGAACATTCGCTGCACTACTATCATCAACCAATACCCTTTTGACATCGTAGTCCGCTATGTCGCTGAGTTTTACCAAGGCATCATCATGGGGGGGGGTTACCATGCCTATTAAATCTTCCTCACCAAAAGTGATGCTTTGATTGAACCTAACCTTTTTCTGAATGAAGCAGACCCCAACTGTGCGTGCATAGTGCTTTCTAGCTATGTTCGAGTCCCTCCAGCTGTGATCCATCCAATAATCATATTTATAACATCGGCCTTAGGTGGTGGTCGGTCCTCAACCTTTTGCTTGCCTCGATCATTCCTTGCGTACTTAGTTAAAAAATCCTGCTTCAAGAGGCACTCGATCACCTCCTTCAAATGAATGCATTCTTCCATGTCGTGCCCATGGTCTTTATGGAAATGGTCGTACTTGTTCTTGTCTCTCTCACTAGCTGACGACACCATTGATCTCGACCAATCGAGATCTTTCATGTCTCGAATTTCAATCAACATCCTGGCCCATGGAGTATTTAAAGGGATGAAGACTTTGACCTCCTCTCGCCTTTATCTAACCAACTGATCCTGAGTGTACCCCCTATTTATGCTCTCATTCCTCAAATTGTCTTTATTAGCAGATTTTTGCTCATTACCTATCTTTCACTTGTAACTTTCTGCCTCTCATCCCTCTCTGAGATTTTTAGTGACTTTCTCTGCTTCCTCTACGTCAACATATTTGTCACCCTTTTTCAATAGGTCATGCATCGATTCTAAGGGTTTTTGGAGAGTGACATCATAAAAGCCCGATTTCGCGTCCCATTCATTAACGTTGTTACCACAGCAGACATTTGAAGGTCCCTTATACCAAGTGTCGCCCGGCTGAACATAGCCAAATACTCCTACAAAGATTCAACTTTCTCTTGCACAATCGTATCAATCCAATGGCCGTCTTCTGCTTCCTTTTACTACTCATGAAATATGCCAGAAAATTTCTAGAAAGCTCATCAAAAGTCTTTATAGACCTAGGTGCCAAGGTTGTGACCCAGTCTCTAGCCTCTTTCCTGAGTGTTGACAGGCACATCACCGCGTCTGGAGCTACATAAAGCCTCATTAAATCAACAAAGGTCTGCAAGTGCTCAGTGGATCTGTGACTCTATCGTATGCTTCTATCATTGACTGTTTGAAGCCTTTCGGTAAGGAAACTGCCATGATTTCAGGTTTAAATGGATCTTCTTCTAAAACCACTTGCATTCGCATTCCTTCATCTTGGTTAATGCGTATCTATTTGTTGGGTCATCATCTCCTCCATCTTCCTTTCCAAGTCCATCATGGATTGGAGAATCTACGAAAATGCAAACACTACAGCCCCTAAGTCTTCCAATGTTGGCCGAATAATAGGCGGGACAACCATTTATGCCACTTGGGATGGTTGCTCACGTACGGCCTTCAGCGTGTTCTGTGGTGGGGCTGCGATTTTTTGCATTTGAATATGCAAAAGGGTCATCATGGATGCCAATTGAGTTTTCAAGGTACTGAATTGGTTTTGTGTCAGGTACTATGGTGGCGATGGCGGTGGCGGGTCGTGGCCCCTTGCAATAGATTTTGACTCCATCTCTGTCGTATTTTCGACCATACGCGTTTCACTCCTAGTTCGTCTCCCTGACATAGATTTTTTGTTCAATAGTTTCCTACAGTGTGCCAATGAAATTGTAACGAGATAGACCTCCGTATTCTCCTTGATGTATAGGGTGTTCCAGGTACTTCGATCAGTGAGTGCTACCTACATGATGAGGTCGGTGCTTTCTCTCCATTGTACCTTCTGTGTGAGAATCAGTAGTGGATTTTGGAAAGTAGGAAGAATATAATGGAAATTCAAACAGTTTGGGTTTCAAGAAACATACCTTTCTCACCTTATGGGTATTTATAGACACATGATGTAACGTACTCATTCTGCGGTTAATAGTGCCACGTGTCCTACGTAAATCTTCCCACTTCTCCTACGTTCTTACGAGATGATCCCTACTCTTCAAGCGGTTGGTTGTGCCCATGTTTGCTGTTGGGCGATTTTTATCCAGCTCATTGCAATTTGTATGGTTAAGTGTAGTGTTGGCCTCATAGTGATGATGACTTGTGTAAATGTAGAGGGCTTCAGGATAGTAGGCATGGGGGTCGACGGCCTCATGGTGGTAGGTGGTCTCGTGGTGGTCAACGACTTTATAGTAATAGATGGTCTATGTGAACGTAGAAGGCCTCAGGGAGCCACATGGTGGTATACAACCTGTAGGGATAGACGGCCTATCATGTGGTGCTCTACACGAGGTGCATATCAAATAACTCTTACCTCAATGGCCATTGTGGATAATTATTAATGCCATCTTATATCAGCTACAAAATCTAAACATCAATCTCTCATACACGTGGTTTCATTTTTAACATAGATCAATTAAAATTCTCAATCCAACAATCTTAACACACAAATCTTGGAATTTAAAGCTTAACATCAAATATTTCACATGCAAATAGATTAAATTTAATAAGCAGCACACATAATCATACAATCGTTACTCACTGCTTTTGATGTTATATAGCTTGAACAACCAAAAATTTAAAGAACATAAGTTAAAAAAAGGCGATTCTAAGCAATAAGTTTAAATCTGGGGTTCTGAAACCATTAGAAATAGTGAAAACCCCTTTTCTATTGCTGTGAAATTGGATTCTAATGCCCTATCTATTTACAATAAGAATAGGAGGTCCTAGTATCGTTAAGAAAATAGTTTCAGGAGGTTCCAATGTTAGGAAGGATATTGAGTCAAACTCAACCTAACAAAATCGGCTTGTTAAGGGAGGATTGTCATCACCTTATTAAGTAGATCATGTAAATATCACCAGCTAATGTGGGACTCTAATACACCCCCTCACGCATAGCGTGGACCATGCCAAACAACTATGAATAAATTGATATTGGGTGCACCCAACATTTCAAAACTGGGTCTGCTGTGATACCATGTTAAGAAGGATATTTGGTCTAACTAAACCTAACAAAACCGGCTTGTTAAGGGAGGATTGTCCTCACCTTATTAAGTGGATTGTGTAAATATTACCGGCCAATGACTTTAATATCCAGAACCACGTTTTCACAGTAGATCCTCAAATGAAATATGATCTATCTTCCCTATGAGTTCCAACAATTTGGACCTTCTTCAAGCTTAGGTCCATGTTTCTTTATGAGTTAAAGCCATTTATAGTTAGGCTTCTCACTCTAGATGTTAGATGGAAGAGTTCTACCTAAGCTTGGATATTTGTTTCTTATTTTCTTTTTCTTCTTCTTGAAAGTGTTTGAGTGCTAATGGTGAAAAAATATATATATAAGAGTTCTTTTTTTTCGTTTTTTTTTAAAGAAGTTAGAGAAGATAGAATATATGGATCAATGGTCTTTACAATCATTTAATCATGATCTTTAAACTAAAAAAATAATGCACCTAGGCATAGGAAGTTAAAAATTATATGAGATTAACTTGTTTGAGTACAAATAAATAGGCTAGCTTAAAAGTAATAGTGCCAATCTTAGAGAAGAAGCTATCTTAACTCATAATCTAATTGCAATTGCCACTTGCACAACCCTACTAGTGTACTCTTTTGGGCAAATTTTCTATTTTTCTAGAATCGCTTTTGAGTAGAGTTTTGGAATTCATTCTTTGTTTGAAACCAAGAAATCTTTATATTATCTTAAAGTGTTTATTGCAAGCTTCGCAAAGCACTTTGAATCTTGTCAAACGGACAACTATAGCAATCACATGACCTTCCTAAAATGGATGCTCGACCACCATCTAATGTTTTAAGGGTTGGTAGGGATGACAAAAACAAACTATTAAATTCGATAACTGCGGGCCTCGTCCGAACTGGACAAAGATTCCTCATGTAACCCGGTACTTAGGACGAAGGTCATTGCTCAGAACGAGTATGGAGAACATGGTCCCCACCTCATTGCCCGCCCCCGTTTAAAGTCTACTTCGATATATAAGTTTGTAATCACATAAAAAGAAAACAAATCATAAGCATTTCTAAAGGTAATATGATCTATTTTACAAATTAAAAAAAAATAATAATTTTCATCGACTAAAGACATGAAAAAATAAAAAAAATGGGACAATAAACCCCTACTCGCCATAAAAATGACTGCTTCGATTCCAGCATACCCTGTTGCTATCCCTAAATGCTAGAAACATTTAACCCAATTTAGCAATCCACATTCTGGATCCCACTTTGGCACGAATTTTGAGGTCCCCTCAGGGCTGAAAAATATTCAAAATGGATATCGACTCGAAGGTCTCGACACAAACTTTAAAAATGCTAACTATTAATGAATAATTTACAATTGCACTTTAATTCTCAATTAAAATATAATTTATCAATTGAATTCCCTTTACTAATTTGTTTAAAATCATATTTTCGTAATTTTTTGGATATAAATAAATATTGGAATTTTGTTTAGAGGATGAAATTAAGTATGAAAAAGTGACTTTTGTATCAACTTCGAACAAATATTCGGACTTAATTTGATAGTCAAATTATGAATATAAATAGACTAACTTGTTCTACTGATCGAGTAGATCGTCGTGATATATTTAGAATCTCAAAATCAACTCTAGATGAATCAGAAATTGTGATCCAAAGTTGGATAGAAAATAGGAAATACAGGTCGAAAAAATGACTATATCCATCGCTCGCCTATCGCTCGAGCGACAGGCTAGCGAGAGAATCTATGATGAAAAATGTGACACGTCACTCAAGTTAGAGGCCAGCGACAGCAAATGCTGCGACCTTTAGCAAATGTTGTTGAGTTTGAAGCGCGACATTTCACTCACAACCTTTCATCTTCTATATAAAGGGGACGTCCATTATGCATCCCATATCATTTGCATTGAGCATAACATCAAAAACTTTTGCAAAATACTCTTCAAAATTCATTCTAAAACCATTTTCGTGTAGAGATAAAAAAAAAATCGTTCTAAGTTCGCTGTTACTTGTGGTTTGAAGTGGTTCCCCCACAAGTTGTATCTGTTGTATCTTGGGAGACAAGTGTTGTAATCGGTTAGTATTGTTGTGGGGTAATATTATCTTAAGGAGAAAGTTTTTTCATTTGCCTCAGATTTCATTTTCCCTTTTGTTTTCATCTTCTTACTTTCTTTTTTTAAAGTTTAATTACGTTCCTACGAATTAAAATTGAATATTTTCTTATCTTGAACAACCATTTACATATACTACTTACCTTGTATACTATTACCCCAACAATCTTAAGACAATACATGTCCATTTTTTGTTGTTACATTCTTTCTTCATCTTTGGAATAAGCCTTTGTGTGATATTCCTTTCTTTCTAAATTTTTGTACGTTGAACTTCTGTTTATAACATAAATGAATCCTATTGAGACTACTTCAAGTAAAATAACAAATTGTACAAACCATGTGGTTCAGCCTTCGGCCATACCTATATCAAACTCTTAGATTCCACATATAGAAAAATCAAAAAATATCGGAGGTGTGAATTTTAAAAGATAGCAACAAAAGATATTGTTTCATCTTAATACTTTGAATTTGAAAAAATTCCTAAAAGAAAGGGTTCCTACTGTACAAGAAGGAGAAAATAATCGTGAATCGATTATTACATTAGATGCATGGAAGCATTGGTGTTTTCTTTACAAAAATTACATTCTAAATGGATTGGACAATACATTTTATAGAGTTTATAGTTCAATTTCCTTGGTCAAGGATCTATCGAATTCGTTGGAAAAGAAGTACAAGATGAGGATGGTGGAACAAAAAAATTGTTGGCAAGTTTTTGGACTACAAAATGGTAAACTCCAAAATCGTGATAAGTCAAGTACAAGAACTTTAAGTTCTATTACATGACATACATGCTGAAGAGATGAAATTGAGCGAGTCCTTCCAAGTTACAACCATCATTGAGAAAATCCCTCATATGTGGAGAGATTTCAAGAACTATCTTAAGTACAAATGCAAAGAGATGAATTTAGAGGAATTGATAGTCCGATTGGCGAGGACAATAAAAATAGCGAAAGAAAATCTATTGTTCAACTTGGAACAATTTTTGTTGAAACTGGTTCGAAAGTTGTCAACAAGAAACCAAATATCTCCAGTGTAGTACCAAAAGAGACAACTTCAAGAATGCCAAGAAGTTGAAAGACAACTGTTACAATTGTTGAAAAACTATACATCGTTGTAATGAATGTCGAAAGCCTTAGAAAAATGCATAAGCAAATATGGTTGAAAGAGACGCCATTTTCTGAAGGGATACAAGAGATGAATATTTCAACGGTTGTTTCTGACTGTAACAACGTTGGAAATTCAAGAGAATGGTGCGCCGATACTGGTGCTACCTGTCACATTTGTGTAGACAAGACTATGTTCTCTAACTACAAAGAGTTAAATGGAAAACAAGTTTTTATGGGGAATTTTGCAAGTTTTAAAGTTAAAGGATAATGAAAAGTTACTTTGAAGATGACATCTGATAAAGAACTCGTCCTCAACAATGTCCTACATGTACTAGACATTCGCAAGAATCTTGTATCTGGGTCTCTACTTAGCAAAAATGGCTTTAA
Source organism: Fraxinus excelsior (assembly GCA_019097785.1). NCBI lineage: Eukaryota > Viridiplantae > Streptophyta > Magnoliopsida > Lamiales > Oleaceae > Fraxinus > Fraxinus excelsior. Next base: position 9,432,255 of record CM032642.1, read on the forward strand.
ACTTATATTTATTTGTACTTACAAAAAATGAGATGTATGTTGGTAAAGGATACTTATGTGATGAAATATTCAAAATGAACGTTCTTACAATTGTACCAAAACAAAGTATTATGAATAAAACTTTGAATTCTACTAATATGCTTGAGTTATCCTATTTATGGCATAGTCGATTAGAACACATCAATTACAAATATATTCGCAAACTTATGAATCAAAGTTTAATTCTAACGCTTAAGATTGATCCTAATCATAAGTGTGAAGTATGTGTTGAAGCAAAGTTGGCCAAAACACTTTTTCAATCAATTCAAAGGAATACGATACCTTTAGAGTTAATACATAGTGATATATGTGACTTTGAAATTTGCTCAAACTAAAGGTAACAAGAAATACTTTATAACTTTCATTGATAATTGTGTAAAGTATTGTTATGTCTTTCGACTACGAAGTAAAGACAAAACCTTAGATATCTTTAAACATTATAAGATGAAAGTTGAAAATCAACTTGGTAAATGAATAAAAAATATTCGAAGTGATAGAGGTGGTGAATACGGGGCACCATTTCAAGAATATTGTTCCAAACATAGAATCATTTATCAAATAATGACACCTTACTCAATTTAATCAAATGATGTTGTTGAACGTAAAAATCGAACTCTTAAAGATATGATGAACTCAATGTTGATAAGTTTGGATCTACCTCAGAACTTGTGCGGGGAAACTATTCTATTGGCAAATAACATTCTTAACAAGATACCCCTTAAAAAATGAAAAAAACTCCATATGCACTATGGAAAGATCATCATCATCCTTCTTACCAATACTTGAAAGTGTGAAAGTGTTTAACTAAGGTTGAAGTACCCAAGCCTAAATAAATTAAAATTGGTCTTAAGACGATTGATTGCATATTTATTGGCTACGTCAATAATAATAGCGTATATCGTTTCCTTGTGCATAAATATGAAATTCAAGATATACATGAAGGAGCTATAATTGAATCAAGAAATGAATCATTTTTTGAAGATATTTTTCCATATAAGAACAAGGAAAATGTAAGTTTAAATAAAAGAACTTATGATACTACAAATGACACTTCAAATGAGGAAGAACCAAGGCGTAATAAAAGGGCTAGAATATCTACTTTGTTTGGCCCACATTTTCTAACCTATATGGTAGAAAATGAATCAAATATTTTCGATGAAGCAATGTCTATACCGAAAGCACCGTATTGGAAGGAAACTGTCAAAAGTGAGATATATTTTATAATGGAAAACCATACTTAGGATGGGAACAAGCTTTTAGAATGTAAATGGATTTTCAAAAGGAAAATTAAACCAGATGGATCCCTTGATAAATATAAGGCTAGATTGGTTGTCAAGGGATATAGACAAAAAAAGAACTTGACTTCTTTGATACCTACTCACCCGTAACTAGAATTACATCGATAAGATTGTTAATTGATATTGCAACATTACATAAACTTGAGATTCATCAAATGGATGTAAAGACGACATTTCTAAATGGTGAGTTAAAAGAGGAGATGTACATGGAACAACCTAAAAGTGTTCATCTATCATAATCACAAACAAAAGGTTTGTAAATTAGTTAAATCATTGTATGGATTGAAACAACCCCCTAAACAATGACATCAAGAATTTGACAAAACAATGTTGTCTAATGGGTTTAAGATAAATGAGTGTGATAAGTGTGTGTACATTAAACATACACTAAAAGTCTACGTGATTGTATGTCTATATGTACATGACATATTGATAATGGCCAATAGTCACGAAATACTGATAAACACCAAGAGAATGTTAACAAAACATTTTTGATATGAAAGACTTGAGTGTGACTGGTGTAATATTAGGGATTAAGATCTCTAAAATATCATAAGAAATTATACTTTCCCAATCTCACTACATTGAGAATATACTTTAAAATGTATAATGTAATTGAGGAAAGTCCTGCAAAAATTCCTATTGACATAGGTTTACACGTAGTCAAAAATACGGGTGAATGTGTGTCACAACTAAAGTATTCACATGTTATAGGCAGTCTTATGTATATTACAAACTGCACTCGACCTAACATAGCATTTGATGTGAATAAATTTAGTAGAGCCATAAGTAATCTAAGCAATGATCATTGGAAAGTTTTAACAAGGGTTCTTAGATACTTGAAGTATACTTTTAACCTATGGATTACACTTCACAAAATATCTCGTGGTATTAGAATGATATTGTAATGCAAATTGGATATCCGATATTAAGGATTCTAAGTCTACTAGTTGTTATGTATTTACCATTGGTGAAACTGATATATCTTGGAAATCGACAAAGCACACGTGTCTAGTTCAATCAACAATGGAATTAAAGTTTTTAACTTTGGACAAAGCTGAGGAAGAAGCAGAATGACTTCGTGACTTCTTGAAAAAAGATTCCATGTTGGCCTAAATTGGTACTTGCAATTAGTATACATTGTGATAGTCAATCTGCCATTGGAAGAGATCAAAGTAGCATATATGGTAAGTCTAGACTAGACACAATACCATTAAGCAATTGATCTCTAAATGTATCATCTCCATAAATTATGTGAAATCAAAGGAGAATATCGTGGATCCACTTACTAAATGTTTACTGAGAGATCAATATGTTGCCTATCGAAAGAAATGGGATTAAAGCCTACTACGTAAGGATCTTTGTAATAGTAACCCTACCTTATTGACTGGAGATCTCAAGATCTTGGTTCAATGGGACAACTAAGTTATGAAGATTTAATGAAACACTTGGGAAAATATTTATTAACTCATTCCTATGATAATTGAAGTGATTTCTGCAGAATGTTAAGGTTAATATATCCTTTTAATGATTCATATATCTTGATTAAGACAAATGGAGTAAAGCAGAATACTAATAATAAGAGGTCACTTATGAAAGTATGAGGTGAAGGCTGCCTCAATGAAAATTATTCAAAAGCTAAGATTTTCTAAACACTTATGAAATTCAAGAGTAGTTCAGGGCAAAAATGAACCAAATCATGAGAACCATGAACGATTTAGAAAAGACATCTGTGTGAGTATTATTATGTAGGTTTACACCAACGGCTGAATGGTTCAGGCCATCACGTTCACCAATTAGTCAAGTAAATCCAATAGTATTTCACTAATGAAGGTTTAAGGCTGAAAGCTACATCACCGATGCAGTGTTTTTCTGCTCTCACTCTCTACAATTATGAATATAAATAAACTAACTTGTTCTACTAGTCGAGTAGATCATCATGATATATTTGAAATCTCAAAACTAATTCCGGATAAATGAGAAATTGTAGTCCAATGTTGGATAGAAAAGAGGAAATTACGAGCTGGAAAAATGACTATCTCCATAACTCGCCTATCGCTCGAGCGACAGTCTAGCGAGAGAAGCTCTGATGAAAAGTTGTCACTGTCGCTCGAGCGAGAGGTCAGTAACAGCAAATGATGTAACATTTGGCAAAAGTTGCTGAATTTGGGGCACAGCATTTCATTCACAACATTTCATCTTCTATATAAAGGACCATTTGGACATCCATTGTGCGTCCTATATCATTTGCATTGAGTATAATATCAAAAAATCTTGCAAAATACTCTCCAAAAGTCATTCTAAAACCGTTTTTGTGTAGAGAGAAAAAATTTGTTCTAAATTTGTTTTTGCTTGTGGTTTGAAGTGTTAATATATCAAGTTATATTTGTTGTATCTTGAAAGACAAGTGTCGTAATCCATTGTTACCGTTGTGAGGTAATATTGTTTTAAGGAGAAAGTGTTTTCACCTGTCTCGGATTTCGTTTGTCCTTTTGCTTTCTTCTTCTTCTTTCTTTAAAATTTAATTACGCTTCTACGAATTAAACATGAATATTTCCTTGTCTTGAACAACCATTTATATATACTACTTACAGTGTATACTACCACCCCCGATAATAAATTCTATTATGATGTGAATTATGTGGACGTTATAATCTACTTCCCTTAAATAAATTTCATCCTCGTAATTGCTTTGGAATAGCTTGCTTTTTAAGTTCTTCAAGTTTGAGCACTTATAATCTCCGTACATATTAATCTCGTCATGTGTGTACATACATATCCCTTTTATCATGTTTAGGGCGCATCTCTAAATAACATTTGCACATTTTCACCTTGAATTTTCTTGTGCTTTAAAGTCACGTTGGTACTCTTTAGGCTACTTTGGTTTCCCTTGGGAGTCATCTCTTGCTTCCTTTTTGAAGACAGATGCATCACTTTTAACTCGTGGAGACACATTAGGCTCCATTAACTCGTGGAAACAATTGTGTTGTTGATGCGGTTGCCTTTCAATTCCACAATTATGTGGTCATTAGCCTTGCAGGTGCCTTCCTTTTCTATCCCCTTGCAGAGTCAAAAATAAAAGGTCAGCCTAGAAGAGGCTGTACTTGCTAATCCAAAAAGAATAAGGCCTATGGTCATGTCTCAAAGCTCAAACTACATCTACTTCCCTTTTCCTAAATGTTGAACTGGATGAAGACGACAACACTAAGGAGGATGGAATCTTTCTAGTTATTCTCCGATGAATGGATTATAGATTCGTCTGAACTCATGGCTTCAAAGAAAACAAAAAGAACAAAAAAAGAGTAGGAGAAGAATAGAAGTGGAGTCAACGATAGAGTACTAGGAGTAAGAAATTGTTGGTGTTCGAACTCATTACCACCTTGGAACCACCTCAACTAAGATTAGAAAGGAAATCAATAAAAAAAAAAACCTCAAATGTTTTTATGAGGTCGGGCTAAAAGCCCATCCAAACAGCTTGGTCAAGTGCCGTCGTCATTTATCGATATCATCATTACCACACTGAAAAGGTTTTACCTATGATGTCACCACCTCCTAAAATCATTCTTGAGAGGACAAGTGTCGCCTCTGACGTCAACACATCTCCATCCATCAATTGAAAGAAAACAATGATTACCTATCAGACATTCATGACCCAGGTTGCAGCGATGACCTATATAGAATGATGACCTACTCAATCGAACTCAGCCACAAAACAAAACAAGGTTGACATTGTAGCAGATATGACACGTGGGATAAACATTTCATAAAATGCTAATAAATAGGGGCAATGGTCCCCTCCCCGAAGGCCGAACTCAATTCACTCCTTGTATACACTTCAAAAAATTATTTCCAATAAAAAAAATCTTTTCTTTTACAATATTCCAACAATTACTTTATCAAATATATCATAAATTGATCAAAATTTGCCACCTTATTTTTATTCATCGACAATCATAGTAAGTGGCCAAGGAACTTGTGAGTTGTGGCCAATGATTTAGCCTTAGATTTGCTAGTTTATAAATGAATTTTTAAATTAATTATAAAATGTTAAATTTCATTTTTAAGCACATATTTTAATTACCTACAAGTAGTATTCATTTCTCTATCAGTCATTTATATCTATTTATAATAAAATTATTCATAAATAAAATATGTTTCTTTGTTAGTTGACATTCATTAGATTTGTTTCAATTCGTTCGCAATTAGGTGTAGGTAGACCGAAAGAGAGAGATCTGAGTTAATTCACACGCCATGTAAATAATATCAATCGTGGTAGTATTTTCCTAATTTCACATGTTTTTACTAAATTATTATGTTCCTAAAATTTAATTATTTGTATACCATTTCCCAAATAAATAATGAAATAATTTGGATCGCTAGCTTTTAATTTGTTTAATTGAATCACTTAACCTCAATTTAATTTCATATTTCACCACTTTGTCACATTCCAACATCTATCATTTCCAAACTCAAGGAAATTGTTTAGTTGTTACATTATAGCTGATATTTCCATGAAATCGCTACATGACAATGGAGAATTATGAAGATGATAAAGGGTCGTGACAATGTCATTATTTAAACGATATTTTTAATGGTATGTTTGCATGTCATGCAGCAACAACGTGAAAGATATGTTGTGGTATGTCAATTTAACGATTTTATCAAGTTAGAAGACAATACGTGAAAGCGGAGAACTTTGAATTGAGTTGAAGTTCGGTGACACAAGTAAAACAAATTAAAATATAGTAACCCAATTGAGATTTTTTTGAAATTCCAATAGTTGCATATGAAATTTACCAAATAAATGAGAGAGAGAGAGAGAGGTTGAGGAGGGTTAATTTCACCACCCACGGCAACTGTAGTTTGCACTTATTGTCACCTTGTCATTGAACTTAATCTATTTTAAAAACATCGCCGAACTTTATAAAACTGTCAGTGAGGCCACCTAGATGATCAAATATCTGTTATCTAACAGAAAATACAACGTGACAAACGGTTTGAACTTTTTATTGAATAACGAGTTGAGAACCCTTGTCGATTGTTATTGAAATTGAGGTTCATGATTGGTTTCATTTGTTAGTTTTTACTTTTGAGAGCTAAAACCATTCACATCGGGTTTTGTGTTATATAAGACGGTGGCCTGAATGACACATTTTATAACATTTGGTGATAGGTGTGAAAAGTTGAGAGGGGAAGGTGAAATTAAGTAAAAAGTAGAGTGGCCATGGTTGAAATTAAAGTAATGGAGCCCACCATCATTCTAACCAGCCTGTAATATAGCTGAGCTGTGACCACAACTTCCTTTCTTCATACCCATATACAAACTCCAATTCCAACCATTGATTTTTCTAAGTTGAAATGAGCTCGATATTCCGAGGCAAGCAAGCGCTTCCAGTCTCGCAACCCGAGGAGAGATCAGGAGGCATCCGGAGAAGACTATCTTCTCTCAACTTCCAACAACACAATATCTCTACTTCATGGGCATTTCGCAGATCCAAATCTGTCTCTTCAATGGGAGAATATGCCGGAAATTCCATTAGGAAATGGTGGGATTGGGGATGGACCTGGATCCTCTCCAGAAGACCCACTTTTGCCGAAGATCTTGAGATGAATGAGGAAGAAACAACAGTCCTAGGTTGCCACAATAAAGGCGACTTGAGACACGTTTTCTACAAGGTGAGGTCTGAATTCAGAAAGCTCATCGGATCCGACAACGTTGGCCTTCCTCAAACTTTTCTCTACGATTCCTACAATTACTCCAAGAATTTCGATAATGGAAGCAGATCAACAATCCTTGCTCATTGAAAATCCAATCTGTAAGATGATTGAATGAAGATTTCACTGTCCACATTTAATTATTCTTGTCTTTTGTCTTGTCTTTTGGGGCAATTATCGACAGGATTCATCAATTCTTGCGATCTTGTACTTTTCTGCGTGTTATATATATGATATTGGTAGATTATGTAATTAATGATTGTTTCATTTATTTAATTTGATGTTTAATTTGTTCCACCTCTATATAATTGAGTATATCAGTAGCTTGTAAGCCAGCAATTTCAAAGTTCCTCGATTTACATTTTTGGATTTTTGGGATTTGTTTGGTACGGTTAATATGCAGTATTAAGACCAACAAGTTAAAATTTTATTCATTCTATCACCATGACACCATAGAATCTTTATATTTCTTCTCTGTCCATGAACTCAACATTTGATGCTTGGTTCTTATTTTCGGGAAGGTACTTTCCTTTAGGACTTGTGGGCGAGGAGGAAGTGATGACACTATGGTTTATAGTCACGTGCTCTAATCCTTTGAGCACATGCTCCACCTCGAACTTCCTTACTTAAAAAACGGAAAAATTCATCACCCCAGCATTTCATTCCAGATTATGCTGCACCCTAGATGGCTAAAGTGCAATATCCAGATGTAGAATGATAAATTTGGAGAAGGGAGTCTAACTAGATGTAGTTAAGTACACAGATCCAATCTCGAATAAAAACTTTCCACCAATGATATGGCAAGGGAGCATTATTTATAGACTTACAGAAGAAATCAATTCTAGTCAAGTACATTAGCCAAGATTTTATACTCACGATTTTGCATACAAGAGACAAATTGCATCAAATAATTTGTTTGGCATGGAAAAGTGTTTCTCAGCTATCGTGTCGGTGGAAGCCTTTACTGTCGTTGGAGTATAATACATTTCATATAAAAAAATGGGGTGCTTCAAATAGAGGAATACAGCAATGGAGCTCATGGTTCCTATAGTTCAACCAGCTACATTGATTTTAAATAAATGCTAGAGGGGACAGGAAATAAAGACGAATGATATAGAAATTAGTATTATATTCCTATGAAGTAGCTTTTGAAAAATATTCTTGGCGTGAATACAACTAACTTTACACCCCTTTTGCTTGAGAAAAATAAACAGAGAGCTATAACTCGAAAATAAGAAGTATAAAAGTTTGCGTCCAGCCTCACAATAATGTTAGATACATGGAATAATGCCGTAAACTAAGGGTACAACATTTTGTATCTCCATTGCTAAAAAAACTAGAGAAGTACATGAGAAGCCAAAATGGAGGTCGAGCATTCAAACTCATCAGGCAAGGCTATTGCGATTATCAGCCCATGATCAAGAAAATCCTTTATATTTCATTACAAGTGTCAAAGGTTAGCCAGATGAGAACCTGAACTAGAGAGTTGATATTTTTGGGGTATTTGTCACAATTCAAGCGCAGAGATGGTTCTTGGTGATCTCAATAGACTACTTCACAAACTCAGTAGAAGATGTGCAAACAAGCTCCTACTTGTTGATTGGTCACAAGAGAGACCCACCTGATTTCCTTTCTCAACAATAAGATACGAAAGGAAATCAATTCCCTAAATTGCCTAATTTCTTATCCTCTGTATAGTCAATAGCTTATTATCTGCACTCTCTTCCTCACCTTTGTGCACATACTCATTGAAGAGTCAATCGTGCATTGGAGGATACAAGAATTACAAGACCCCCGATAATGGGATAAGGGCAAACTTCGATTTAATAAAAGAAATTAGAGATACAAGATTGAAAATCATAGCCTACTAGCCAGGCTATGATTGAGAAGTAAGGTTGAGAAGTTTCAGACCAGGGACCTTGTGCCAAGATAACTTGAAGAAACGGGAGATACTACAAAAATGATTGAACCAAATTGGGAAGAGCTCTATAAGGTCACGAGGGGAGTGAAGAAAGGAGCATACTCTGAAAGAGGTCAACTACAAAACCTTTGGCAAACCTTGCAAGTATATCCCGAAAGTAGAGGAATTAGACTTGGATAAATCGTTTGGAGAAGTTTAATCGCCGTGTAGAAAGGAAAAGTGAAGGTGTGTGATAGAAAGTTGTGGGTAAACTGTAGTGGCCAAAGATCTAATAAGACGCGTAGATGAAATACAACTCCCTGACTCCACCTAAGAAATTGGAAGGTCACTTGATCGTATGACACTTGTACAGAAGACCTTGACCAACGACTTGGCAAGAACAAGTGATTGTGCTAGAAAGGAACATTAGCAAGCCCGATCTTGGACATCACCTCAGATTGGGGATGGACTCCTACAATGTGAAGTGGCTCATATCAGGACATTCAAGTAAATCTCCAGAAAGCTTTGATAAAATGTCCCGTGATTCCTATGTGAAAGTTGCAGTAATTGCAATTCCTCTTTGCAAGCGGAACTGCAACTCCGGCTTAATCCTGTGCTTGTGTACAAGTGTTCTAATGGAAGGATCTAACTTTAATTCGTGACGGGGTTCAGACCTAAGAGATATTAAGAGTTCAAATTTCAATATAAAGGTGTCACCGCTCCCTTTGTCTAGAGCTAAATGTTGCCTAAAATCTTCAATAATATTGAATCAAAAGAATCTCAAGGAAGGACATAAGAGTATGTACCATAACTTTGCTTAGTGTTCTAATGAAAAGACAGAAACAAGGCAAGAACAATTTGGGATAATAACATCGGAAGATTTATTTCCATATATAGAACAAAGAAACAGAAGTCTCCAACTAGATAACAATGCAAAATACTTTCAACGGCTTGAATAACTAAAACAATTAAGACTCCCCTGTCATAAACACGGCTAAAGTTACAGCAGTCCCTCCAGTTACACAGCAGCACAACAGCAATACTTCCTACTAATCGATCATCAGTTTCTTCCACCTAAGAACAAAACGCCTTGGAACATATGTCAAATTCAGGGGGAACCTGGAACACTTATTATCTCTAATGCTAGGTCGAATTGGACTTGATTATTGAATTCATGCATGCAGCTCAGTCGAGGAGTCCCAAATGAAACTGAAAACATCAAATACCAAATTACTTAAATCACACAAAAGTTAAAACTTTTTTTGCCACTATTTCAAAGTTTCGGGGAAAAAATTTACATGATTTCTAGCAAACATATAACAATCATGCCACATGACATGAAAAGAAATGACTTTTACTATAAGAATATAGTCTGTGTACAGATAAACTGACTCCTAGTTCCAATTTTTGCCAACAACTATTCTGAATGCTAATTAGATGTTTTCCCTATTATATCCCTATTATATCTGTTTTTCTCAGTGGGATGAATGTGCATTATAAGCTTGGTACTGTTTATGACACCATTGCAAGTGAATGAGGGGTTTTATTCACATCAGGTTATGCATGCTTTCAACTTAGCAAGAATGTCTCGTGTGTTAAAGGAATAATTTAAGCATCGTCCCTTTTGTATGCATACACTATATGGTTTAAATAAAAATGAAAGTTTCTAACAAGTTTAAATCGATCTCAATTGATTCCTCTTTACCGCTCCTTTGAGCAACAATAGGTAAGGATAGCACAACTTGAACCTGCCACATCTGTAACCCAAACAGACGTGCTACCAACTGTAGATTTGTAGTTTATTTACATCAGAATAACCTTATTGGATACATAACTAAAATTCTATATGAAATTAGTGGCATGCAAGCGCGCGCGCACACACGTATATATCATCCTGTATATTTAATCTATGGAAGTTTTCTGCTGTCAATACATTTGACATCTTGCAAGCCTTCAGTAATTCACCACCATCAATAATTTGATTTCAAAACAAAATAGGGCATTATGCCATCAATCGTGTAAGTTTAAAACAATCATGAAGTCCTATACTAAAATGAACACAGTGTAGGATTATCTCATTTATACACAGAGAGCCTCGATATTTCAACTTACTATTTATTTCTTTTTATGAGTCTGCAGAGATAACAAATGAAATATTGAAAGGCACAGGATAGGTTTTTTCAAATTGCAAAAAAGTGAAACTATTGAAAGTTTTTCAATTGGAAGTGGTTATTCTAAAATTTCATTTTACATAAATGATACGATAATAAATAGATTTTATCCAGACTTGAGATTCACATATAGAGTTATTGTTTACTTAGAGAGGATATCCTCATAAACTTTAAGCCTTTACCAGGGGACTGAAGAAGGATGTTAAACTAGAAAACGAAGCTGGAACTACCTGTAACTGATGTCTCAAGTTTAAAAGGCTAAAGAGCTCCTGGAGCATCCCTCATGCTTATATTTACGCTGTTTCTCATTGTTCGTCTTCCAATACCAGCATTGCCTTTTTGCATCATAGCAACAAATTCTCCATAATCAATCCTTCCATCCTAAATAAATATGTTCATTGGAGTGTTAGCAACACACACATTAATGAGACAAATTCCTAGATTTAGAGAAAATGAGGAGCTAACCTCAGTAACTTCTTGGATGATATCTTAAAAAACCCAAAAATTTATAGCCAATATACAATGAAGAATAATTTGTAGTGAAAGATATTAAATATCCACCACATCATGACACATGAAAATCATTTACAAAACTACAATTTGTTGTGTATGTTGCAGTAAGAAATTTCAGAAGGTGTTTTTTTTTTTTTTTTTTAATATCTGGCAAATAGATTATCGACTATTCAAAATTGTTCACATCATTCTGAAACCATATAAAAGCAGACTTATGGGGCTCGTGATCTGAGCTATATGCCTCATGTTAGAAATGTTTTGGAGTTTTTTTGGCTCAACAATTAATTTTGTCCTCCCAAGCTTTTATAAAATACTTTGCAGTTATTGTAACGTTTGATCCAAAAATTGAACTTTTCAGCGTGAATAACCCATAGTTGTTTGCCTGTATATAGAGTCAATTGAAATAAGAGCCCTTTGAAATATATTTTAACTTACATTATCTTGATCAACTTCTTTGATAACATCTTCAAGGAGGACATCTGTCATGCCATGTTCTACACAAGCTTGCTGGAGTTCATCAATGGTAATATAACCACTTCCATCCTTGTCGAAATATTGGAATGCTGCCATAAGATGTTCCTCGCGTTCTAGTTTGTTCAGGTGAATTGTTGCTGCAACAAATTCTCCATAGTCAATTGTTCCACTATTATCTACATCAGCCTGCAAATCACAGCAATAGTTCAGCCACTGTGATGGCTTCAAATTTGATAGAGCATAAGAACAGCAAACATAAAGAATCCTAAGTTGACGATAACCAAGCACTGATTGAAAGAGAAGGAATATGCTAAACATGAAGGGTGGGAGTACGGCAATTGCAGGCCCATTAAACAGCTGGGACAGTTCTCTACAGTGACAAGGAAAAATGAAAATGTAGAAGTTCCTCTTACTTCAATGAAAAACCCTTACAGCGGAACAGAATTTTTGCAATAATATTGTCGAGTAAAAAGCTAGGACAATCCTGTTAACAACATCTTTTCTATTTACTCATCTAAACTGTTTCTCTTTCAATTATAATCTCATCTGACCAAAGTGAATGTGACTTCTTTGTGAAGCATGTTGCTATACTAACAAACACCGTAATTAAATGAATATAAGAAAAAAGTTTTAGCCTAGTTACAGACAAGGCAACTCAACAGATTAAAAAAGTTAAAGCACAATGAAGTATGCCCAAAAAAGAAATTATTGAGGACACACAACCGTACCGCATCCATAAGATCACGAATCTCTGTATCCTTCAAGGTGGATCCATATTTTCTTAAACCAGCTTTGAGTTCATCGAAGGTGATTGCGCCACTATTATCAGTATCCATGGCCTTAAACATCTCTTTTAAGCCTGCAATCTCCTCTTCTGACAAGCTTTCAGCTATTACCTGGTGAAGAAAAAGAAGTGCCCCAGAACTTCATTTCCTGAATGATTAGATTCAATCTACTTGTTTCCACATGGGATACATGTCCAGACAGACACAAGAATCCAACCAGAGACATAAGACACATGTGGACGTATGTACACACAGAGATGCACAATTGATCATCTTTGCAAAAGGGACAGTTTCTACCACTAGATCTCATTATTAAATAATACCCCTCCCCACAAAAATTGGGGGAAACAAGTATACTGCACCAATTGCCAACTTTTAAAATCGCCTCTCTCAACTGGAAACAAATTCCTCAACTTTAGATACATTAGCAGTGGATACGCAGTTAGTGTAACAAACCAACGATGCAATAGCAACTGACAAAATATAGAAATTGCTGCATTGATGGAAGCAATATGTACATTCATGTGGTACCATGTCTGATTTTGTGGTTAGCCTGTGGCAAGACAAACTATACTTGGCTAAAGATGTTTTCACTTGACCTTAAACTCTCAATTTGAAAAAATATTAGAAGCAAAATGGTACAAGGTTCATGGCTGGTGCTCATTACGTACCCGCAAAGCCATCTTTTTCAACTTATTCATAGCAGAAAACTGTTTAAGACGAGAGAGTACAGCTGGATCCAGTGCTCTGTCAGGTGCAACACCATTTTCAGAAATCCAAGGATGACCTATTGAATTGCAATGTAGAAGATATAACTACCTAATCGTTACCATGTAAATCATAGAAAACAGCATACAAAATGATTGACACACAACTATTTGAATGTGAACAAATTTGTATAGTGACAAAGTCAAAATTACTTCGTTAACATTCTTTATTTCAATGCCTATATTGAACACTCTACACCACAGAAATAGCCATGGAGCATAACTGTTTGCATAATTCACAATCACCAAAGCAGAGTTTTAACAACAGGTCCTGCTGCTTGGAATGTTACTTGGCGATGTTCTCTTTAGACTCATCAGAGATCCTAGATGGAGTCCTAGTCTAAATACAAAATATAAGTCCTCTAAATCGCATATTTGTCCCTTGTCTGTTGCAAGAGGACCTTTGTTCATTAGTTCAAGAACATATTAAGTAAATAACAGTAATCATGCTATGTTCATTTAAATTTTCAAGGACAATTGGGTAATTATTTATGATCCAAAATTCAGAGTCTCAAGTATCTACTCCAGAAAAAGGGAAAGTGAACATACATAATACTTCGTGAGCAGTCAACCGCTCTGAAGGTCGCATGCATAACATCTTCCTAATAAGATCCTTTGCACTCTCTGATATTAATGGCCACGGCTCTGAATCGAAATCAATGTGTCCCTTCAAAACAGCATCAAATATTCCTTGCTGTGTTTCTGAACAATAGGTAGAGAAATTATCAGTATATCCAACTAGGAAAATGAATATGCATAACTGCAATAGTAATCCAACTTACCAGCCCAAAAAGGCGGCACACCACTTAGCAATATATAGAGTATGACCCCTGCAGTCCACACGTCTGCTTCTGGGCCATAATGCTTCAAAAGCACTTCAGGTGCGACATAATATGGGCTTCCAACCACATCCGTGAAAATCTGACCTGAAGCAGAAAGTCATATATCACCGATGAAGCAAGACTGCATAATAATAAAGCCACCAAAGAAGTTAAAAAAATTTAAAGACTAGCAGAGTTGAAATGTATCTGTGCCTGGCTTGAAGAAAACAGAGAGTCCAAAATCAATGGCTTTTAAAGAGAAATCATTGTCTTTGTTAACCAACAAGAAGTTCTCTGGTTTAAGATCTCTATGCATAACCCCAAGGGAATGACAGGCCTCAACAACCCCTACAATAATCTTAGTCAATTCAGCTGCTTTTCTCTCACTGTAATGCCCCCTTTGAATAATGCGGTCAAACAATTCACCCCCAGCGCAAAGCTCCATCACAATGTGAACGCATAAAGGGTCCTCATATGCCCCTTTAATGGTGACAATATGCTTATGACCAGCCAAATGGTGCATTATCTGAATCTCCCTCCTAACATCCTCTACATCTTCCTTAGAAATCAACTTCCTCTTCAATATAGATTTACAAGCGTATTCGATTCCCGTGGAAATTTCAGTGCACAAATAAGTAGTGCCAAATTGGCCTTGCCCTAATTTACGGCCAAGCGTGTAAAGATCACGGATATTGGCAGTCCTGTGACCCAATACGAAATAAGGTTGATTTGTAGTGCCGCGATTCATGATGGTGTCTTTCTTGGGACTCTGTTTTGGTTGGGAGTCTTTCGAAAATTCTTGAGCAACGAGGAGCTGAGAGGTCAAGTTGTTAGGGGAGAAATTATCAGAAGAATTGGAGTGATCGGATGATGGGTTGTTGCGCTTGTCTTCGGGCTGATTGCAGCCCTGAAAATGCTCGCCCCTGAAAGATCCACGGCATGTATTGCCCATCAAACAATCAAATTTCTTCTTCTCATCCAATTGCTTTTCACGTCAAACACTGCAAATCAAGATTCAGATCACGAGGTTAACGCCAAAAAAAACCCTTAAAAAAAGAAGATAATGATACAAGAAATGATTATGAAAAACAAACATGCAGTGATGAATCGGGAAAAAGGAATAATAATTAATGCATACAGAATATATGTGGAGATATAGAGAAAAGGGTTATGGATCTAGACTAGAAAGCAGAGAAAAGGTAGCCTTGCAAGACAGAGTCAAAGGTTAGGATATTGTGTTTGAGGAAGATGGGATGGGATGGGATGCTGTCTCAAACTACACATCCGTTCAAATCACCATTGTTTTTATAGAAACTAGTTGTATGTACATTGATAAATGAAAATCTATGCGATATTACAATAAATTTACATTAGAATTTCTTTAAAATTCTGGAAAATTAAAGTTGGGCTCCCCATCTTTTAAATAGCCTGAGATTCTGGCCCTTATAGGTCTCCAATAGATGGCAAAATGCTTCCAACATATTTAAATAAGTTGATTTGATTTTTCCCTCTACCCCATTATTTTAAAATTCATTTTCAAGTGTCTCCCAATATAATAATTTTCATGTAAATCTAAATTTTTTTAATATTTTTTAACTACACACTCTCTCAAAAATCATTATTACAAAATCTATTTTTTCAACAAAAATGATGCTCAAACAAAGGACACAATTTTAATTGGATGTTAAATGATTTTTTCCTTCATTTTTATGCCACGTGAAAATCTCGTTGATGGTTCTCGGTATCGTGTGAACTCATTTTCACATATTTAAATAAGTTGGGAACTTAGAACCTTCTTTTTGAAGTTGAGGACCCAAAACCACATTAATGGAAGGACTAGGGAGCTCAATCCTAATTTTTCTAAGCAAATTGTTAATAATTGTTGACGAGTGCTTGTTGCCTGGAAAGATCGCATGGTTATCATTAGAGTGGACCAGCTTACCTTTCTTTCCAACGTCTTTCCTATTTTGCAAATTTTTTATTTTCTTTCTTGTAATTTTCAAATTATAAGCATGTTGGACCTTTTTTTTTTATAATCAAAAATGTATTTTGAAATAGAAATTCGATGAAGAATATGTGGTTAAAAAATAAGAAAAATTTTAAATTTACGTGTAATGTTATTTTATTAAAGAACGTATGGTTG
The DNA here is from genome assembly GCA_019097785.1 of Fraxinus excelsior. NCBI lineage: Eukaryota > Viridiplantae > Streptophyta > Magnoliopsida > Lamiales > Oleaceae > Fraxinus > Fraxinus excelsior. The sequence goes on from CM032642.1 coordinate 9,448,881, forward strand.
AAAAAAAAAAAAAAAAAAAAAAAAAAAATATATATATATATATATATATATATATATATTTTCAAAATAATGGGACCAATGGAGAGAAAAACTTGTGTATAGTTAAAAAAAAGAAAGAAGGAAAAGCCTTTAAATTTACGTATAATATTATTTTATTGAAAAATGTGTGGTTGATAAAAAAGAGAGAATAAAATGAATTATAATGAGAAAATAATGAGGGGCCAAAAATATGTCACTTGTTTGACAAACAAGAGAAAATTACTAAATCATGAGGGTTAGTAATGATTTGTGACCTCTAGCATATTTTTGGCTTTTGGGGTTTAAATAAATAAATTGTAGATTCTACGACTTACCTTATTTATTTTTTTTTTAAAAATAGTTTTTTAAGCATGAATGGGAAGTGCTAGGAAGAAGAATTGAAATACAATTTTGAGGGAAAAGTAATAAAAAAATTAATTGTGTGAAGAGAAAGTGGGGCCCCTTTTTTTTTTTTTTTTTTACGATACGGGCTTTCTTGTTGATATTAGATGAGAGAGTTTTGAGTGTGTTTTCGCGTGTTTTTTGCAACCCGCCAACAATTACGAAAGAGAGAGGGGTCAGACGATTGTGTAAGGAACAGACCTCTTGAGACAAAGTCCCAAAAAGGGGTGCGTATGCCAGTGAAGGATTACAATTGGGAAGTAGACAAAACGCCTCCAAGGGGCGCAAGCACACGAGTACTGAAAAAGGATTAAATTTAAACTAAGCAATAAAAATTACATGATCTCTTGTAGAGAGTTTTTGATTCGGTCTCTGTCTTCTATGACGTTACTTCTTTTATACTTCTTGAGCATCCCTTGGTTATCGAAACTGCTCAGACTTGCTTCGTGTCCTTCGTAACCGCCCACTCTTTTAGTGGGGAATCACTAATTCGGGGAGTAGTTGCTTAGTAACCGCTGCCACTACCTTTGTTGCTTCCTGGATCGTGGTATCGTGCCGGGTTTACTTGCCAACCGCTTCCAAACTGTATCCTTTAGACTTGTTTGATTTTGGGCGACTTGGGGTTCTGGGCGACAATGAGGCTGTCGTTCTGGGCGATTGTGCCGTACCATCTTTGTTCGGCCTCTGGTCGTCCTACAACCTTGGGGAGATGGTATTCCTTTGTTCTTGGGCTTCCAATATTCAGGATTTTCCACAGGCCTTCAATTTGGGCGTTTCTTCTTGGGCCTTTTAATTGGCTTCTGTTGGGCCTTTACCTTGGATTTATCAATTGGACTTCCTTTCGATTTTGGGCTGCATTTTAGTGTGTCAACAATTACCCCCCAATATGGCAGAATTAATACTAATCATTAATTTTGCCATATTCATTCTGTATCTTTCCCGCAATATTTGAACTTCCCAGAATTTCAATCGTCGCTTGCGTTCTAGTGCTTGAAAAGTTGCGACGTTATAAACCCTTAAAACCCCAAAAGTACGCGGCATCCTTTTCATTCACCTTTCTGCGGCATCTCTTTCTTCGCCATTTCACCGTCTTCCTTGCGGCAACCTTCGATTTAGATCAAACAATCTTCGAGAACAAATCACTTTCTGTGCCATAATGACTACTTCTCAAACTTCTTCGGACAATGTTTTCAGTTTTGAGGATTTCCAGACCCTTCTTGCAAGACCATATGTGAACCCGTCTTTTCTTTCACAATCCGATGCGGACCGCAATGAGTTTTATTTGGGTCCGTCGTTCAATGATGCTGAAGCCGTCGAACGGGCCGCGGTCGGACATTTGTTCCCGTGTTCTGAGGATCTCCCTTTCTCGCAATCTTTGCCATTGAGGCCGATCCATGATAGAGGTATTCGTACTTGGCCTAAAACTGATGCATCTTTCCGTAGGTGGCATGCACGTATGGTGGCTCATGGTCCCACCAAATCAATTTTTGAACGTGCTAAAATTCTGGACCTATTGGAGATTACCCTTTTCCCCCCAACATATGACCCGTGCTTTTTCCAATCGCCCTAAGTTATTGGTCCCCTGAGTTCAATACCTTTGTTTTTCCTCTTGGTCCCATGACCATTACCTTGAGGGACGTTGGGGCTTTGCTGAATCTTCCGCCTTTGGGCGATACTATTTTTCCTGGCATGCTAATTTCTGGGGGTGCCCCAAAATTTGATAAAAAGCTTACTGAGTCTTACTCGAGCCTGCAGGGCAGTTACGTCACCGCTGTATCTGAGCCTGGCCATTCTGAGCGAGTTGCTTTTCTCCAAGTCTGGCTTTGTAAATATGTCCTTTGTGTTCCTAGCTTGAAACCCTCTATGAGCTACTTGCCCCTATCTCATGAGTTGGCTCGGGGTAGACCTTTGAACTTATGTTCATTCCTCCTGGCTGCTCTTTATAGGGGTATGGCCATGCTCCAATTCCAATTGAAAAATAATGCATCTCCCACAGGCAGCGGGCCCTTATGGCTTGCTCAATTGTGGTTGAAATCTTATTTCCCTCAGCTGGGTATTCCATCTTTTCCTCCTCGTGAGGTTTCCTGTTATGGGCTTTTTATTCATCAACTGAGCCCTGTAAATATGTCCATGAGAGATGTTTTCACTTTCTTCCACACTTTGAATTCAACTCTTTCGTTTTTTCCTTTTCCTTCTGAGCAAATCCCTCCTTTTGTGCGACCTCCTTCTACTTTGGCCGAGGCGGATACATTTTTGCCTGTTTGGGTTCAATTTTTAGTAGGGAGAGAATTGTTTCATGACATTCTGATAGGGACCAATGCTAAGGCGGGGGTAGAGATATATGCGCCTCAATTTTGTGCTCGCCAGCTTGGTTTTGGCCAAATGTGGCCTATCCCTCCTTGCTACTCCAATAATTTGATGGATCGCTTCTACATTCTTAACAAGGCAGAAGCCCAAGCCATCGACGTCCGTAATAAACTTTTGGCAACCGGCTTTACTTTCGCTCCCTTCAATCCTACTGCTGCTACTCATCCTCTTTTTGACCAACTGTGGCCGTCAGTGAAGCAACGGTTATTTTCAACTGATGCGAATCGCGCTTTCCACCTCCTAGATAAACAGGGTACCTTTCCCATTTCCACTGCGTCCCCTTCGCGTTCTACGCGCTCCCCAGTTTCGAAGCCTACCGTTTCTAAAGGTGCTCCTAGTCGCAAGCGGCCAGCTGCGACCGTAATATCCTTGCAGGATGATGTTGATGATGATGACGCTCCCCTCATCATAAGGAGAAAGGTAACTGAACTTCACCTACTGCACAAGTTGTTTTCTTTTCATGCGATAATGATTTGCTTTTCTTTCCAGAAGGATTCTCCTTCCGGGGCTATGGTTTTGGCCGATTCTTCCTCATCCCTTCTTGTCAAGGCTGCGCCGCCCAAGCATCAAGCTCCAGCAACATCGTCTTCAGTCGATCCCCTTCCTCAGGGTGTCGACCCCCCAAGCGTGGTCCTAGAAGGTAAGGCTTACTTTTGATACCTTTGGCCTTTCTTTATCGCTGCTGTTTTCATTGATTTACTGCGGTATGACATGTGCAGAGACTCTGGTGTCTTCGTCTGGTGGGGAAGGTCCTCCTTGCCCAGCTAAAGGGAAATCTCCTCAAGTGATGGAAGAAATAAGGGGAGCTCCTGAATTTCCAACCACCGGCGATGAGGTCTTTTTACTGCGCTCTTATCTCTGATTTTGCTTTGTTGTGTAGAGAAACTTTCAATATTGGCAACTTTCTTTTGCAGGAATCTGATAACATTCTCAACTCTATCCAAGACCTATTCACCTCTTGGGCGCGCATGAAAACATCCTCTGCATCGTCTTCCATTCCTGCGCACGAGGACATGACACTTCTCAAACAGGCACTGTTTGAGTATGTTTCCTTCATGGATATGGAGATCGGCCGTGCCAGCGCTGCTCAGCAAAAGGCCAAACTAGACATGTTGAGTGCGAACCTACTGCAAGTGCTCTCACTCCCATCGCTCAGCATTTCTACTGATTTTAAAGTGAAGCTGAGGGTTCTTCACGCCGACATCGTTTCCTTGCTGGCCAAAAACGCAGAATTGAAGACCAGAAGTGCCCAATATTTTCGCGCTTCTTCTGAGAAAGAGTCTTTGCTCCAGGAAATTGACAGGAACCATGCTGACTTGACTGAGGTTTCTTCAGAACTTGTAGTGGAAGACTCTTTGATGTTGAGCCTGACTGCTGAAATGAAAGAGCTGCAAGCGAAAATGAACGATTGCATGGCGAGAATAGCTGCTAAGAGGCGTACTGCATCCCAAGGAATTGCAAAAACCAAATCTTTATTGGAGCAGTATCAGAAGTTGGAGGTTGACGACGACTTGGTGGCGGAGTTTGGTATCCTTTCCTCTAGGCAAGGCGAAGAGTGGGATAGACTTAGGCAACAGATGCGCTCAGCTTGGGGCGATTTGTAATTGAACATTTACTGTTCTAATTTTTGTAACTTTTCGCGCTGACTGCCTTTATTTGATGTAATCTGATGTCTTTATCATCATTAATGAATAGTTATTTTGAAGTGGTGTTTATCCTTGATCGCCGATTTTCCTCGTACTCAATTCTTGTGCCAACATCCATGCATATCCCCTTGGCATTTGAGTTTTCTTCCCTAAATGTTTGATCCATATTGGTTTTACTCACTGGTCATAAATGTGACCTTCCAGATTCCGGCTTTTGATCTTCCAACCCCTATAAATATGCCTGTTTATACTCATCGTTTTCATCCTCATGCCTTCTCAAATTCAATTTCCCACCATCAGAGTTTCCTGCCACTGCATGGCACTCCGGTCGTTTCCCGACAATTTTTTCTTCTACAGGGATGGGTTTCTCGATTCACCTCCTTCGTTTTGACATCACTTTTGGTATGGGAGGTATAGGAAATGTCAAACCGAGGCAAGAATTTTGCCCTCGGTTTGCTTGTTGAGAGTGCTTCTCTTCGCCTACTATTGCAGCAATGCTTTTAGGAAGGCTGTAGGGAACATTTCACTCTCTTAATTGGCCATGGATTGAAGGGCTATTCCTCTACGCCTGCCTTTGCAGCAATGCATCTAGGAAGGTTGTAAGAGTAGTTCACCTTCTTACGGCCATAGGCTGAAGGGTTGCTTCTCCTTGTCTACCACTGCAGCAATGCGTTTGGGAAGGATGCAGGGGCAGTTCACCCTCTTACGGCCATAGACTGAAAGGCTGGCCGTACTGGTTTCACTCTTTCTGTCCCTTTCAGTCAGAAGATAATTTGTAGCGTGTATCGCCTTGTATTTTGCCTATGTCTTTTAATTTTTTTGTAAAGAATGGTTTGTAAGGAGCACTGGATAATAAAGGACTTTGTTTTGAATATGCCTTGTTCTCTCTGATTTTCTTAGAACGTGATCGTCCAATTTTACTTACCGCCATCGTTCGGCATGAATACATCACAATTGTAATCATACCATTTACGCATATATTCTATTTATTTTGCTATCAGAACGTGATCGTCCAGTTTGTTAACTGCCGTCGCTTGGCGTGGTTAGATTATGATTGCGATTTTATCACTCAAGTGTTTATCTGTTCACTTTCCCAAAGGGATGGAACATATCTCTTCAGGTACTTACCATTAATAAATCTTATGTGCCTAGTACCATCTAAATCTTCCAAGTGGTAAGCTCCATTAGGCAACACACTCTTCACTCTATAAGGCCCTTCCCAATTTGGCGACCATTTGCCATACTTTGGGTCCTTACTATCTAAAGGAAGTATTGTCCTCCAAACCAATTCGTCCGCATTAAAGAATTTGGCTATAACTTTCTTATTGTAAAATCTAGCCATTCTTTGTTTCTGAACTTGCAACCTGTCTAGCACGTCTAACTTCAATTCGTCCAATTCTAACAAGTTTTGAACCAACGATTCCTTGTACTCATTCTCGTTCAATTCGTACTGCCGACGCACCCTTATGGATTGCACGTTGATTTCTACGGGCAATACAGCCTCCTGCCCATAAGTGAGTTGGAAAGGTGTGACGTTGGTGCTCGAGCGGGGCGACGTTCTGTAAGCCCATAAAGCTTTGTTCAAGCATTCGTGCCAGTTTCTGGCATTTTCATCTATCATCTTCCTTATGATAGATTTCAGAGTCTTGTTGGATGACTCTGCTTGACCGTTTGACTGAGCGTAATACGGTGTGGAATTTACCAATTTAATTCCAAACTCGCTCAAGAATTCCTTCACCTGATCTCCATTTAGGGAAGTCCCATTATCTACTATTAAAGTTTGTGGGATCCCAAATCTGTGAATGATGTGGTCTCGGACAAACTCTATGATATTTTTCTGGGTGATTTCCTTTAGAGGGACTGCCTCAACCCACTTGGTGAAAAAGTCCGTGGCGACTATAATAAAGGTGTGTTGTTTGGACGATGGAGGGTAAATCTTCCCTATCAAATCTATCGCCCAACCTTTGAACGGCCAAGGTTTGATAATGGGTGCCATGTTGCTTGCTGGTGCCCTCTGTATTGGACCGTGTGTTTTTGGCATGCTAAACAACTTTTTGCATATTGAACACACGATTCACCCATCTTTGGCCAAAAATATCCACTTCTAATAATTAGCCATCTCATCTTTTGGCCAGCCTGATGGGCTCCACATATCCCTTCATGCATGCACTTCGGCCATAATTGTCTTAGCCTCTTGCAAGTTCACGCATTTTAAATAACACACCATCAGAACGTTTTTTGAACAATTCTTCGTCTATTAATGCATAGTTCAATAAACGCAATTTCGTTCGTCTATCAATTCGCCCATCAAGCTCTTTGAAGGACTCCTTAATCTCATCTATCCAATCCAGTGCGACCCCCCACTTTCTATGCATTGAATTTCCGTTTTTCTTGCCCTCCGCTGAACAACGGGCAACATAGTTCCGTATTCGTGGATAGAGATTCCCAACTTATCGCCTTTGAATAGCCAGAAGCCAACTGGGCCAACTCGTTGGCCATGTCATTGTATATTCTATTGACACATTGAAGCTCTACTTGGTCAAATTCTTCCAATAACTCTTGGGCGATTTCGTATAAACTTATGATAGAATCACTTTGGCATTTGAAATCACCGGTCAATTGATGAATCACCAATTGAGAATCGCCCCTGACGATTACATTCTTTATTTATTTTCATCTCTACCATCAATTCCAAGCCTACAATTAAGGCTTCGTACTCGGCTTGATTATTAGTACAGATTCTGTCCAAGGTGAATGAACTTATAGCAAACCCCTAAAGGATTTATCAAAGCCACTCCTACACCCCTGCTCCTTTAGAAGTTTTCGATCCATCATCAAAATATAAAACCTGGTTTTAATTCAAATGAATCAACCTCGAGTTCTAGTTCGTGAGGTACGTCCAGCATGGATGATCGGCCAGAAAATTAACCAAGGCCTGATTTTTAACTGCCTTTTGGGGCACATACTTTATTTCGAATTCCGACAGTGCTAAAGTCCAAAGACCCACTCGTTGGTGTAAAATAGGGCGAGAAAACATGTATTTGAACAGATTAACTTTGGAAATTAGATAGACTGTTACAGGCCGTAAATAGGCCCTTAATTTTGTACATGTGAAGTATAATGCGAGACACAACTTCTCGATAGCAGAATAATTACATTCACATTTGGTTAACCGTCTACTTAAGTAATAAATCGCCCTTTCTTCGCCAACTTGGTCTTCTTGTGCGACCATTCCCGCTATCGATTCTTGTTCAGCCGACACGTACAATTTCATCGGCCGCCCTTGGATTGGTGACACCAACACTGGTGGGCTTGTTAAGTATGTCTTCAGGCTTTCGAAAGCCTTTTGATGTTCTTCTTTCCAGACGAATTCGTCTTGATTTTTCAGCTTTAGGAGAGGCGAAAACGCTTTCGTTCGCCCTGCACAATTGGATATAAAGCGTCTTAGAAAATTGATTTGGCCTAAAAACCTTTGCAGTTCTTTTTTATTGTTAGGAGCCTTAGCTTCTAAAATAGCCTTCGCTTTATTCTTATCAAGTTCAATCCCTCTTTTATGTACCAGGAATCCAAGGAAATTTCCTGCATTCACGCCAAACGCGCATTTCAAAGGGTTCAATCTTAGTTTATGCTGCCTCATTCGTTCGAATGAACATCGCAGTTGTTCAAAATGGTCTTCTTCTTTAACAGATTTGACCACTACATCATCTACATAAACTTCCACAAATTTGCCTATCATATCATGAAAAATGAGATTCATTGCTCTTTGATAAGTTGCCCCCCCCGCATTTTTTAGTCCAAACGGCATTACTACCCACTCAAAGCACCCTAAAGACCCAGGGCATCTAAAGGCAGTTTTGTGTGTATATCTTCGTCGGCTATGTAGATTTGATTATATCCCGAATATCCATCCATAAAAGAGTACATCACATGTCCTGCAGTTGAGTCTACTAGAGAGTCTACTGTAGGCATTGGATATTCGTCTTTGGGAGTAGCCAAGTTCAAATTCCTGAAATCTATGCATGCATACCCTCAACTTGCCATTCTTTTTTTAATACTGGCACTATATTGGATAACCACTCCACATATCTGGTCGTTCTAATAAAACCCGCTTTTACAATCGCTCTATTTCTTTTTTGATCTCTGGCAATACATTGGGGGCGAAACGTCTAGGAGGTTGCTTATGAGGCTTAAAATTTGGTTTAGTCGGCAACCTATGTTCTACCAAGTTTTTATCCAAACCAGGCATGTGTTCATATTCCCAAGCAAAACAATCTTTATATTCTTTCAATAAAAGCGATTAATCTGTTACTAACCTCGTGAGGCAGCATTTGGCTAACGAACGTTGGGCGATCCTCTCCTTCCTCACCAATGTTAACCTTGACCAAGGGGTCTTGAGCTTGCGCATATCCTGACTTAGGGATCTTCGTCGCTTCATCATCCACGTCGCTCAGAGAATTTTGCTCTTCCAGGCAATCCACTTTATGAACTTCCCAATCCAAGCTCTGCTCCATTTCGGACACTATCAATTTGTCCTTCAGCATCTTTAACGCCGCTTCTTCTTTTTCTTCATACATCCACACTCTTTATTGAAAGCCATCAGCTTGGCTCTGAAGGCCTGAACTTCGGCCTTTTTTGTTTTTGTTGTCGAACAACTCATTTAAGGTTGTTTGGCTCTCTTTTTTGCCAATTACTGGCTCTTCCAAGGCCACTATGTTTGGCCTCATTTGATTAAACATTTCAGTGAGTGTGAATCCATTGAGAAAGGCTCTTCGCTTTGGGCAGTAATTTGAGTTTCTTCCCCATCTTGAACAACTCTGACGGGCCCATAATTCCCTTCATACATGAATCTCTCCACTGAATTCGCTTCCGCGACAAAGGGCCTATGGTCTGCCTGTACCACCTCTGCTTCCCCTTTGTCGTTCCAGAAGACTAAGCATTGATGGAGTGATGAGGGAATACATCGACTGCCATGGATCCAGTCTCTTCCTAGTAGCACGTTGTAGCTGGTAGGACCATCTATCACGAAGAAAACAGTAGTCCTGGTGGTTGTCCCTACAGTTATGTCCAGTGGCATAACTCCTTTTGCTGATGTTGCCCCACCATTGAAACTTGTAAGAATGACTTCCGTTGGGATCATATCGCTTTCTGTCTTAGCAAATTTCCTCATCATTCTAGCTGGAATGGTGTTTATAGCCGCTCCATTATCAATGAGTACTTTTACTATTGGTACACCATTAACCAAGGCTTTGACGTACAGTGGCCTTAAGTGTTTGGTTTAACCTCATCGCTGGTTTGTTGAAGATGACTTTTTCAGCAGCGTCTATTTCCACTTCCTGCCTATTTTCTGGCGGGCTATCTCTTGGTGATAGATCAACGTGCAGCACATCGGACTGAGCTTTCTTTCCTTGGGTCCTTCCTTCTCTTTTCCCAATATTTCTTCCTCAGTTACCCAATTTGTAGGAGGAGGCATTATTCTAGGGGGCGATCCATATTTTTCAGAGCGAGGTACCCTCTTTTTCCTTTTTGGCGTCCCATACAGCACATAGAAATCAAAACGATCGACCAGATGGTTCTCCCAATAGATCCACTTCGCGGACCCCTTCCTGGTGCAATTGTTTCAACAGGGTGTTGCGCGACACTCCCCCCTTTTCCGTCTCTCTGCTTCTAAATCAATCTCTTCTTCAACATCTGTCATACCATCGTTCTCGCCATCATCATACATTTCTCTGGAAGTTTGGCCTTCATCGCAGACTAGCACGCAGGCGTCTTCCTCATTATCCTCTTTTCCTTTGCTTTTGAAACTCATCGGCCAACAAGTAGTTGTTAGCCAGGACAGGAGGTAATGTGTGCCAAACTGGATAGTTAGAGGTTGGTCGGGATCATCTTCATCTTTCCTGTCTCGCTCAAACTTCGATCTACCAGATGAGCTTTCCGGCAAATCTCCCATTGATTCACCAGTGCCTGTTTCTTCGCTATCTTCAAAAACATTTTTCGTTGGCTATTCTGAGCGTTTTGGGCGCTCTAGGGCGTGATTCCCCCCCTTGCTGTTGCCTCATCATCCGCCCGTAATTACGTTGGTAACGCCTTTGTTGGGTTCTGGTCATTTCATTGAACGGCATTACCCTTCCTGCGTTGTTTTGGAACGAATGCCATACATTGGGCTGGCGAGGCTGCGGCCTAAACGTTTTTCTTTGACCGGCCGACCCAAACCCCCTTTCTCTATGCATTCCTCCATACAACGGCATTCTTCGCCCCTGACAGGCTGAGCGACTGATACGAAATCAGGCCGATGATGGGATGGCCGTGTCATTGATGACCCTGTATTCGCCTTCAACTCGTGCTTACACCTGTCGCACAGAATATCTTCGCCCTGTTTGGGCTCTTTCCCTTTGATGCGTTCAAAAACGCTGGGAAGCGGCTTGGGTTCTTCTTCTTCGTCATCAATCACCAGTTTAAACCTTGGCAGTTTATTTTTCAAGCCAGTCGTTATCATATTCATTGCTAGTGGCCGTGGAAATGGATCTTCGTCCACCGCCATCTTCTTCTTTTCTTCGAACGTAATTCGTCCTGATTCGATGGCATCCTGCAACACATGGCGAAAAAAAACCACAATAATTAGTCGCATGTGACCATGCATTATGCCATTTACAGTACTTTTTACCCTTAATTTGTTCAGAGTCGGGCAATTTGTGTTTGTCGCTCAACCTTATCTGCTTATCCTTATATAATTTATCGAATATGATCAGCTTTGGTTATGTCGTCGAACGAGAACGCTCGCGTTTTTTTCTGTTTTCACCTTTTGCAGGTTCATCTTTGCCTACTATTTTTGGCTTAACTAACATAGGACAAGTATATGCTTCTCCTTTTAACTCAGCCAAGCATATTTCGGTCTGGTCATAATAACCATCATCGATAGTATGAACATTGAAATTCGGGTCTTTATAATAAGTCCCTTTACTGGAATTTTTCATTTGTTCTTCCTCTCTTACCAGTCGCTCATATCTAACGACATTCGCGCTAAGTTGGAATAAATCTGGGAATTCTCTATCTTGGAATTTCTTCTTTAGATCAAAGCTTAAACAACTTTGTGCGATTTTGACAAATTCCTTTTCAGGTAATGGCACGAAGCATTTACTTCTGGCCGTTTTGAACCTTTGTAGGAAATTTTCTGCCCACTCGTTAGGCAATTGACGTAAATTCGCCAAATCGCCAAATCGGCAGTGTAACTTCGGACTCAGTTTTATAAAATTGAGCATGGAATAATTGCTCCATTTGTTGCCAAGTTTGGACGGAGTTTGCTGGCAAATTAATGAACCAAGAAAAAGCTACTCCTGTTAAGGAACTTGGGAACAACCTCAACTTATGGTAATCATTCACCTCACCACTTTGCAACGTGAATCTCCCTACATGTTCTAGTGTAGATACTTCTCCTAGGCCAGTGAATAGTGAGAATTCCGGTACTTTGTACCCTCTAGGCCATGGATATGCCTGATCTATCCAATCAGGGTATGGCTTGGTGTAAATTGGCCTAATCACCGGACGTACCCCAACTGCTATTTGATCTTGTACTATTTCCATAATTTGGTTTCTTAGCACGGCGTTAGGGTCATATGGGTTCCCCATTGGTTGATTTACTGGCTGATTCGTGGGAGGTCTAGTGGTCTGCCCTTGATTGGCCATAAAAGTGCCATTATTCAGGTTGTTTATACCGGTAAACTGAGAGTTTAAACCGTCATTCGTACGCAACCCGTTCTGTCCAATATTTGGGACATTGTCTCATGATGGTGGTACTACCCCCCAGGTTGGACGTAGTGTTACCATTATTCACGTTTATGGTTCCATTTCCCCCCGGGTTTGAAGTAGAAGGGCCAAAAGGTGGCTCCAAACTTGGGCCAGAATTTACACCAAGAGAATTGTATGGCGAGGTATGCCCCACGATAGTCCTAGATTGGAAGTGATTATCTATAGGCATGACAGGTTGACATATTTGGCCTACCAACTTATTCATGATTTCATTCAACGTATTTAGTTGTTTAGCCATATTATCAAAATGCCTATTCTCGTTTTGGGTAAATTTCTCCATATTATGAATGCTACGTAGATTTACCTGTTCAACGACATCCTGCGTGAGTTCTCCCAGCAATGCACGCATTGTGCGAGGGCTCAATTCTGTCATTGGCTCGTAGCGGCTGTGACTGATTTTTTTTTTGTCCATCTGTCTGTGGAGAGTGTTGTTGCTCCTCGTATCGCTCAACCACAGACTGGACTACTCCTTGACTTGCTGGTTCTTTATCGGAATTTTTATGAGGCATGATATCTTTTCTCTTTTTGTATCTTCACTTACCAAACACCAACTGTCCCACTGGGCGTGCCAAATTGTTTTCGCGCGTTTTTTTGCAACCCGCCAACAATTACGAGAGAGAGGGGTCAGACGATTGTGTAAGGAACAGACCTCTTGAGACAAAGTCCCAAAAAGGGGTGCGTATGCCAGTGAAGGATTACAATTGGGAAGTAGACAAAACGCCTCCAAGGGGCGCAAGCACACGAGTACTGAAAAAGGATTAAATTTAAACTAAGGAAAATAAAAATTACATGATCTCTTGTAGAGAGTTTTTGATTCGGTCCTTTTTCTTCTATGACGTTACTTCTTTTATACTTCTTGAGCATCCCTTGGTTATCGAAACTGCTCTCAGACTTGCTTCGTGTCCTTCGTAACCGCCCACTCTTTTAGTGAGGAATCACTTATTCGGGGAGTAGTTGCTTAGTAACCGCTGCCACTACCTTTGTTGCTTGGGCGTTTCTTCTTGGGCCTTTTAATTGGCTTCTGTTGGGCCTTTACCTTGGATTTATCAATTGGACTTCCTTTCGATTTTGGGCTGCATTTTAGTGTGTCAACAGAGTGGAAAGTGATGGAATAAAATGTAGTTATTTGATTGAACAAAACTAACTACCTGATTGGTTTTGAGTAAAAATATAATTATCAATTCAGCCTCTTGAGAAAAATATGTAAATAGAACCAAGTATACACAACACTAGCTTATTATGGAATATATTACCATTGTACCATAATAGCTACATTGTTATAACAAACCAATTTAGACAAAATAAAGTTTAGTAACCCAATTGATAATTTCGTTGACATGAAATTTACCCTCTTCTCTGTGAGTTTGATCAATGAACCAACCATACAGATTCGAAAATCCTCATCTCATCTCCTAATTTAATTTAAGATGTGATCAATAAGGGATTGAGTTCGCTTTGTGGGTCACATTCTCCATAGAATCATTTTGTTTTCTAATACTACACTTATTTGTTATCTATTTCTCGCACAACACTATAACTATTAGTAAGACCATAATGCTATTTGTCCAGATAAGTAGCAAACAGATTCAAAAACAGAAAAAAAAGGTGAATTGTCTATTATACCCTTATTCCTAGGTTTTAACTATTTTCCGCATTTAACTCCAAAATTGGTATCAGAGCCTTAGTAACGAAACTGAAGAAAATTTTTAGAACTTATAAAATAAATAGAAGAGATAAAATTATTTTAGAATAATTACAAAATATTAATATATTAACTAATACTAATCGAATTAAATTGCAAGACTTAGCAACAAATTTAAGTATTAAATATAACTCTCTAAGTGAAAAGATAAAATAAGTAAATAGTTCTCAACAATTACTAGAAATAAAAAATAATAGATTACAAATTTTAGTAGATGAATTCTCCGAATATGAAGAAGAAGATATTATAATAAATCAGTTTTTAGAACAATATGATAATTATGCTCAACCTTTAGGAAAAACAAATATTATAAATCAAGATGTTATAACTCATATGAAAAATATCGAATCCAATTTAGAAATTGTTAATGACAATATTAAAATATGACCAAAAATCCTATATAAACAAATTGAATCAAAATTTAAAGAATCAAAACTAAAAAGGGATCCTTATATATCAATTGAACTACATTTATCGGCATATATTATAGAAGAATTAGAAACAAAATTATATGAAGCTACTGGAGAAGAATTAGAAGCATATAAACAAAGTTTAGAACAATTAGCTATTCAAACTGAAAATATTTATATGAATAATCCTCCACCCAAAAAAGAAACTACTAAAATTAACACTCCACCTTTAAATCAACAAGTTAAAACTCAATCGTTAGTCTGAGAGACAAGTAGAACTAATATCACTACAAATTGGACTCAAGTCAAATCTGATGACTGAAATTTATAATGGATGAAAGAACATGGAATAATAGAAGAATAAGAAAGTCATAATTTTATAAAAGGATCTAAGACTATAATCAACCAAATCCATACACCTTAGGGATAATAATCCAGTTAAACTTTTTACTGAACCAATTCCTACAACAAGAATTTGGCTAGATGTTGATAATAACAATAATAAAAGTGAAATTATTGACTCATGCGCAAAAACTACTGACTTAGCTGTTGCTTTCACAAATGGAATACCACACAAGCTTATAACTTTATAATACACACATTTAGAGAAATTACTTCAGATATCTGGAGAAGAATATCTGAAGAAACAAAAAATAAATGGAGAAAAATCCAACACTACTATTGATAGTAATAAAAGCTTAGATGCTGAAAACTTTAAGGAAGTTTTAAAACGAATGCTAGATTTTTTTAGACACTTACTCTTAAGAGAAGTTATACCAAAAACTAAAATAGACATAATCACTTGAGAGAAGTTTTAAAAATTTGCGATATGTGTGAATTAAACGAATATACTAATAAATTCGAAAAGATATATATTAAAACATCAAAATCCATAAAAGAATAGAATCTATCAGAAGAAGATGTAAAATTACTAAATAGATATTTTCTTAAACTACCTTGGTCATGTGGTTAGAAATTATTTGAAAATTACCAAATTTATTGAAATAAAATAGAATGGGAAGATCCTAACCATAAAGCAGATACATTAGGAATGAGAACTTCATTCACTAGGAGAAAAATATCTGAATGGTGTAGAAAATTTATGTATCAATACCTATTTAGAAAAATGATAAGAAAGTAAGTTTATGTTATTATGGAGAAATAGCTGCAGTACTACAATTTGGTTGTCGCCAACCATCTAGGAAACCATATTATAAGAAGAAATTTAAGAAGTATCTTAAATTTTGGAAGAGAAACAAAGGATTTAAAAGCCGCAAGAAATATTTTAAGAAGAAAAAACATTGGAGAAAAGAATATAACCAACATAAGAAACCTCAAAAGAAATCTAAAGAAGAATTCTATAAAAAAAATGCAAATGTTTTACATGTAATGAAATAGGACATATATCTCTCAATTGTCCTAATAGAAATAAAAGAGAAAATGTTAAAGCCATTAGATTAATGGAAGAAATAGAATCCGACTCAGATTATGAGATAATCGAAGATTTAGACGAATTATCTGAAACAAACTCAATATATGAGTTAGACATAGAGGAAATTGAAGAACCAGAATTTGAACAGATCTACATGAATCAAGAAATTATAGATACTATTGAGACCAACTTAGATAATGAAGATGGAACTTCACAAATAGTTGTGTTTGATGAAGAAAGATTTGGAGCCATAAAAAAAACAAATATCTTTAAAAGATAAAGATGTTTTTATAATATCAATATTACATTGGTTTAACAAAACAATATACATTACCAAATATGATGAAGTGCATATTAACATCGAAAATGTTAAAGGCAACACTAATATACCTCTAATAACCAAAGAATGAATTAATAGAGAATTAGCAAAAATAAAAGGATCCATTGGAGAAAGATTATAAAGAACATAGTGATTGAAGGAATCCAAATAATCGTTAAATAATATTTTAGAGAAGGAATGGATATTCCTATACAAATGTACTTAATGGATAACAAAATACTTCGTGATCCTATGGCGCTCTATTATGAGTTGTCTCTGTAAATCTTGTATATAAGAAAATTATTTTTACCATAAGACCTGGATTTGTCATGTCCTTATTAGATGAAAACTCAAGTCTAGGATTAAATCTATATCACATAATTGATAGATTAATTATGCCATCAAGAAGTAAAGATGTAACTTTATATTGTAAAGCTTTATATGCCTTTAACACACCAAAAAGAAATCAATAAAATTTCGGGAGACTTCATACAAATTCATGAAAATTTTAGAGACCTATCACAATTTACACCATCTAGAATGTTAAGTAATAATAACATTTCTTACTTAAAGATATATTGCTTGATTTTTATCAGCAATCTAGAAGAATAAACAATAATGTAGGAAATCAAGGATTAGTCACCTTGAATACCACTGGACAACTTGTAGCCAAAATGCCTAGTAGAAGAATAGAGAGAAGTATTAGTACTAGAGAACTCTCAAACTCTAGTAGATCTACAAGTAGAACATACCCAACAATGCCTAGAAATAGCATTGACATTGATCTCAGAAGATGTGAGGAAGATAATTTCCTTATCTTAACAGAATATATTAATATCAAAATAAATACGAAGAAATCATAGCCCTTGTTAATACATGAGCTAATACCAGTCATATAAGAGCAGACTTAGTTGATCATTTACTAAAAGAAAATTTACCACAAGAAATAACTCTTACAGATTATCATGTAATTAAATACGAAACCAGAACATTTGTTGATCTAGAACTAAGTTTTACAGACATAGAAGGAAAACAATTTAAACTAAATCTTAAAATCCATAAAGACTATAGAAAAGGAAAAGATAATAGTCCAATATTACTTGGAATGAACTTTCTTGAGAAAGTCTCACCATTCTATATCCATAAAAATGCCTTACAAATGACTATAGAATGCAAACAAAAAAGGCTTCCTATAGTTAATAAAAATAAAGAACCAATTTATATGATATAAGGAATTAAATCAATCAAAACTAGTATACTTAGTCCATATATTGAGATAACTCTCAATTTACCAAATTACTGTATGATAATATTTCATGTTATACTTGATACTGGATCATGTATTTGTCTATGTAAAAGAAATGTGTTCCCAGAACATTATTATAAAAGAGATTAAGAAAACAACTTATGGTCAAACATCTAGTAATATTGTAGAAATCTATAGAGATTTTGTAGAAAATGTTCCTATAATTATAGGAAATACGGAATGCTTTATTTCTCGAATATATGCAACAGATAAAATCGAATGTGATGTCCTTTTAGGAGAAAATTTTATCTTCACATATAGTCCATTTACACAACAAAAAGATAGTTTTTAATTGACCACACCTTGTAATCACAAAATTAAAATATCAAAAATCTATAAAGCCTTTGAAATTGCACATCAACCAATTCACCATAAACCTAGACAACAGAGTTCTGCAGGTAATCGTGATGGATGTTATACATAATTCAATTAAAAACAAAAAAAATTCAAGTATTAAGAATTGAAAAATTAGAAGAAGAATTAGAGAATATTAAATTAGAACTAAAATAATGTTATCATGAACATCCCATAGCAAAATGGGACAAAAATAAACATATTGCAACCATTGAATTAAAAAACTCAGATGCTAAGATATTAGGAAAACAATTCCCCTATAGCGAAGAAGATAAAAAAGAATTTGAAATGCAAATTAAAGAACTCTTACAATTAGGAATTATAAGAGAATCAACCGGTTCATATAATAGTCCAGCTTTTATGGTCAGAAACCATAGTGAAATTAAAAAAGAAAAAGCTAGAATAGTAATTGATTATAAAAATCTAAACTCTAAAACCATACCAAATAGCTATAAATTACCAATAAAAGAATTGTTAATAAAATAAATATAGGGAAGTAAAATATATTTCAAGTTTGATTGTAAATCAGGATATTGACAAATAAAACTAGATGAAGCATCAAAACCTCTAACTAGTTTTACTACCCCTAATCCATTAGGATAATTCGAATGGAATGTTATATCATTTGGATTAATGAATGTACCAGCAATATTTCAACAGAGAATGGATAAGATTATCAGACCAAATGACCAATAAAAAAACTTCTGCATTGTTTATGTAGATGATATCCTAATTCATAGTAAGAATTTAAAGGAACATATTGAACATCTTAAGAAATTCAATTATATTGTAAGAAAATATGGATTAGTCATATCAGAAAGAAAGCCAGAAATAACTAAAACTAAAATTGAATTCTTATGATATATTTTTACTGAAAAATTACATCAACAACCTCATATTGGAAAAAAGATTATCGAATTTCCAAAAGAAATTAGAGATAAGAAAGAACTGCAAAACTTTATCGGGTTATTAAATTATTCTGAGAAATTTATCAAAAACTGTGCAAAATACAAAATCCACTTTATCAAAAAAAAACTCAAAAAATGAGTCTTATGTGAATGGATAAAATAAGATATAGAAATGATAAAGAAAATTAAGAAAATATGTAAAAATCTACCTAAACTAAATATTCCTAATGATGATGATTTCTTTATTTTAAAAACTGATGCATCTCTATTATATTGAGGGGCAATCCTCAAAAGAAAAGAAAACCATAAAGAATTTCTTTGTAATCCATTGTGTAAATGCCCAGAAGAACTTATTGCTTATACTTCAGGCACATTTAAAGATATCGGAACGAGGTATAATATTAATCGTAAAGAATGTTTAGCTATTAAGAAATGAGTAGCAAAATTTGAACCTTACTTGCTACCTAAGAAATTTCTTATTAGAACAGATAATACTCAGGTAAAACCATTACTAACAAATAAACTTGGGACAAGTGCAGCAGAAAAGCCACTTATTAGAATGCAAATGTGGTTTGCACCATTTAAATTTGATATTGTCCATATTAAAGGAAAAAAAAATTTATTCCAAATTTCTTAACCAGGAATGGAGCAAATCGAGAAGGAGCTAGAAGTATTGAAGTTCGAGATGAACATAAAGATTGTTGCAATAGAATCCAAGATAACATTGATGGAAATAGCTGTTGCCAAGCCAATACTGAAAAAGTCAATCATGCTATATTATCTGAAGGCCCTAGTTCCAATAAATCTGAAGGCCCTAGAGCCAGTATTGAACAAGAAGCATTGAAACTTCATAAATTATCAATTAAAGAAAATACTACTTTGTCTCCCTCACTGGAGAAGAAATTTACAAATGACAGTATCTCTATACCAGATGTTGATTGCTCAAATATTATCAAAGCATGTAATACCCCAGGTGTTATGGATATCAAAAATAAAAATGATTTTATTCTTGCATATATATTGTTCAATCTAGCATGCTGCTGGTTCACCAGTATATGAGGATAGATGAAGACTTTAACATATGGAACTTATAACAAAGTTAATATATATCCAGAAGCCCCAGCGTATTAGGTTCGTGCCCTTTATGAAATGAGAAATATAATTTGTATTAACCCATCAAAATCTTTAAAAGAAATTTCTATGTTGCCAAAGGACGTTGTCCGAGCTATTGATAGATATTGTCAAGTTCTTAAACATAAGAACATATATATTAGATTTTTCTCTGCAAGTCCTGAATGGGATAATGAAGAAGATAGACTGCTCGCAGTTAGACATGTCATAAGAATTGCCACTACTTCTAAGCATCTTCAGCCTGAGAAGAGCGAAATCCATGAAACTACATCAGAAGATGTCATCAAAATGATAACCTTCCGTAGAGCCAAAAGATACAAGGAGTAGTTTAAGCATGTCCAGAAAGTTATTGAAGAAAAATAAAAAAATATGGGTATATGAGTCACATGACCATATGATTTATAGCAAAGTTGTGGCGCCCACAAAAGAAGAAGATTGACACTATTTTAATACATGGTGTGATCATATTTTTGAAGGACACGCCAGTGGAACACATAAAGCAAAAGAAGCGTGTGTAAACAGTTTTAGCGATATCCTAATCATAAGTGCAAATTCTGTATTATTGAAGACGACAACTCACCAATTTCTCTTGATCCAACAGAATTTTCGGATGAGTGGTTTAAGTTGCATATGGAAAAGTAATAGACCTCTTTATCACTATTTTATCAAAGTCAATTTGATAAAGAAAACATGTGGGTACCTCAATTATTTTCCATGTCAAGACAAAGAACTTTAAGCTACAGTAAGATGCACACTATCTTACACAGTAAAAGCAACAATAATGAAGGATAGCTGTGGAAATTTTTCAGTCTATAAATTGAAGACTAATTCTCAGAAGAAGCAAGCAATTCTGAAGCCAAAAATTTATCTCTCTACCTAGCATTCCGAATCTTGTAAATATTTTCAATTTCATTCAAGTGAAGCGTGTAATAAGGTAATCTCTATGGAGTTCTAATCTCTTTATAGAAAGTACCAAGAGTGTAGCCAAAGTATGTATATATACTCTTATGTAAATGTGATGTGTTTATAAAATCAAAATTGTTTGAAGACACTGTCTTTTTATCCTTATTATATTCTCAAAATCTCTTATCTTACTTATACTTCAACGGTGAAAACTTTGAGGGTTAGTGCAAGTATTTTGTTGCCGTGTGTAAGCGTTTTAGGCGTTGATAGAGAAAGCCATGAGAACCCTGTTACCATTCAATGTGATGTTTTAACTAGAAGTTGAAAGGAAAACTGTGATTCTGTGTGATCTATTGTGAGATATGCATAAGAGTCAGAGAGAAAATCAATAAAAGTGTGGAAGTCGTGTTGAACCATAACATACTTTTTTAAACTCAAACAATACCGATCACTTATATCTGAGTATACTAATATATGGGAGCAAGCTCGAGTCTAGTTGATATTAATATGCCTTTACCTTCTGCTTCAATACTGTAAGATCTTTCTTATTTATGTTATATACTTGCATCAATATTTGCACTCCTACTATTTATGAAGTTTTAGTTACTTGTTTTCGAAAATTAGAAACTGGTCGTGAAAGAAAGAGGGAAAAATTAAATCATTTTATACAGTGCTTGATTATTTTCTGAAAAATAATAGAAATATACTTGTGCCTATATTTTGGACAAAAAATATAGTTAGAATTAATAAACTAAAAAATAAAATTAGAATATTAAACGATTGTTTTGATAAAAGATATATAGATAAATACGAGCATAATTGACTTTTCCATTTATTAGGAGAAATAAACCAAAATTATCCTATATTAGGAATATAGAACCTTGATTTAAATTAAGAAAATAGAAGAATGATATTTAAGTCTTTTTATCGTTAAACTACACTTTCCACGTGTACCTATTTTTTAGTTGGGACAGCAACCCCTGGATGAATAGCACAACCCATTAGTAAGAAGATAACGTATAGGATGAAAGGAAAGCATTTCGCCCTCCAAAAAAGACTAAAAATTTTCACTTCTCTAGCCAACTATATATGAGCTTCAAAGTTGTACATCCCCTAATAACGTGATTATATACAACCAGCAGGACTATACAGAACCCACCAAAATGGCACTCAAATAATTGGAAAAATATTTTCGATAAAAGTAGTGATTTATACATTTCATGTCTATGGCCAAAGCAAATTGATGTGATGGCGAACTAGATCAATGTTGCCTAGAAATCCAAAACACTTAGGATAAATGCAATCATGAGGAAAAATTTTGAGTTACACCAAATTTTAAAATAATTTAGCTTAACATGACCAAAAAAATTATGTTATTGGGATATTTAACTCACCAAAAACTAACTTTGTGATACATAAGATCCGCAGAATGCTCAAATTTCATATTTCAAGCAATCTTCCTTCCTTCTTCGCATAACTTTGCGATACATAAGATCTGCAGAATGCTCAAATGTTGAAAACATAATCATAGAGCTAGCCAAATGATTTTAAGGAAGTCACATAAATTTCAAATACATTTTGGGCAAGAGAAGACAGAAGTCAAGCTCACATAGGGGCGGACCCAGCACCCGGCCAGCCTCTGCGGCCACCCGTGGTGGATCTGCCAGGAGCTTGAAGTCAATGTGATGCCGACGCCATCTGCCTGGAAGAAATGAATAAGGCTGCTTGTGAGAATTTTTTTTCCTTTTCTTGTTTTGTTTCAATGTTTGGGCCTTTTTTCAAAGCAATAAGGCCCAATGAATTGGGCCAATTTGCACCCATTAGCCACTAACAAAACCCAATCCAAACCCTAATTCCAAAATTTTACCCAAATGATATAGGAGAGAGACGACCGGGGCGATTGGCTTGGCTGCGGAGTCCCTGCTATGCGTTGTCTGTGAGTTGGTCGTCCACATAGTCGTCGACTATGCCTAGCCTCTCCGGCGGCTCGACTCTCGGCCACTAGCTTTCTTCGTTGTTGTGTTTCTATCGGCAACATTGGTGAGTTTTGCTCGACTGCTCATGTGCTCGAGCTCATTTCTTTTCATTTTTCATTTTTATTTTTGTTCCTTCGTTAGGTTATGGGTAGTTAATTTGTTTGATTTGTTTTTTATATTTTATAAATTATGTTTCAGTTTATGGATAATGGAATATGAATGTGTTTCAATGTTTGTGAATTCACTGAATTGTGATTTGTGAGCATGTAGTAGTAGTAGTACTGCGACTCTGTGAGGATTTTGAGTTTTGTGAATTTGAAATTTGGGGATTTTGTGAATTCGAGAATCTAAGAATATTGGGAATTTTGTTGCTGCATATTAAGGTTTATGATTTATGAAAATTGGGGATATATGAATCTGAGAATATTTAATATACGTAGACTGTGAAATTGTGAATTTGATTTGCGTTAATGACAATGACAAATTGGATAATTTGTGAGTTTGTGATTTATGAATTATGAGAGACGGGATTTTATGTTATATTATTGTTTGAGACTATGAGTTATAATTTTTACGTCTTAGTGCGTTTACATATATATTCTGTAATTTTTAATATTATTTAATTAAATATTAATAAACGATCTCGTTCTTACGATCGCTGATTGTCGACGGTGACCGGTCAACGTCCGCTCAGGCCGAGCTACAATGCTGGGTTTCCCACTGAGCTCACATATTGTGTCGTGTCGCCAACTCATAACATTATTAAGATTTCCAAAGTATGCAGGTAATAGCAGAACAAGGTATAAAATTATGATGCCTCTGACATCCTTTTAAAGTATCGAGTGGCATTTCCAAGGAGGAATCACTAAGCTAAAGAGTACCAGAGGGGTTTTTGGTATTTATTAGCAAACAAATAGCCAGACAAGAAAATCTAACAACTTTAAGCAAATAAATAGCTCCCTTCAAGCAGCAGAACAAATACCATATAGTACACAAAGTACTGCATAAAGTTAAATATCATGATACTGAAGTGTGCACAATAAAAAAAATGATACAAGTCCTGTAACTAGCAACATGCACCCATGGGGAAGGTGTCAAAGGACCAGGGAACCAAATAAAGGACTAAGTGTTTTTTTTTTTTAACAGAAAGATGGAATTTTTATTAAACGGCCTCACATGTGGCGGAGGAAAACCATGATTTCAGAGAAGAAAAACCAAGCTTTAAAATAATACAATTCATCTTCTAAGGTAAGGTAATTCCATACTATCCATGTACAAAATTCCTCGAAGAAGTGACGGAACCTCATCGGCAATGATCAACTCAGTAGACGAACCTCCGCAACCATTTTTTGAAAGAAAATCAGCCGCCATATTTGCTTCCCGAAACACATGTTTAACCTGGACATTAAGCATTTGGATCAATTCCACAATTTCTTCCCAAAATTCCCAAAGCCACCATAGAGTACAAGTGCCTTTATAAATCCATTGTATCACAATATTAAAGTCGGTTTCGACAATTAAATTCCATATCCCAAGGTCTCTGCACATGCGAAGGCCATCTAGAAATGCTCGGGTTTCAGCTACCGTGTTCGTGCACTTACCATAATGACGAGAAAAGCCGGCCAACTAGGCTCTCTTACTGTCGCGAAGCAACCCCCTCCGCCAACTGGTCCTGGGTTCCCTTTAGAAGCTCCATCAATATTTAATTTTAATTTCTCACTCTCCGGCTTTTTCCAACTGATCAGATTCACCTTAGCCTGTTTAACTTCATTAACTGGGCAGTTTAAGGACCGTAAGCACTGAACATCACAGATAGAAATTTTTTTGGCCTTGGAGATCAGTCCTGCAATCTGGGACAGCAATGATTTTAACTGCCACAGCTTTTTGCCATGAGACGGGGTGTCCCTCCATCCGAGCGTCACATCTGACCTTCCATAGGACCCATGTAATAATAACTGGTGCAATGCCGCGAAGCACTCTCACTTGCGAAGTACTAGTAACCTGTTTTCCCCATAAGTTCATCATTACCTTCCAATTATTAACAGTCAATAGAGACATGTTGAAATGGGCAACAAAATGGGACCAGACTTTTTTTGCTAATTCACCATTGCACAGGACATGATTTACATTTTCCACCGAGGGATTAGCGCAACAATTACATTTCGAGGCAAGTAGGATTCCAATATTTTGGATGGCCTCATCAACTGGTAAACAATTTAACCGACTCTCCAAGAAACAAACGAGATTCTTCGAGGTAAATGGTGCTGCCATAGCCAATGTTTCCAAGGATAGGACACTCCCCTTTTTCGAATTTTGTAGAAAAAGATCCGTCCTTACTAGGCTTCCATACATATTGATCACAACCTGCAAATAATTTAACGCGCACACTTTCCACAGCAACAACTTGACGTTCATCCAGTAGCTCCCGAAGCCGACTACCATTCCATAGACCATTAGTCATCAATAGGTCCTTTATCTGAATTTGTGGTTCCTTCACAACAAAACCAGCATCTGCCAAACTTTGTGAACCTAACCAGCAATCGTACCAGAAATTAGAAGATCCATACCGGACACGACAAAAAGTATTTTTCAGTACATTAGGCATTGCCGTGACCACCCCTTCCAAAATCGCGAGTGTGTAGAGGAAATTCTCAGCAAGGCAACAGGTGTGTTTTTCATGTATTTTGCTCGAAAGAATTCAGACCAAAAGGAATTTCCACTCAGCAACTTCTATGCAAACCTCATAAAAAGAGCTTGTTGAACTTCGCCAAAGTCCCGTATGCCCAGTCTACCCTCCTCCTCTGGATAGCATATTTTTCTCCAAGAGACCCATTTCCTTCTCTTAGAACCATCATCAGTGTTCCAAAGAAAATATGAAAAAATGCGGTTCAATTCAATATGGATTCTCTTAGGCAGATTCAGAACTGATAAAATATGAATTGGCATGCTACTAAGAACATGCTGGATTAAGGTGAGTTTGCCTCCAAAAGAAAGAAGTCGACCCTTCCAACCAGCAAGCTTCTTCTGGATTTTAACCATCATAGGCTCAAACATGCCCTTTAATAATCTTCTTATGTAGAGAGGGACACCCAGGTATGTACGTGGTAAAACTCCTTCTTTAAATCCCGAGATTTCTAGCAATTTTCTTTTGCGTATTCCAGTGATATGCTTGGAGAAAAACATAGAAGATTTCATAGGACTCGCCTGTTGTCCCGATATTAGTTCATACTCCTTTGTAATTTCAAGAAGATTGGCGATCGACTTTTTCCTTCCTTTGGCAAAAATAAGTAAGTCATCGGCGTAAAATAAATAACTGACCAAACTTCCTCCAGAGTGAAAATACTGAACGGCGTTGTTTTCATATGCCTTGTTAATCATTATTGACAAGAGCACTTGCGCCAAAATAAACAAATATGGTGACAATGGATCCCCTTGGCGCAGCCCCCTCGATGACCTGAAAAACCCCAAGTCTTCCCATTAAGCATGACTGAGTAGGATGGAAAGGAAATGCAGTTAAACACAAGACTTCACCATTGGTCAGAAAACCCGAACCTCCTTAAACTCTCCAGAAGGAATTTCCAATTAACTCTATCATAAGCTTTGGCCATATCTATCTTCAATAAAGTATTTCTCCCTAACCTTCTTGTGGATACTCTGCACCATTCCTGAGCCACAGATATGTTATCGAAGATGCTCCTACCCTGAATGAAGGATGATTGCTCTCGCGAAATTAATTTGTCAAGCAAATGAGATAACCTCGCAACCATCATTTTGGCCAAAATCTTATACACCACCGAACAAAGACTGATGGGTCTAAACTTTGCGAAACTATTAGGGGTCTCCACCTTAGGAATCATAACAATGTTCGTTGCCCCCAAGGCACAGGTTATGGGGCAACCTCCAAAAAATTCTTTAGCCACGGCTAATAAATCCCCCTGGACAAACTCCCAAGCATTAATGAAGAAACTAGCATTAAATCCATCAGATCCCGGGCTAGCCTCCTCCAAAATAGGTGGTTTGCAGAATGCTCTGTTTTCCTCATTCGTGATAACCGGCTGCAAGAGTTCCAGACAATTAACATCCATTGAGATAGGAGAAATAGAGAAGAGACTTTGAAAAAACTGCACAGCCCCTCATGAATATCATCAGGAGTTTCAACTCCCTACCATCCTCAAGAAGCATTCGGCTGATAACTTGGCTCTTGTTTTAAATTTTTACCGAGGCATGAAAAAATTTGGTATTACCATCCCCCTCTTTCAGCCATTTAATACGAGATTTTTGCCTCCATAAAGCTTCTTTTCTGTCTAGCCAAACAGCATATTGATTTCGACATTGTAGGAATTGATTTTCAGTTTCCATTGAGAGACTATCCATCAGAGAATTTTCCAGTAGCATCAGCTTGTTTTCAAAAGATTCTATCTCCTATTGCACCCTTCCAAAAACCTCAATATTCCAAGTTTTTAATGCTCGTTTCAGAGTCCGCAATTTACTTC
This sequence comes from Fraxinus excelsior, assembly GCA_019097785.1. NCBI lineage: Eukaryota > Viridiplantae > Streptophyta > Magnoliopsida > Lamiales > Oleaceae > Fraxinus > Fraxinus excelsior. The sequence continues at coordinate 9,476,051 of CM032642.1, forward strand.
CAAGATGCACCATAGGAGATCCCGTGACATTCATTTCCCAAACACGTTTCACCAAAGGCAAGAAATCTTGATGAGAGCACCACATACTTAAGAATTGAAAAGGTCTGGGACTAGTGAAATTCGAATGATCCTTGCATCGTATAACCATTGGGCAATGATCCGAAGATGTACGTTCCAGGTAAGATAGTGTAGCCGACGGGAAGTGGCTTTTAAAGTTTTGATTAACCAAAATACGATCCAGGCGAGCCCAGATACGTCGTGTCCCTTGACGTCCATTACACCAGGACAATTTTGGACCATCATAAGGAATATCCATCAACCCTGAGTGATGAATAAATCATTAAATTCCCACATAGCCATAGAAGATGTAGGCAGCCCGCCTACTTTCTCAGAGTTAGACCGAACTATATTGAAGTCAACTCCTACTAACCATCCAGCATCGCCATAGTCTAAAATTTTCAATTGTTCCCATAATTCTCTTCTGCGTCTCCGACAGCATATGGCATGTATAAAAGGAAAAAATATCTGAAAACAACCCTCCACGACCCACCAGAAATCTGTTGGTCAGAACTATTACACACTGAAATAGTCAAGTCGTTAATCCAGAACATCCATATATTTCCCCCTACCTCAACGTTAGACATGTAATGAGGAAACCTTAAACATCGCGCCCACCATCCTATCCGATCAACCGAACAACAGGTTCAATGACAACTAACAACGATGGATTAACTTGTTTTTTCAGCCCCATAAATCTGCTTTTCGAGGAAACCACACCCCTAGCAATCCATACGATGATATTCATAATTAATAGAATTTTTTGGACCTCATGGTGATCCCTAGCATGACCTTTTTCCGGCCATTTCCCCTACTTCTTTTATATGGGACTGACGTAAAATGATCTGTTTCATAATTCAGGATTTCTAGTTCAGGTAGTTCACCTTCAAATTCCCCATCAGATGAAATCTGAGCCTCCGTAGTTATATTCTCAGTCTACATACAAGTTGTCTTTGACAATGTCTAGGAAAGAAGCTCCAATCTAAGAACAAGATCGGAAATATTCTCCATGACATCCATTACCCACGTATCTTGGACGACATCAACATTCCCCTCCATAATAGCCGTCTCCGTATTTATTTCATTGGCCCCCATATTAGCTTCCAAATTATGTCTAGTATTCCGTATTCTACCTTTCTCAGTACTGTACCCAGGGCCTATTTGATCTGCTGGTAAACCGACGTTTGTATTCTCCATTGGAGAATTTTCTTTCTCATCATCCAATATAGTAGCCACTTTCCCATCATCACGAGCAAATAGGATAACCTCAGAAGGAATCATGCTATTTCTCTGCACAATCTTGCTTCGTTTTTTCTGCAATTCGAATGTCACTGTCAATTGAGTTCTTCTCCATAGGCAGATTCGTCGGTGCGCTACTACTATCTATTTTACGCTAAATCTTTTTTGGCCGGATGTTTTCTGGGGTGTAACTTTTACCAGTCTCCTTCTTTTTCTTGCAACCCAACTCTACGTGGCCCATAGTGTTACAGACCTTACAGTAGGCTGGGAGTTTTTCATATATGACTTCTTGATATTTGCTGGAGGGATGGAAGGGGACTCCCAGCCAGAACGAATCTACCAGGGGTTTGGAAACGTCAACCTCCCACATACCCGAGCCCTATCTGTACGTGACGCACAAGCCATGAAATTGTCCTAAACGAGTGTCAAAATGTGCACATGTTGACAACACAAGTAAGACGAAAAAAAGTTCAATGAAAGAGAATGGTTACATGGAAGATTACGACCACAAAGTGGAAAGAGACCTTTTTAAAACCTGCAATCAAATTAAATTTACACGGATCAGTACGATTAAATCTGAACATTCTAGTAAAAGTTTTACTCTAAAAACATATACACCACGCTTGAACATAACCAGAAGTGCCCTCTTTAATTAGCATATAATTTTGAAAATCCATCCGCCAAACCTTTAGCAAAACTAGGGTCAGTTTGAGCTCTGTACATTTTTCAGCAGGCTAACGTGTCCCTAAACAACAAGGCCCATATTCTAATCTAATTTTGAAAATGGAAAGCAGACTGCCCTGTTGATCACTGCTCTACCAATGGACTTTGTGTCTTCCTTTGAGATTCTATTATTTCCTGGAAAAGCAAAGTATTAGGCATGGATTTAAAGCTGGAATAGTAAAGGAAGTATTATTAGCGCTAGTAGCTAGCCTTCATGTCCGGAGTTGGTGTATAAACTGGCTGCCAAGTTGAAACTTTCTTTTTTCATAAGCAATTTTATAGTGGCAGCAACAGTTGTATCTTTTATATCTGGTCTTCGCCTTTGGCTTCCTTCCTCCTTGCCTCCTTCGTAAGTCGTCAAATTTGGTGCTTTTTGAGCAAGTCCCTCGTAATTACAACAATCAGAACGCCGCTCGTCCCAGGAAACCAAGTATGCTTTGCTTTGACAGCTTCAAATGGACAAAGAGCAACATCAACAAATATTTGTGAGATGCCCCGTTGATGTTGTTAGATAAATACATGTAGCTTCTATTTTAAACCTTAAGTTTTGTTAGAGCCTGAAAAAGACATAATTTCAAGTCTCAACGCCACCCATTTATGAAAATTATAATGTATTAGACCTTTGATCCCAAAAAAAAAAAAAATCAGTTTGCAAATGAAGGGGACGATGTAGCCCATCTCTAACAGTTTAAACTTTTAAATTCGAAGATTAACAATGTGGTAGTTAAGCATGCTTCAGTCTCTTTAGATGTTGGTTTATGCTAGACGATGGTGTTCTACTACAATTAGGCATTCGATGCAAGCTAAGTTGAAGGCTAAACGGTGGTTATGTTTCTCACAAATTGAGTATACTAACCACATTTTTAGACTTAATTTAGAACAAATAATACGTAATTTGAGAGAAACCTATCTAGTATAATTATAATATTTGAAACCCAGAGATTGAATATGTAATGACCCAATTTATATAAATCAAAGTCAAGGGTTGAATTGTCTAAGTCAAAGTCAAATATGGAGTTAAATGTGAATAAGTTAATTGTTTGGGACTTATTTTTAAAGTAGGAAAAGAAAATGTTTTTAAATGGATTGTTTTGGAAGTTGTGGACTTACTTATTTGACATTGGAGAGTTGAGGGACTTCCTTTGCAATTGACCCTTTTATATAGACTTTTCCAAGCCTTTTGTCACTTTTCACACACACACACACACCAAGCACGCAGAGAGAAGAGAGAACCGAGACAGAGAAGAGAGAAACCGAAAATAGAGAAGAAAAAGGAAAAAAAAAGGAAGAAAAAGAGAAGGAAAAGGAGAAGAAGGTAAAGTGGGTATTTTGGAACTCGATTTTTTCTTGTTTTCTCGTTATATTTTTGGGAATAGAGGTATATTATGTTCAATTTCTAAGGGTTCATTTGTGGTAAAATTTTCAGATTTTTGAGAAATAGAGACTATTGGAGCTTGAGATTTGTGGGTTTTTTTGTCTACATTGATATTAAGGTAAGAAATATAATTTTTGGACAAACCCTAAATTTTTAGTTGATGTTTGTATAAGTTTTGTTAGTGGGAAGTATTGTATTGATGAAATGCTTACTAGAAAGCATGAGATTATGGAATTATATGCATGTTAAATTGGTTGTGGTGTTGATTACTAGTTTCACTAGATTGTAGTGAATTATTGTCATTATTCTTAGATTGGAGGTGATGTTGGTGTAGTGGTTATTGGTGAATGGATTAGAAAGAGTGATTGGTCCCACTTGAATAAAGGAATAATTTGAGACATTTATTCAAGTATCGAGAAATTTAGTTGTAGCACTATAGCATGTCTTATTAGAGGTTTCTTGTCTTGATCTTGATTGTATTAGTTATCTTGTATGATATTTCAGGTGGTGACGAAGAAATTGGGAAAGCCTACCGACCTTCTTAGACGGTAGCTTGTTTTGAGTGAGTGGAAGTTTATTTTCCAGAAATAAATATTTATTGAATTTATATCATATTAGAAAGTTAATTATTTGATATATTTGATTTGACAACATGACTTTCAGAATTAAATGGATTTTATAATTAGTTCTTTTAAAGTTAAATTCAGTTCAGTGATATCAATTCTCTAGCATGTTTTATTCATATTACATACTTTAGTATATTTTAAAGTTATTTTAAAACCACCAGAAAGTACCCAGGTGATTTTACCCCAGTCTGCACTGATGTGAATGTGTTTCCACAGTGTATGACATCATATGGTTAGTTTACCCAATCTGCACTGGTGTGAATGTGTTTCCACAGTGTATGATCAGTTAAGGTGATTTTACCCGCTCTGCACTATTGTGAATGTGTTTCCATAGTGTATGACCAGAATTTCAGAATTTAAGAATTTAAGAATTAAAGAATTTCATAATAGAATGGCTTTGTCATGTATATCGGTGTTCATCGATACATGAGTAAAGATATTCGGGGTACCTTTTTGGTGTGATAGTTCAATATTTCTACAGTTTATTGGATTGATGATTATAGAATCTAGAATATTCAGTTTTTTGTATAACGTTTTCAGCTTATAGCATTGAACAACAAAAATGTTTTAGATATTTTGGTATATATGAAATTAACTTTATTCATTATGTTTACAGTTATTTATTTGGAAGTAAGAATGAAATATTGTATGATGCTATCCTGTTTCAGTTTTTAAGATTTTATTCATATTTTCGACTTTCTCAAAATTTCAAAAGAGTAGTAATTTCCAAGAAGTGTGTATAACTGGAAGAAATATATTCTTATTTATATACTATCCACTCACTGAGTTAAAATCTCACATATTTGGTTAACTCTTTTCTTATCAGATAGTAGCTGAGTTGAGCAGCATCAGAGCCTAGCGATCCACCGTGTAGAGCCACATTTTGTCTATTTACGTATGACTCATTTTGTCAAGTTTACTTAGTACATACGTCTTTTGAGGGTACATGCATTTGTTGTCAGAAAGTTAAAGTTGTAATTCATGTATCCATGTCATGGGCTCATTTCATATTGAGTTTTTTGAGTACATTTGGGACATATTTTGTAAAGTATTTGTAAATGTTGACCTTCAAGTATTGTACTGTAAATAGTTTGAGATGTGAGGGACTGGTGTGCCCTGTTTTGATTTGTGTGTATTGGTTTGAGTATATTGATTGTGGTTTTAGGTGGATTAGTCCATATTACAGGGGAAACTCTGTCAAAATTTTTATAAAAATGGGTCATAGTTAGAACAGGTCATAATTGCCTTGGTGGTGGGTCCGGCATTTAGCTGGTATCTACCATCGGCTCACGACACGTGTCAGGTCCATTAGGGTGACTTGGGACGGGTCGTGTCAGTTGGTATCAGAGCATGGTCATTGTGTCAGTTGCATTGCATTTGTTCTGATTTCTTTCCAACATATCCTTCACATTTTGTAGTTGGAGTTCATGGCTCGCGGTGGTAGGACTCGTAGGCTCCCAAATGTCAACCACTAGCTGCTTCTGACAGAGAAGATGTTGGAGAAGGTAATAGGGGTGAGGAATCAGTTGATCAGTCTCGTGAGCAGCCCCGACAGGATGATATAGCTCAGGCTGATATTATAGCTGACAGGATTGCCACAGCCGTTGCTTCTGCTCTACGCAGTTCAGATAGAGATCATAGTATTGAGCGGGCAACTAAATTAGGAGCTAAGGTGTTTACTGGCACAGCTGACCCAGCAGAAGCTGAATCTTGGCTTGTAAAGATTGAGAGGATATTTGATGTTATGTGTTGTCCAGGTGATCGAAAAGTAAGTCTTGCTACTTTTCTGTTAGAGGGATGTGCTTATGACTGGTGGAAATCGGTACAGAGTAAGTATGTTGATCCTTCTGTGATCAGTTGGGGTAATTTTAGAGATGAATTTAATGAGTATTATTGCCCTCGTCCCTACAAAGATGATAAGCAGAATGAATTTTTGACGTTAGTGCAAACTTCGTCAGTGGCTGAGTATCAGAAAAAGTTTACAGAATTGTCAAAGTATGCTGCAGCCCTGTAGCTAATGAATCTGATAAGTGCAGAAGGTTTGAGTATGGGTTGAGAGAAGAACTTAGATCAGTGGTAACAGCGTCGGGGTATGATAATTTTGGGAAGCTAGTGGAAGCAGCACTAAGAGTTGAGAAAAGTATAGCAGAACGTCACAGCGGTCCACCAGGGAGGCATGGAGTTGGTAGTAGTCATCAGACAGGGGCAGGAGTCTTTGTGCATAGACCAGCGAGGAGGGATCACAGAAGAAGTGGATTAGGTGTTTCTACATCTGGCAGTTTTAAGTCTAAATCTAGCGGGAGTCAGGGATCTAGATTTAGCCAGAGATCAGTGCAGCAGCCGGGGAGTAGGCATACCTATACTCAGGGGTCGATCCAGAGATCATTTACTCCAGGATAGAGTGATAGCTCTAGTGTTGCTAGATTTCCCCAGTGCCAGTTGTGTGGGAAATTTCATTCTGGTGAGTGCCTTAAGGGCGTCGGTGTGTGTTATCACTGTGGTCAGACTGGGCATATGAGGAGAGAGTGTCCAGTTCGTTTTCAGCAGAGTGGTACATCACAGGGATCACAGCCTGTTGCTGGTAGTTCCAGACAGAATCAGAATCAGGACAGGTTGACAGGTAAGGTAGGTACTACTAGTGCTATCCGGTCTGATGTTGCGGGCAGCAGTGGTAGCAGACAGAAAAGTCAGTCAGGACGTCCCAGGACTCAGGGAAGAGTTTTTGCTGTGACTCAGCATGAGGCCGATGAATCGCCAGATGTTGTCATGGGTACGTTATTTATTTTTGGTAGAAAGGCTCGTTCTCTTATTGATTCTGGTGCTACGCATTCATTCATATCATGTGCATTTACTACTTATGCGGACCATATGCCAGTACTGTTAGATGCTGATTTGGTGGTATCGACTCCGATAGGAGATTCCCTTGTAGCTGATAGTGTGTACAGGGATTGTGGGATTAAAGTGAATGATCAGGAATTGAAAGCTAATTTGATTCCACTTGATATTCATGACTTTGATGTGATACTGGGCATGGATTTCTTAGCTGCAAATCATGCTTCAGTTGATTGTTTCCGTAAGGAAGTGGTGTTCAGAAGGCCGGGAGAGCCTGAAATTGTTCTTAGTGGCGAGCGGAGAATATTACCTTCATGTATCATATCGGCACTTGATGCTGAAAGGTTACTTAGGAAAGGGTGCCAAGCTTATTTGGCCCATGTGAGTGACACCCACATTTCTAAGTTGATACTTGATGATATACCGGTGGTAAGAGATTTTCCTGATGTTTTTCCTGAAGATCTTCCAGGACTACCTCCAAACAGGGAAATTGAGTTCACCATTGATTTAGTCCCAGGGACTAACCCTATTTCACAAACTCCATACCGAATGGCTCCAGTTGAGCTAAAGGAATTGAAAGTTCAGTTACAAGATTTGATTGATAAGGGTTTCATTAGACCCAGTACATCTCCTTGGGGAGCGCCAGTGTTGTTTGTGAAAAAGAAGGATGGCACGATGAGATTGTGTATTGATTACAGACAGTTGAATAAAGTGACTATTCGCAACAAGTACCCTTTGCCTCGTATAGATGATTTGTTTGACCAACTTCGAGGTGCTACAGTATTTTCTAAGATTGATTTGCGTTCAGGGTACCATCAACTCAGAATTAGGGATGTTGATATTCAGAAAACTGCGTTTAGGTCACGGTATGGCCATTATGAGTTTTTGGTGATGCCATTTGGGTTGACTAATGCCCCAGCAGCATTTATGGATCTGATGAATAGGGTGCTTCACCCATATTTAGATAAATTTGTGATTGTTTTTATTGATGACATATTGGTTTATTCTCGCAGTCATGATGAGCATGTCGAACACTTGAGAGTCATTTTACAGATTTTGCGAGATAAACAGTTGTATGCTAAGTTTAGCAAATGTGAATTTTGGCTAGATAAAGTGATGTTTCTGGGTCATGTTATCTCAGCAGAAGGCATATTTGTAGATCCTGTGAAAATTGAGGCTGTGACGAAATGGGAACGACCTACTAATGTTACAGAAGTGCGGAGTTTTCTTGGGCTAGCCGGGTATTATCGTCGGTTTGTGGAGGATTTCTCTAAAATTGCTCTTCCCTTGACTAGTCTGACTCGTAAGAACTCTAAATTTGTGTGGGCTGAAGATTGTGAAAAGAGCTTTCAGGAGTTGAAGAAGAGATTAGTTTCTGCTCCTATACTTACTATTCCATCTCCTGGTGAAGAGTTTGTGATTTATAGTGATGCTTCACGGCAAGGACTGGGTTGTGTCTTGATGCAGAATGGAAAGGTTGTAGCTTATGCTTCAAGACAATTGAAGAAGCATGAGTTAAATTATCCAACACATGATTTTGAGTTAGCTGCAGTAGTCCTAGCACTAAAGATTTGGAGACACTATCTTTATGGTGAGAAATGTCAAATATTTACTGATCACAAAAGTTTGAAGTATATCTTTGATCAGAAGGAATTGAATTTGAGGCAGAGAATGTGGTTGGAGTTGATAAAGGATTATGATTGCAAGATTGACTACCATCCAGGGAAAGCTAATGTAGTAGCAGATGCTCTCAGTAGAAAGACTAGTTCATCCTCTTTATCTAGTGTTGTATGTGCTTCGTTGATTTGTGAGTTCAAAAAGTTGAATGCTCAATTGTCAGCTAGTACTTCAGGGGCCGTAATGGCTTATTTTCAAGTAAGGCCTACCTTGATTGATAAGGTTATAGAAGCTCAATCTCGAGACTTGGCATTGAGAATGTTGAAAGCAGAAGTGAGTGCCGGGTTAAGAACAGACTATGTGATTAGAGATGATGGTGCATTGGCTATGGGTAATAGATTGTGCGTTCCAGATATACCAGAATTGAAGAAGGAGATTCTAGATGAGGCACACAGTTCTGCTTATGCCATGCATCCAGGTGGTATTAAAATGTATCGCACTTTGAAAGATCATTATTGGTGGTTGGGTATGAAAAAAAAGATAGCCGAATTTGTATCCAAATGTCTTATTTGTCAGCAAGTAAAGCCAGTTCGTCAAAAGTCAGCAGGACTCTTACAGCCGTTGCCTATTCCAGAATGGAAGTGGGAGCACATTACTATGGACTTTTTATTTGGTCTTCCTCGTACTCAGAATGGTCATGACGGTGTTTGGGTTATTGTGGATCGTTTGACCAAGACTGCTAGGTTTTTACCGATCAAGACTACTTATTCTTTAAATAAGTTGGCCAAGTTATATGTAGATGAGATAGTGAGCTTATATGGTACTCCATTATCTATTGTGTCAGATAGGGACCCTCGATTTACATCTAAATTTTGGCCTAGTTTGCAGGAAGCCTTGGGTACTAAATTACATTTTAGTACAGCTTTTCATCCTCAGACAGATGGCCAGTCAGAAAGGACTATACAGACTCTGGAGGATATGTTAAGAGCTTGTGTTTTGGAGTTCAAAGGTAGCTGGGATACTCATTTGTCTTTGATGGAGTTTGCTTACAATAATAGTTACCACTCCAGTATAGAAATGGCTCCTTTTGAGGCTTTGTATGGTAGAAAGTGTAGAACGCCAGTGTGTTGGGATGAAGCTGGTGAAAGGAAGTTGGTAGGCCCTGAATTGGTGATGTCTTCAGAAAATGTGAAATTGATTAGAGATAACTTGAGGATAGCGTAAGATAGATAGAAAAGTTATGCAGATAGGCGCAGGAAAGATCTCGAATTTGAAGTTGGAGATAAAGTATTTTTGAAATTGTCACCTTGGAAAGGGGTGTTGAGATTTGGTAGGCGAGGGAAGTTGAGTCCACGATATATTGGACCATATCAGATTACTGAGCGGATTGGACCAGTTGCATATCGATTGGATTTGCCTGATGAATTATCCAGGATCCATGATGTTTTTCATGTCTCTATGCTTCGCAAGTATATTGCCGATGCTTCTCATGTACTAGAGTCTCAGCCAATTCAGTTGAAGGAGAATTTGACCTATATAGAAGAGCCAGTGAGAATTCTTGATAGAAAGGTGCAGATTCAGCGGAGCCAGACAATTTCACTTGTCAAGGTTCTTTGGAGGAATCAGACAGTAGAAGAGGCTACGTGGGAAAATGAGGACCAGATGCGTGAGCAGCATCCTCACCTATTCACTGATTAGCCAGATGTCCATCGAATTTCGAGGACGAAATTCCTTTAAGGAGGTAAGATTGTAATGACCCAATTTATATAAATCAAAGTCAAGGGTTGAATTGTCTAAGTCAAAGTCAAATATGGAGTTAAATGTGAATAAGTTAATTGTTTGGGACTTATTTTTAAAGTAGGAAAAGAAAATGTTTTTAAATGGATTGTTTTGGAAGTTGTGGACTTACTTATTTGACATTGGAGAGTTGAGGGACTTTCTTTGCAATTGACCCTTTTATATAGACTTTTCCAAGCCTTTTGTCACTTTTCACACACACACACACACCAAGCACGCAGAGAGAAGAGAGAACCGAGACAGAGAAGAGAGAAACCGAAAATAGAGAAGAAAAAGGAAAAAAAAAGGAAGAAAAAGAGAAGGAAAAGGAGAAGAAGGTAAAGTGGGTATTTTGGAACTCGATTTTTTCTTGTTTTCTCGTTATATTTTTGGAAATAGAGGTATATTATGTTAAATTTCTAAGGGTTGATTTGTGGTAAAATTTTCAGATTTTTGAGAAATGGAGACTATTGGAGCTTGAGATTTGTGGGTTTTTTTGTCTACATTGATATTAAGGTAAGAAATATAATTTTTGGACAAACCCTAAATTTTTAGTTGATGTTTGTATAAGTTTTGTTAGTGGGAAGTATTGTATTGATGAAATGCTTACTAGAAAGCATGAGATTATGGAATTATATGCATGTTAAATTGGTTGTGGTGTTGATTACTAGTTTCACTAGATTGTAGTGAATTATTGTCATTATTCTTAGATTGGAGGTGATGTTGGTGTAGTGGTTATTGGTGAATGGATTAGAAAGAGTGATTGGTCCCACTTGAATAAAGGAATAATTTGAGACATTTATTCAAGTATCGAGAAATTTAGTTGTAGCACTATAGCATGTCTTATTAGAGGTTTCTTGTCTTGATCTTGATTGTATTAGTTATCTTGTATGATATTTCAGGTGGTGACGAAGAAATTGGGAAAGCCTACCGACCTTCTTAGACGGTAGCTTGTTTTGAGTGAGTGGAAGTTTATTTTCCAGAAATAAATATTTATTGAATTTATATCATATTAGAAAGTTAATTATTTGATATATTTGATTTGACAACATGACTTTCAGAATTAAATGGATTTTATAATCAGTTCTTTTAAAGTTAAATTCAGTTCAGTGATATCAATTCTCTAGCATGTTTTATTCATATTACATACTTTAGTATATTTTAAAGTTATTTTAAAACCACCAGAAAGTACCCAGGTGATTTTACCCCAGTCTGCACTGATGTGAATGTGTTTCCACAGTGTATGACATCATATGGTTAGTTTACCCAATCTGCACTGGTGTGAATGTGTTTCCACAGTGTATGATCAGTTAAGGTGATTTTACCCGCTTTGCACTATTGTGAATGTGTTTCCATAGTGTATGACCAGAATTTCAGAATTTAAGAATTTAAGAATTAAAGAATTTCATAATAGAATGGCTTTGTCATGTATATCGGTGTTCATCGATACATGAGTAAAGATATTCGGGGTACCTTTTTGGTGTGATAGTTCAATATTTCTACAGTTTATTGGATTGATGATTATAGAATCTAGAATATTCAGTTTTTTGTATAACGTTTTCAGCTTATAGCATTGAACAACAAAAATGTTTTAGATATTTTGGTATATATGAAATTAACTTTATTCATTATGTTTACAGTTATTTATTTGGAAGTAAGAATGAAATATTGTATGATGCTATCCTGTTTCAGTTTTTAAGATTTTATTCATATTTTCGACTTTCTCAAAATTTCAAAAGAGTAGTAATTTCCAAGAAGTGTGTATAACTGGAAGAAATATATTCTTATTTATATACTATCCACTCACTGAGTTAAAATCTCACATATTTGGTTAACTCTTTTCTTATCAGATAGTAGCTGAGTTGAGCAGCATCAGAGCCTAGCGATCCACCGTGTAGAGCCACATTTTGTCTATTTACGTATGACTCATTTTGTCAAGTTTACTTAGTACATACGTCTTTTGAGGGTACATGCATTTGTTGTCAGAAAGTTAAAGTTGTAATTCATGTATCCATGTCATGGGCTCATTTCATATTGAGTTTTTTGAGTACATTTGGGACATATTTTGTAAAGTATTTGTAAATGTTGACCTTCAAGTATTGTACTGTAAATAGTTTGAGATGTGAGGGACTGGTGTGCCCTGTTTTGATTTGTGTGTATTGGTTTGAGTATATTGATTGTGGTTTTAGGTGGATTAGTCCATATTACAGGGGAAACTCTGTCAAAATTTTTATAAAAATGGGTCATAGTTAGAACAGGTCATAATTGCCTTGGTGGTGGGTCCGGCATTTAGCTGGTATCTACCATCGGCTCACGACACGTGTCAGGTCCATTAGGGTGACTTGGGACGGGTCGTGTCAGAATAACTCTACACAATACTCAAGATGTTAGAAGTATGACAACCGAATTTGATTGCAACATGATCATTATTTCTCAGAGGATATTTTTGCACATTTTTATCTTTAATGAAAATCTTAAAATTCTTTTATTGTCTTATATGAGACCAATATTTACTGTTGCTACTGACATGAAGAATTATGTACATGGAATTTTATCCCATTATCACAAAATCTGTTGCGTGAAGATTGAGAAAGGTACTCATGATGTTATAGTGTTCCTCCCTTGAACTTAAATGTGTTCCATTTCAATCCTTCGCTAAATGCCAGGTCAGTTTCAAAAACAAAGAGTCACGCAGGTTAAAAAACTGAAAATTCGTTCTATTATCTTCTACTCAAATATTCTTAAGGTAATTTTTTTTTTCAAATCAGGTTGTAATATGTCATAGGCTCAATAGATATGGTTCTGTTGGGACCCAATGTTGGACTAGTTTAATCCTTAGTTTTCCGCAGATTGAGTGCAGAGATGTAGTTTCTTGATTTTCAGTTTTCAGCCATCACCCTTATTATACCTTGAGGATAGCTCATAGTGGTAGTGATTGATGAAGAAGACAAGCCCAGCGAATCACTTAAAGAACAACATATTGTTGTGAATATAAAAACTAATAGTTATTTATCTTTTAATTGAAATTTGATGCGGGACGGGGAGGAATTATTACCATAGGAAGAAGAAGAATAAAAGCAGGGAGGAGGAAAAAAGAAGCCGAGAAGAAGAGAAGACGGGGAGAAAGAGGGCCAACCTACTACTACAAGCCCAATAATAATAATAGAACGTAAATAATAAAAATTTCATAAAAATGATGTCCGCATCAACTCTCTTGGGGTGGGAAAAAACTCGACCATGTCGAGTGGATAAACTTTTACCATGGGGGATAATCTTTTGTAAGAACCAAATATCGAAACTCCAACATCTTGATCCAAATATGTTGGAGCTTATTTGTAGGACTTCATGGACGGTCTGCATTAGGTGGAACTATCCAACGAGCAAGGAAGCATTGAATCTCTCCATCATTGGTCAACACAACGTGTTCATCTAAAATAACATCAATTGTATCTTTGTGTGCTGTGACATATGATATTGAAATAGAAATATCAATATAGACAGGTTGGGTGTCCACCGAGCTAAATAGAAAATGATCATCAAATGAATTGAAATGGTGTTTGTAAGTAATGAAGTTCTCAATATTTAAAGTAGAGTAGTAGCCAAAATGCGATAAAAAATCAATGACATGTGCATTTGGACCAACATACTTCAAAATTTTAAAAATACCAGCACTATAAGCTTGCAATATAACATAATCCACAATATTAAATTCAAAAAGTTGTTTATGCAAATCATCTTGAAGTTTATATGATGCATTACTTGCTTCAAGTCGTTTATTGATCTCATTATGTAAATCATGAAGATGATGTACAAATGCCTCAGTTGACATTGACACACTAGCATGTGGGGACATGAGAATAAGATCTAAATGCTTCATAGGCTTGTAATCATGAATAAATTCAAAGGGACTCCTACTTATTGACCGATTCACCAAGTGTTTACGTATAATTTGAACTGTTAGGACGATCGAATCCTAATTCCCAAGATTGTCCTTGAAAATGGTAAGATTATGCAAATCAACAACACATTTGGGTTGGATAAGGGTACGTGATTACGCCCAAAGAATAACGCGATAGTTGTAGTGTAGCTTTGGGGTGTTGTATCCACAGGGAGATGGAAAATTACTCAAAGGATCAAAAGCTAGGGTTTTCTCTTACAAATTGTGTGAATTTAGTTTATCGAATTAAATTGGATTCAAGTGACAATGTCAAAAATAGTGAAGCGCTAGAATTCCTTCGACTAGTATAGATCAATCAAAGTACAGCACCCATTCATATTACTCAATTAGAGATCTTTATCCTAATACTCTAACCGGAAAATTTGGCATACAATACTTGATCAATTCTATGGTAATTCCAAAATATAGATTTCCTATAGCATAATTTCACATCATTCATTAAAATCAGATTCAAAGATCGACTATATACTTCAATCATAAAACAGTAATTGAATCACACCAATAAAATAATTGAGATAAAAAATCAACAATTATTTCAATCATTCAATAAAAAGAGTGTGACTAAATCTATGAATAATTTAGTAAATGTTAAATCAATCTCAACAAAAGTTCATGAGATTGAAACTTAACAACTATTTCAATTAATCAATGGAAAAAGCATGACTGAATCCATAACAAATTTAATAAATGTTAAATCAATTTCAAAACAAGATAATTTAAGGAAATCTAAATTCTAGAATTGTTTAATCAATAAAAACACATTACATGGGTGACGAAACGATGAAATTTCCAAAACCAATCGATTTCCTTCCAAGTTTCACCAAAAGATTTAGTTCTTCATGAGTTTCTTGAGCAAAAAGAGATGAAAGAATGATGTATTAATGAAGAATGAGGCATTCTGGAATGTTTTTGGGTCTTTTTGGGTTGAGAAATCGTTTCAAAATAAGTTACCATAAGTGTTTGAGTCATATAAGGAAACTTAAAAATTTGGGTACAGAAATTGCCTATGTGACCGCAAGGTGTAAACCCATGCAGTTGCATGGAACAAAGAATTTCTGCCCTTGAATTCGCTAAAGGCTTCCATGCGGCCGCATAGATTTATAACCATGCGACCGCATGGTTATAATGTTTTCTAGTCGGATAGTTTTCAGTATTTGGACCATAACTTTCTCACCTAATGTCCGATTGATCTTATTTAAGTTGCGTTGGAAAGCTAACTCAAATGACTACAACTTTGCTTCAGAGACCATTTTCAAATTTGATCATTTTCTATGTCAAAAACTGATCTCAATATGAGACTAAAAATCGGTGTGAAACTTTTCAGCTTGAAAGCTGATTTGTGATCATATTTTGGCTATATTTCATCCCTTTGACTCATTTCTCCATCCAGATGACCTCTAACGCTCTTGAATATTCATCACAAGGTTGGAAACAAGTTTAGAATATTTTCTCTTCAATCCCTGAACTTTCACTTTCTTCCATTTTGATCATTTTTCACTTATTTTTTCCATTTTCCACCATTCTCACCCATTTACAACATAAACCAAGATATAGAAGTACTTAGTGCATTTAGGCTTCAAATAATCATAAAAACGCAAATATTAATGGGTGAAAAATGTAATAAATGTGTTATTATCAAGACGGCATACTACACTTGACTGAGAGGTATCAGGAATAGGGGGTACAATACCTAAATTCATAGGAAAAGTCTGATTACTACCTAAGGAGGTGTTCTCACTTTCGTCAAAGTCATCGGATTCTTCAAGTTTAGGTACAAAAACTTGATCGTCTAACCATTCATCTATTATATTCTTTTGTTTTTCAGTGACTAAGGTTCGGTTAGGACATTCGGAAGAGATGCGGCCAAAGTCCTTACAGTTGAAGCACTGCAAGTGAGAAAAGTCCTTGAAATTTCATAAATTGTACTTTTATTTTTGAACACATGAGGAACATTTGACGGGGAAGGTCTCCTAATAGAGTTAAGGGGAAGTGGCGTTGATGAGATGGGTATACGGTTGTCACCATGCTTTCCATATGGAGTACCAATACTCAACTCATTTGAAGGTAATGCAACTTTAGACTCTCAAAGCTAATTATCTCTATACTTTTCAGATCCGAACCCCTTTTTACTTAAGTAGCTCACGTCCCACACCTAATTATACTCAAACATAGTTTGACTTGATCGTCAAAGTGCTTGCGACCGCCTCACCATTGTCAAAGATTGCCCACGTACTCTAATGATTTGTTCTAGTGTGGAGGAAGGGGCTACGTGGATATAAGAAGAGATTGGTTGGCTATGTGGCCAGACCTCCAACATCCCAGGTATCAAGCTGATGAGAAGAATTCTCATGGGCCATGTAGGTCCTATGAGCTTGATGATGATGATGACAACTTCCCATTATCCTCGGAGCTCCGAAGTGTCTTTATGTTAAATCAATTCTCGCCTCCCAAGATTCTTCTATATGAAGGAAGAGGTGACCCAGAAGAGTACCTCAGCACTTACAAGATTCATATAAGTTTAAAAAATGTCAACCAGCTTTAAAGTGCAGAGCCTTCCATTTAGCCCTTGATGGAGCATCCAAGAAGTGGTATAATATGATCCAATCGGGAAGTATCAAGAGTTTGCCAGACCTAAAAAAAGCTTTGCTAAATCAGTACGTAGTCAAAAACTATAGAGAAGCCACCCATTCAATGCATCCAAGACATAAAACAAGCATCGATGAAACGCTAAAAAGCTGCTTTGCCCATTTCACCGATGAAATGACCTACTGTGAAAAGGTCACCGATAGAGAAGCCATCTCTGCCTTAAAAAAACCCCTCAACATGAACATCCTATTTTGGATGGATGTTCGAAACGAGAATCCCAACACCTAGGATAAACTGGTGGAGATAATGAGATGTGAGATCGTCAGTGAAGAGATGATTGATCATCGCAATAGAGTAGCATAAGGCTCCTACCTCCTTAAAGAAAAAGAGAAAAAGACCTTACCTCTTATTTGGTAAACCAGCAATGGACCCCCAAGTAATGCATGTCATCACTCCTACTTCAGTCCAAGCTTTAGCCACGACTACCTTGAATAGAATTTTAACCTATGAAAAGGTTAGACCTAGCGGCTATGAGGAATATAGGTTGCCCGGTCCCAATAGAGATGGCAACGGGGCGGGGCACCCCTATCCCACCCCGCCACTCCCCTACCCCGTCTTGTCTCGCGCCCCGGACGGGGCGATATTTTTGTCCTGTTTATTTTTAAATTCTTTTTTTTTTCCAGTTAACTAATTTTTTTATTTTTTGTAATTTGTATTTAATTTCTTATTCTTCACGGGGCGGGGCACTAGGTCCCAATAGAGAAATAGAGAAAGATGCGGCAGGCCTAAAAATAGGCCCTACAATGATGTGCGATCCTATTATTCTTATCATAGAGTTCGTGGTCATGATACCAGTGATTATGAAGATATAACACAACTCATGGAGCAAAATAATCCCCATGATCATATGAAAGAGAATACCCCATACAAGAGAATTCGTCCCCTCTTATGCAGGTTCAACAGCCTAGGCGAGATGAGGCAAGGTGACTTCTTAAAGAGAGCTCCCCTCGTCATAAGAGGGATGAAGATAAAGAAAGGCCTAGAAATGGGCAAAGGCAAAGAAAGGACCCCCTTGATGGATGTGGATAATGCATATCCAAGAGATAGACACAATTTTCGGAGGTCCATATATAGAAAGTGAGTCCCGAAATGCACAAAGGGATTTTATTAGGGATAGCAATGATCCTTCAATAACTAGCTACATAGTTAATAACAATCCCATGGGGTTGGGAATGTACAACACATCACCTTCACCCAAGAAAACACTACGGGTCTACACAACTCCCATTGCGATGCCTTGGTGGTAAGGGCTGTTGTGGCACACAATGGGTTAAAGCGCATGTTGCTGGATAATTGGAGTTCTATTAACATCCTATTTGGTGCCCTCTATGATAAGATGGTGGATCACAAGCTGACCCCCTATGACCTTCCCATTATATGGATTTACCAGCGACATCATCATCCTAAGGAGAAAAATCATCCTTGTAGTGGAAATAGGTGCCCCCCTCAAACGACCCACTACTACATGGAGTTTCTCATGAAAGACAATAGGCCGGCCTACCATAGTCTTGGAAAGACCTACTTTGAAGGAATTATTGGTCGTCACCTGCATAAATCACTCGTGCATGAAGTTCAATTTAGCCTCATCACAGACTACTTCTTCGCTAACAGGCTTGCCCTTAAAACAAAGGTCTAGCCTTAGCTCAATACACCACCATCATAGGCAGCTTCTTCACCAGCAGGCTCGTCCTTAAAGCAAGGGCCTTACCTTAGCTCAATTTAGCCTCATAACAGGCTGCTTCTTCACCAACAGACTCGCCATCAAAGCAAGGTCCTCGTCTTACCTCAATTCAACCTCATAACAAGCTGCTTCTTCACTAACAAGCTCGCCCTCAAAGCAATGGCCTCGCCTTAGCTCAATTTAGCCTAATCGTGGGCTACTTTTTTGCCAACAGGCTCGTCCTCAAAATAGCACCTCGTATTAGCTTAATCCGGCCTCATTACAGTCTGTTTCTTAGCTAAAAGTCTCGCCTTCATGTAATGGCCTCACCTTAAATCAGGTTCATAAGCTGTTTCCAATTTTTTACCTATATTATATATTCTAAGTTCACACATTATATGAATAATCATGCTTTGATTTAGGGGACTATTGTGCTGCATTATTCAAAATAGTTGCTACCAAATGTTTACCCGTATTATACATTCTAATTCCACATGTTATATGAATAACCATGCTTTGAATTAGGGGACTATTATGATGTGTCATCCATTCACAATTGCAATTGAGGGAGGTTAGAAAAGCACAAGTTCAACTGACATAAAACATCTCATGCCAAGGTACTGCCTCTTCTGGAATAGAACATTTGACATGGAGAAGACAACACAATTGGACCCAAAAGCTCAATATCCATACATGGACTTGGAGAATTACTCTTATGGCTCTTCTAGCGAAACTCCAATCATGGTCACGTGGCAGCCACATAGCAAGTGAACCTAAACTTGCACTCCACATCACTCTAGTCATATGGCAAAAATGTTGAGCCCCCATTAAGAGGTCAAACTCATGTGAAAGGCTGAACCCTCATAGAGAAGGAAGGCATGAGATCTTCTATAAATGATTGGTATAACAACTTACTATTGCACCACTCTACCAAAGTCAATATGTCAAGTCAAATCCCTATGTGTTAGACCTAGGGCTACAAACAGTCATAATATTAAATGCACTTAAGTCTATGATTAACTGATTGACAATATGACAAGATGCCTCGACTGTTAAGATGGGGGCACCTGTCTCTTCATCCAATGATTGTTACTTATCAACTTCTACTATAAAACCTCACACCTTGTGTCATTTAAAGGTAATGCAATTTTATATTCTCAAAGCTATAAGTTTTCTCTCACTATCCTCTATATACTTCCCGAATCCAAGTCCCTTTTTAAGTGGTTCACATCTTAAGCACGCCTCCATACTCAAATAGATTCAAACATAAGCTGACTTGGCCATTGAGTGTTAGCGGCCACCTTTCCACCATCGAAGAGTGGCCCTACTTTAATGATTTATCCT
Source organism: Fraxinus excelsior (assembly GCA_019097785.1). Lineage (NCBI taxonomy): Eukaryota > Viridiplantae > Streptophyta > Magnoliopsida > Lamiales > Oleaceae > Fraxinus > Fraxinus excelsior. Next base: position 9,495,904 of record CM032642.1, read on the forward strand.
AACATATATGAAGAGGTTGCATGAACGTTAGAGGAGCTGGAATCTGTTGGTCATGTTATTCCTACAAAAAATTGAGGTCAATAGATTTGTTTTGTAAATTGGTACTTGCATTATTATAATCTCAGCTCTAAAGAAATCATTGTTGATTTCGTGAATTGGCTTCTACGAAATGTGTAAGAATATATATATATATATATATATATATATATATAATTATTAAATACTTTTCTTGAATTGACTTCAACGATATGAGTAAGAATGAATAGATATCTAAATATATTTAATTATTAACTATTGTTTGGTTGGCTCATTTGGAAAATCAATTACGCAAATGTTGCATGCATCTAGATAAAATGGAGCAATTAATTCTTTTTGAGTGTTTTTCCCCGTCAATATACTATGAATTGTTGGATAAAAACGAGTGGTTTGTATGTAGATTTTATAATTTAGATAATAAATCATAGCTCCTATTTGGTAAGCAATTACTAATTTTAACCACATATTCATGGGACCCTCAACTTTTCAATCATATATTTCATAAAAAAAAAATCAAAATTAGCTAAAATTTTTATTTTAATTCCAACAAAAATAGAAGCATAATATGAATAGCATAAGTTAAAATAACAAAATTAATATAATACTAAAGTCAAGAAAGAGTTAGACAGGTGGGCCTAAGAGAGTAGAGAAAATCGTTGTCCTAAGATTGTGTTGTCTCTCTTTTGTATGTTACTTTCGGCACTATCGACTCTAAGTTAAAATTCTTATAGTTGGTTTTCCTTTAATGAGCACAACCACCGAGAGAGAAGGTGTGAGCCTTATCGAGTTGTCAAAACTTTAGCAATATAGTATGAAATGTATAGAATATAATCCTTCAACATGTGTGTCGAACAATGAAAATTCACTCCCTTTATTGAAAATTTAACTCCCCACAGCTAATCCATTCAAAATTACGCTTCAAATGTAAGATTTTTAATTATGTATGTCTTCCGAACTTGAATCCCACTATGTAATAACAATTCTAATTTAAGAGAGTCATAGTGCAATAAGTCATAAAAAAAAATTCTTTATATTACACTGTGCAATAAGTGCAGGTGTCTTCCGAACTTGATAGCTTCTAACTTCCACATCTTCAATATATTTGTCATCCTTCGAGCCATGACTCCATTGTACATTTATTTACTAGATTCATATTTGTAAAATATAACAATTAAAATATTTACTAATTTGGGTGGAGATGAGATGGTGACCATGTTTCCCTCCCAATCCCGGTATTCAAATCGGGATCGGGACTTTATCCCGTCCGCACCCCCATTTGGGCCGGCACTCTAGGAGATCACGAGTTTTCCGTCTCAATGTCATCCCTAATAATTATGTCATTTATCATTTGTCTTTCTATTAATATTATTTCAACAATAATATTATATCAAATATTATTTATAACTAGACCTTTTAAAAAATTTTGCACATCATCTTCACCTTGTCTACCAATTTAAAATGTAGAAAATTCCAAAATTACTGAATTCATAACTAATCCTACAGCAATTTTGACTTTTTATAGCATAAAAATCAAGTAGCAATTCTTATAAGAACTCCCAGCCATTTTATTAAGGCATGCTTTTCTCTTATACATTCTACGTGACCATAAAATAATTAGTACTTGTTTAATAAATTTTGGTTCATGCCTAGTTTCAATCTTTTGCCAAAAACCAATTTTTATTAACTAGTCTATTGCACATGCAATGCATGTGCTTTGTTATTTTGAAGGTAATGATAGCGTTCCTGAAAAATATATTTTTATCTCTTTTTTTGGTAACCTCTTTTTAAACTTTGATACATAAGACAACATTTTTTATGTATTCGCTTCTTTGAAGTGAAGAATTATCGATACTCAGCATTATTGTCAAACATTATGAAAGTAGAAAATAATTACGAAAGAACCTAAATTTTATTATATGGCAAATGAAACCTAATAACATTGAAGAATTGCAATAGAAGCAATCTTGGATAAAGAAAATCGTCGAGGTAATAAAAGCAAACATGTGAGTGCCATAATTTGACAAAAGCGCTTTTGAACCTTTCCCATGCCTCCGGATATATCTCAAGATCCCTCTGTTTGAAAGTATAGACTTCGTTTCAAACTTGGTGGACTCAAGATAGCGGCAAGAATTTCATGGTAAATTTTTGCACCTTGTCATTCCATGATACAATACTTTCGACATGTAGTGAGTATAACCAGGCTTTTGCGCCCTCCTTTAATGTTTGAGGGAAAAAGTTCATCTGGAATGCATCTATAGACATCCACTCATGGTTGATGACTTCGCACAACATTAAAAAAGCTTGTATGTGTTCATGAGGATCTTATGTAGCTTTCCCGAAGAACTTGATGTCATGATAATTCTGGAAGATATTGACAGCATAAGGTCAAAGGTAGAAGTTTGCTTGTCCAAATGGCGAGTAGACAATAGGTAGTTGCACGGGTACTGGCGTTGGATTAACATAATCCCCTACCAATATTAGGCCCTCATTGGCGATGGTCTTTGCTAAACTGGGGGTACTACTTGAATTGGATCCTGAAGTGCATCATGAATTTGATTCTGACTTTCAGTCATTGCTCATTGCTCTTCTCTATTCTCTCCTACACTGTTTGAATGTCCTTTTGATTTCGAGATCTAGTGAAGCTAGCTCAATGTCGTCAAGATTTTGCATAAACTGATGTCACCTTGAGAGAAGTGAAATAGAAAGAGATCGAATAGTATAATGAATAGCCTAAAACAAAAAAGAAAAAGAAAAGAAGAAGAAAAAATATTGAATCTAATATAAATAAATAAACTAAAATTAAAATCGTTATTCCTCGATAACTATGCCAAAAACTTGTTTGGCTGAAACCCGCAAGCATACGAGACCGTTGACAAGTAATAATAAAGTGAGTTGTGAGTTATTGTCCCACGAGAAATAATGTTTAACTTTGGTGTACTAGTTATCACTAAATTGATTAATAGTAATACAAGAGTTTGATTGATTTTTGTACTACTTATAACTATGAAAGCTATAAAGATTGATTTTTTTTTATTTTTTATTTTATCAAATATGAGATGAATGTATTGGATTTCTGACTCCATCTATTGATATCTAGTTCTAATTCATGACTTATGTTAATTAGGCCCCGTTCGGTAGGGATTAAAATCCAATTAAAATTGAAAATATGGCCGTTATTGGGTCCTACTCGTCTAATAAAAGTCAACAATAGCGGCTAATTTTTCAATTTTAATTCAATTTTAATCTATACCGAACGTGCCCTTAGTGTGGTTATCGTGTTTGTCGCGGTCAATAATCAATTTATATTTAATATTCTTTTTCAAGATATATCAAAACGTATACTTAACGCAACCCGGTCCTATTTCTAATACAAATTCATATGCAAAGCACGCATTCAATTATTGGATTATCACATGTGATTGCACACACCATAAATAATATTCATAATATTTATTGTTCGTGTATTCAACATATAGCATTCTACTTATTATGAGTTTTTTCCAACACTACAAATAAACAACTTAATTGTTTAAATGGTGCGCAAACATTCAATCAAACAACCTTAATACATATTAAACCATAAACACGGGAATAACAAAGAAAATGATAAGTTTTGGAAATTAAAAATCAATAAGTTTTGTCGTCCATCAATACAAAAATTTGTGTAGCCTAGCATTGCTATATGAAGATTACATATAAGAATAAGAAAAGACATCACTCGAGACGAGGACTATGATGAAGAACTTGAAAGCTTCAATTCTTCACTTTAATTTTCAACATGAACGATGAATTCTTTATTCTTCAATCTAAATGCACCTCTTGCGCCTCAAATAATGATAAAAAGGTCTCATCCACATTTTGGACGGCTTATGATATATATAGAATGTCAAAATATTGCATACCAAATGTTTCCAAAACAAAATAAAGAAACATAATTTGTTTCCCAGAATTAAAACATACGTACGCATGGTTCAATGTGAGCCTACGTACAGTACAATACACATAGTTTTGCCTCAGGTAAGGTACTTGGTTACCTTGCGTACGTACGCATAGTATAGGCCAAATTGGTCCCTAAACTTTCCCGCGTATGTATTTTGATCATTTTCGACATTTTTCATCCATTTAACTCTTCTTCACCTCCAATTGACTCTTAACATTCTTGAATCGTCATTTTGCAATTCAACCCCAACTTTTGAATTATTGCTTGTAGTCCCCATAGTTTTAATCTCGCCATTCTTCTATATTTTTAACTTGTTTTTTTTTTTTTTCATTTTTCATCAAAAGAACCACTAAATATCATTATTTAATGCCCTGAATAAATATATAAATAAGCTACAAATTGTCATCAATTAGAAATCCTTCAAAAAACTTCAAAGTCATCATGCTTCCTTCTAACTTTATTGAAAGTTCTAATTTCTTTCAATTCTCACATTGTATTAAGGATTTTCACGAAATAACTACAATGTCAATGGTAAAACATAGTTACTATTAGATTTTGAATCCTTGCATTGGATATTTAATTTTTAACATCGTGCACATTTTAAGTTTAACAAGGTATTCACTACAATGCACTTTATCATTTTAAATATTCTCGAATATCTCACTATTCTAATTTAAAGAAAACAACATTCCCCCACAATCTTGGAGTGCATCAAACTTAAACTGAAAATGTTGTGCAAACAGCCATCCTACCCCTACAATTCTAGATAAGACTTAGTTTAACAACATAATATTCATTTAACTATACATAAAGTTCGATCATATGTTTATTTATTGAATAAACAATATTCTACCTTTAGTCAACATATAAATATGTTGAGATTGAATTGTTCGACCCCAAAAATATCTATGCCAAACTAATTTTAATAATCATCAACTTTTTTACATTCTTCATTTTATAGGGTCAATCCTCATAGTAATTAAATACACTTGTATTGTGCAATTATAAATAATATGATAATATAATATCAACCACGCTACGTGTACATAATCATTTATCAAATCTTTTACCGAATTGACAAGTGACGACCTCCTATTGAGGGGACGCCTCCAATAGAGAGCCGCCACTTGTCAATTCGGTAAATAATTATGTACGAATAGAGTTATTCATATAATATTATCTTCACTTTGCACAAACCATCTCACTTAATTACATACCTCTTTAGCTGCAATTACATCATCATTAATAGTTTTTGGAGAGTCGTACTTGCTCTCGAGAACTACATTCCTCTCTTTTGGACTAAGGGTAACACCCATTAAATCTGCAAGCTTGTTAACACTAGCCTGAAATGGAAAAGTTGCAAAGTAAGGCACTGCAGCAACACAAAATTTGTATATGAACTGCCATGTATTCTAGAAATGAGCCTATCTCACCAATTTAATGTATACGCTCACCTGCAACTTCTTGATTGTAGAACCATCATTATTAAAGTGCAATTCTTCGGCCATAGCCTGAACGTTAAGATCACACATTTTTCGCGTAACTACATTTTTACTCCTAACTCGAGATGAACTGGAATACAAAAAAAAAAAAAAAGAGTCAATCCAAATTTAGCAAACAATGGTGCATAAAGAAAAACCCACCTTGATTTATCAAAATAAGTTTTTCTTCTTCTCCCTCCAGCAAACAAATGTTCTCACGGTACAACTACATCCTCATCTCTAAAGTCACCAGAAATTTTGGAGTAATCAAGCTTGGATCTCCGAAAATCACTCGACCTGACACGTTCATCCAGGCCCAAAATTTATCAGGTGCGGCACTAGTGACTTAAATTTTACCTTTTTCTAAAATTATATAAATAAAATAAATATAGAAGATTACCTAACGTGATAACATAACATCTAAAATCATTGCTTGAACCTCACAATCTAAGTTTGTTGAATCAAATATTAATGTAGAGGATAAAGCCACCAACTTTTATTAACTAGACTCTTTTGGAATCTGCTTTAACACCCCCACCATAACCTATGTCGGGCGCATCTGTCTCGACAATAATGGATACTAAAAGGTCTATTATTGAAAAGCGTGGAATGCTTTTGATTGTAATTTTAATTTTTTTGAATAGTTAAAGTGTGCTCGTGATTCCACGATAGTGGATGCTTTTGCAGCCTTTGAATAAGAGGAGCACATAATAGTCTTATATTTTTGACAAAATCAGCAAAATAATTGACATGGCCTAAAAAGCATTGTAAAGTTGTTTTATCTTGAATTTGATCAAGAAATTTATTTGCAAATTCAAGACTCTTTTTGAATTTGAGTAAATGTTCCTAGATGTATGTAATGTCCTAAGAACCTAATGCGCGTTTGACAAAGAATGACCTTCTTTGCTGAAACAGCTAAAACGTTATTTTTAATGACATGCATAAATGTATTGAAAATATTGTTCTAAGCTTTCAGAATAGATTAGAACATCATTAATTTCAACGATAATGAAATTTTGATAATGATTGAAAATATCATTCATAATCTTTTGAAATTCAGAGAGAGTATCTTTGAGATCGAAAGACATAACATTCCATTCATATTGGCCAAAAGGAACATTGAAGGTAGTTTTGTGTTTATCTTCTTCTTTAATCTGAATATGCCAAAAACTTGACTCCGTATCAAATTTGGAAAAGATACATATCCGAGCAATCTTTTTAAAAAAGGATCTTTCTTTTGAAGTAATGAATATTTAATCCATTGAAGAGTTTTTATTGTGAGGCTTGTAATTGATAACGAGTTTTAGAGAGCCCCATTCAATTTTGGCTGAATTGTTGACATAGAATGTAGAGCATCTCCACGGTGATTTACTTGGATGAATAAGTTAATTTTCAAGTAAATCGTTGATTTCCTTGATACAGTGATCAAGTAATTCTTTGTTCATTTGAATATAACGAAATTTGTAGGAATATTTGATTCATAAAAATCAGAATTTTAAGAAAGTGAAACAACATATTTCTTTTTATCCCATAAAGAATTTGGAATAGTAAAACATATTTCATTTTCAATTTTCTTTTGAAATGAAGAAATCTTCTTAATAATTAAGGGTTTTTTTTGTAACTGTTCCTTAATTTTTTTGAAATCTAATTTCTTCTTTGAAAAATTAAATATGTTTTTCTTGAGATTAATATTATTAATGATTTTTGAGATAGATGCTTCTTTCAAAAAATTCACATTTTTGTAAGAATGAGAATTTCTAAATTAGAAAAAGTATTTCTTGACCAAAAAATAATTGTGTTAAATCTTTTTGAATCAATTTGAAATTGATAAATCTGAACAATAAAAGGGGTACCAAATATGACTTTTTGGTCCAAATCTTTGACTAAATAAAATATATTTTTGAACAAATATTTAAATTACAAATATGAGATTTTGAAAGTTTGTATTGAATATTGAATTTTTTTACTACTAGCACCATAAACGAGCTCAGCAGTTTTTTTCAAAATATTTTGTAGGGATTATTTCTTCCCTAATGTAATTTTGATTGGCTCCAGAATCTATTAAGACTCTAGAAGTGAATTTGAAATCTTTGTTGAATACAATGGTCATATTGCAGTACCATTTTTAAGTTGAATATGATTGGTAACATTAATTTTTCTTTTTCTGTTTGAGAAATTTCTTCTTCAAAAGAAGAATCGTGACTGAAACTATTTTCTTCTTCCATTATTTTGGTTTTCAAGAAAACAACTTCCATGTGAACATCTTTCATTTGATGTTCAAGAAAAGTGATTTGAGTTTTCATCTCATTGATTTTTGATCTTAATTCAGAATTTGAGGATTTTGAGGATGAATGTCCAGTATCAAGCCTTTTTAATATGTCCTTCATATTAAATGGTGTTAATGGGGATTTGGAGGTATTAGGCAAAAGAAGAGAAAATTTATTCTTTAATTGAGGATCTTCGATCTTCTCAATTATTTTTTGAATAAGTTCTTCTTTAGTAAGAAAATTTATGGTTTTACTACCAAAAACTTATTTGCCTTGACTTGATGTAGAAGTGGAGGATTTTGAGATTGTATCAGCATCAGAGTCTTTATGATATTGATAAACTAGTTCAAGTTCAAAATTAGATTCTTCACCTAAACTGTAATAAAGTAAATTGAGAAGTAAAATTGTTAATCTTTCCATTCATGGGACATTTTTTGGAATAATGACTAGACTGATTGCATTTCCAACATGTGATATTTGAAGTTTAAGGAATTCGTTTTCTAAATGATTTTCCTTTTGATTTTTTTTTTGGAAGATAATTTGAAAATATTTTTGAAAAGTTCATTTCCTTATATGTGATGGAAGTTTTTTCTTTTTCATTCTTGGAGATGGATGAATACTTTTTCAAATCTATATTGATCACAGAATGATTCAAGCAGATCTTTCTGATTTCAATTTTGTTTTGAGTTTGATATCATTACACAATGTTAATCCTTCTTTATTGACAAAATTAATAATTTTACTGTAAGTAAGAAGAGCATTTGGAATGGTACGGTGATGTTGAAGTTTGATATAATTCCTTACTCTTTCTGCAAAGAGTCTAGGAAGTTTTGAAATAAATCTTTCTTTTCAAACAGATTGATTACAATCTTCTCAAAATAAAACTCTGGTAAGGTGCATGTCCTTATACCAGCGAAAATCATGAAATTTTGGACAACTAAGATTTAACAAAATCTCAGATGTATCGAAGCTACAAACTAAAAATAAAATGTTTGAGAATTGAAAATACAAGAGTATTGAAGCTATCATTTTGACGTTGATCATTGGTGGCTTGAATAACTTTGTTATGACCTTCGTTTGTGAGATACTTGTTCCACCAGCTATTAAGGTGTCTTGTGAAACTTTGAAATGTGCCCATTCATAAAAACTGAAATCTTCAGAAGAATCATAAAATTCTTCTTACAAAGATTCAATTTCTTCTTTTGAAAATATCTTTTTGAGAATATGATGAAACTTTTTGACAAAAGGAGTATGATTAGTTCTGAATTCATTTTTTTTATTTTGTAGAAGAAATGACATTACACTAACTATCTAAGCATTTTGATTTATTAGTCTGATAAGGTAGGAGAATCAGGCTGTTCTGATTCATTATATTTATCAGAAATACATTGAGTCTTTGGAATTATTAGAGTAAAATCATCTCCTTTCAACTTATCTGAAGAAGTTGAAAATCTTGCAAATTGGAAGAGATTTTCTGATCTAATTTCAGATCTGGAAGAATAAGCATTCAGAGATTATTTGATGTAGAAGCTTTGTTGAAAATTACCTTAACATGTCCATTAAGAAATGAAATAATTTGATCAAGAGTAGTACGAACACGACTAGGAATTGGGTTTTGAGCATTCTCAAAATCCCATTCAAGACCTTTAGATTGTAGATTCCATGGTATCCTCCTAAGAATCATGAAATTTGAATGAAGAGTGTTGTCCTCTACCAAAAGGCTTTCTTCCTTAGGAGATGAGCGACAAGCTCTAATATTGAGTTAAGTATTCATAAACTTGTAATATTTCATGTATATTACAGCGAATGCTTTTGAATGATCATCGAAATCGAATTGTTTTGTTTGAATTTGAAGAGTAAGAGCATTAAGAATAGCTCCACCATTAAGATTGATAGTAAGATTTAGGTAACAATTTGAAAAAATTGGACCGCTTACAAGATTTGACTCTAAAATGGACAATAATGAATTTTCGAATTTGAGAAGTCTCATATCTCTAAGAGTTAAGAGAATCAGAATGTCTAGACCAAGTCTAAACAAAGGTTTGTCAGCAATTTGAATAAGTCCCACAAGAAAATATTTAATGTTATAAAAGAGAGAAAAAAGAAGAGAGAAAGTCAATAGACTTGTGTGCATTTTATTGAAAATCAAGACCAATATTTATATGGTCTAAAATGAGAGTTACAATAAAAATGAAATACACTATCTAAACTAGATAAGATTTATCTATGTATCATGATAATACTAAATAAGTATCAATAATTATCTCATTATTTTACAACACTCCCTATTTGATAATTATTTGTACAATAACTGCCTCGTTAAAACCTTGTCTGATAAAAATCCAATGGGAAAAAAATCAAACGAAGAAAAAAGAATACAATTATTTTGAAGTATAAAAATGCTGCCTCATTAAAACCTTGCTAGGAAAACCCAGTGGGATAAAACCTAAACGAAGGAAAAAGAGTACAGCTACTCCCCCTAATATTAATCACTGAAAATTTTTGAGTCGACACATTCCAATCTTTTGAACCAATTTCTTGAATGTAGATATTGGCAGTGTTTTTGTAAATAAATCAGTTACATTGTCACTTGAACGAATTTGTTGAATACTGATGTCGCCATTTTTCTGAAGATCGTGTGTATGAAAGAATTTTGAAAAAATATGCTTCGTCCTGTCACATTTGATATAACCTCCTTTAAGTTGTGCAATACAAGCAACACTATCTTCATACAAAATTGTTGGACTATTTTTTGTTGAAACTAATCTGCATAATGCTTGGATATGATGGGTCATGTTCCTTAACCACATACATTCTCTGTCTGCTTCATGGATTGCAATAATTTCAAAATGATTTGAGGATGTTGCTGTTAATGATTGCTTCATAGATCTCCATGATATAGTTGTTCATCTACGTATAAACACGTATCATGTTTGTGATTTAGCTTTATGTGGGTTAGAGAGATAACCTGCATCAGCATATCCTACTAAAGCAGATCCCGACTTTTGAGAATAAAATAATCTCAAATCAATGATACCCTTTAGGTAACAAAAAATATGTTTAACACCATTCCAATATCTTTGTATTGGTATAGACATATATCTTACAAGGAGATTTACAGAAAAAGTTATGTCGGGTCGAGTACAATTTGTAAGATAAGTTAATGATCCAATTGCACTAAGGTATGGTACTCAGGACCAAGAATCTTTTCTCCATCTTCAAGTGGACGAAAATGCTCATTTTTTACATCAAGTGATCGAACAACCATATGTGATGCCAATGAATGTGCATTATCCATATAAAATCGTTTTAAGACTTTTTCCATATATGTAGATTGATAAACAAATAATCATTCTGGGAAATGTTCAATTTGCAACCCGAGACAGAATTTGGTTTTTTCCAAATCTTTCATCTCAAATTCATTTTTCAAATAATTTGCAGTTTAGTTGAGTTCTTCAGAAGTTCCAATTAAATTTAAGTCATCAACATAAATTGCCACAATTACAAATCCAATATTTGTTTTCTTTATGAAAAACATGGGCAGACATCATCATTTTTATAGCATTTCTTCGACAAATATTCGCTAAGTCGATAATATCACATATGTCCGAATTGTTTCAATCCATATAATGATCTTTACAATTTAATTGAGAACATGGTTCTCGGGCATGTATCATTTGTCTCTCGCACTTTAAGTCCTTCAGGGACTTTCATATATGTCACTATCAAGTGAACCATACAAATATGCAGTCACTACATCCATAAGGTGCATATCGAGTTTTTTTTACGTAGTCAAACTAATTAAGAATCTAAAAGTGATGGTGTCCATTAAGAGAGAATATGTTTTCAGGGTCTTTGTGAGAAACCTTGAGCTACGAGTCGGGCCTTATATCTTGTAATTTCATTATTTTCATTTCTCTTTCGTACAAAAACCCATTTGTATCCAACAATGATTACATTTTCAGGTGTTCGAACTATATGTCCAAATACTTTCTGTTTCTCTAATGAATTCAATTCCGCCTATATGACTTCTTTCCACTTTGGCCTATCACTTCTATTTTGACAGTATTTAACAGACAGCGGTCCAGTATCCTCATCTTGCATAATATCAAGAGCCACATTAAAGACGAAAATATTGTTTATAACAGCATTATTTCGCTCCCATAATTTATGAGATAACATATAATTTATTGAAATCTCATTATTTTCGGACACTTATGATTACATCCACCACCTGATAATTTATTTATTTACACAAGTTTTTGCAGAATTCATTATGAAAAGTCGTACATTTCATATTACGACTTTACTTTTTCTATATTCATTTCGCGTAAATATACACCTTTAGGTGTTTAGACTGTAGATCCATTAATATTATATTCTTCTAGTAAGTTCAATTTTACAAGGATTGAGTCTAGAAACTTCAGGTTTCTTTAGTAAATTTTAGTCTGATCATGTCATTTTATTTGACTAATTATTTTTCCGATCGATATATTTCAATGAATTTATTTCGATTCCTCGCTATTCATAATATGATGTAGTACATCATGTGCAAAAGTGTTGTCGACAATTTTTTCTTATCTTTTTCGATTCTATTTCTTTTTCCATTATCATAACTTATTGAGATATCTCAATTTTCATTATTTCAGGTACCTGAACCTCTTCTGGGATTTTATAATATATTATGTCTAAATGCTCATTAAAAGTATATACCTCATTTTTGTTTGGAGGACTTTGTAATAGAATCAAATATCATCACGCTTCAGGCGTGCCATAAATTTATCAAATATAATATTAACGAATTGTCCTTCTAGGAGTCAATTCGAGTTGGAGCATTTAAAGCTGATGTGTGAGATTGTTAATATATTTGATCAGTAAATGTATCTAAATAAATTATCTTTCGAACTCCTGGTTCGAATTGTCTTTTACAAGGATTTAGATACTAATGCATTTGTATATTATTTTCAATTTCTTAATTCTTCTCCATAATGCTAAGAGAATTGTCAAATCAATTTGACAATCATTTTTACAAATATCATCCATTTGGGATAAGAGTTCACGCTACCCATTTATTCTCAGCATTTTCTTTTTTACTTTCCATCTTAGGGTATTGTGGTGGATTAATTTTACATATACAGCACTATCGAAATATTTTGATGAAGAAATTAGGCTCTGACCATAAGTCAAGTTATAATTAGGAGAACTATGATGTTGACATGATGTGTAATGACTTTCCCAAAACTGAAGTGGGAAATATTCGGCTCTCAATTAAATTAATTAGAGGCGTTTAACAAACAATAATGTTAAATCATGTATCGACATCTCAACTAACACTTATTAAAAAGTTGAGATTATGATCACTAGTATTAAAAAGACACACTGTCTTAATTGTATAATCTAAAAATTATGCTCATAATTTGAATAGTACTTTCGCAAACTTTAGGTTGCGAACACCATGAAATCATCTAATATTTGTATCAAATCTATTAGATACAAATAATATTTAGATGGTCAACATGGAGGGTGACGGGACCCCATTTATCACCCTAATTAATTTTCAGAAATATGGGAAATTAAGTCCCTATATTGATTATTGATGTATAATGATTAATTGTCGATAAAGAGACCAAATAATATATATGAAATCATTGGATTGAAGAATCTTCTAGTTCTTCATTGAATATCTATTTGAATTTTTTAATTTCGCATCATTATTGATCCAGTGACTAGTCATACCAAACAATAAAGTCAAATTGAACTTCTAGTCAATATAAGATATAGTTCAATTATTTAATTTCGAAAAATATGATTAAATATTATATAATCATATATCATTCAAGTAATCAAACTAATCAATATCATCATGATGTTAATCACATGTTGTCTTTTAGGGATAAACATGAATTCAAAATGATACATTCTTCAAAACAGATACTACTTCGAGAGCACGCTGTATTTTATTATTGCTTTTTCAAGAGCTATGTGTCAATATTCTTCTGGAATATTGAACATTATAATTCATGATCTTTAGGAGCAATCAAATATTATTATAATAAAATTATTTACGGATTTACTCTTCTGGAGTAAAAACATAATTTTTGTTAGATTTTACATAATTATGCTCTTCGGGAGCAAATAAAATCTTACTAGAATATTAATAATAATGTGATACTTAATAAGCAACAATATTTGTAATAGACAAATCTACAAATACTTTTCTGGAATATTGAATTGTAATGTCATACTCTTCGGGAGCAAGTAATATTTTTCAAAAATATTAATTATAATATTGTGCTACTTTAGGAGAAATAACATGATAAATTATTAATTTAAAGTTTATGAAAGAACATAAAAAGAAATATTTAATCAGCTTAAAAATATTAATTATCATACAAATATGATATGAATTTATATATATAAATTAATTACCAAACATACATTAAGAAAGAAATCTTGAAAATATATGCCCTAAAGTTATTCTTTACCATATAGGAAATTACTAATTATGATACATGAGTTAAATTGTTTCATGAATTACCAAATTACAACGTGAATTAAGTTTGGCATGATATGTTCATAATGATAAAGCGTGAAAAGAAATCATATTATATGGGCAAAGTTGCAGCATGAAAAGAAATCGTACATATAAGAATCATGCATACTAATTAATTGTGGTAGAATTAACAGATTAAATCATGACTAATTTGTGCAGAAACAATATCAGGTTAATCAACAAAATTAAAGCATAATTACTTAAGGTATAATAAAAAAGTTGGTTGCATGAAGCTAGTACATCTAATTATTTAAAAATATATATGATTGCAAATTAAATCTGCCACAATCAATTCATGAAATAAATTTGCCGCAATCAGTTAGTGAAAAATTCAGGATGCATAGAGTTTGTATAGGCATAATATTATAATGCGTATTATATAAAAAAATTCACATGTCACAAAATTAATTTTAGTACATGTGATAGATGATTATGCTTTAAAAAAATTATTATCTTCACAAAACTTTGAAAAATTAAGCTTTCGTACTGATAATGTGTTATAAAAGAGAGAAAAGAGAAGAGAGAAGAAAAGTCAATAGACTTGTGTGTATTTTATTGATAATCAAGATCAGTATTTATAGGGTCTAAAATGAGAGTTACAATTGGAATGAAATACACCTTCCGAACTAGATAAGACTTATCTATGTATTATGATACTACTAAATAATCATCAATAATTATCTCATTATTTTACAACATTTAAATCTTTTTCTAGTTTTGAATAGTATCTTTTGAAAACAGCTTTATTTGAGCTGTTTGATTTTTGATCGCAAGAGCTTGTTCTAAAGTTTTGATAACGTAATTTTGACGAAAATCAAACTTTCCTATTTCATAAATATAACTCTTATCTACCTTGGAATAGTTCGGTTTTGAAATTTTGTTCAGTTTGAGCAATTTGAAATTCATGAAAATTGAATGTATCTAATGCTGATTATGTTCTTGATCTAATTCTTTTTCTTTTTCTTCTTCATCATGAGAAGTGTTTGAAAAATTATTAGCTTTACTATTTGAGATATTAAACCAAAGAAGTATAATCACTATACCAAAGTGGTCCATGAGACGGGGTAGTAGAATAGATAATAAAAAAACACAAAAACTTGATTTGAAGAATTATTTTATCAATGAACAATTTTCAATACAATATTTTTGAAGAAATGTTTAGATTACAAGGAAATCAAAACTTTTCTTGAAGAAGTTTTTCTCCCGCAAAAAACTATTGAGGAAATCTTGAGTATTGATCTCCTTATATACTTGAAATCCAAACTTGAAATCTTTTTTTTTGTAATTGTTTTGAGGGAATCTTGAATAGTTTTGAAGGGCAATCATGTCGTGTCTACCAATTATTTTTGTCTTCCCGTCTTCTAAAATAATGGAATCACATTTTCTAAAGTTTCTTTAATAAAGCATAAAGATTCTTTATTAAAATTACTTTATTAAATTTTGTTCCTTAGTCTTGAAAGAGAACATCTTTTGAATTTTGAACTGTATCTTCAGTATTCAATCAAATAACAGGGTCCATATAGTCATTTTGAATCTCTTTCGATTTTCTTTAACAATAAATTCATCAATATCTACCCCATACCAATCATTTTCGTAGCTGTGGGTGTAGTCTGTTTGAGATATTGATCTTAATTTCTTTGAAGATGCCTCAGTCAAAGAAGTATTTTTTCTGAAATAATTGCTAGTTTCTGTGGTCTCTTGCATTGATTGAATATGACTAAGAGTCTTGATTTTTCTGTAAGGAAATCGGCGTGTTTTCTTGATCTTTCTTTGAAATTTTTGAAACACCGATATTTCTGTGTTCTTGAATTCATGAATTGACTTCCTTTGGATAACAATTTGTTTCATAGAATTTGGACTACCATTTAATTTTGAATCTCCGAACAATTTTTTTTACATTGAATTCAGAGTCGTATTTGAATTATGTTGAAGTCCCAACAAAATATCCATGAGACCTTGATATTGAAAGCGAACTGGAATAAAATGTTTTCTTGAAGCTTTAAAAACTGTTTTGCCTCAGTTTTGAAATGTTTGAACCTTTGACGAGTAATATTGAGTAAAATTGTCTCATCAAGTCCAACTATTCGAACCATTTTTGAAACAATTTCTAAAAATTTGAAGGACATGCTTAATAAAACGTGTAAACCAGAAATGAGTCATTGGTCTAAAATAGAAAACATGAAACCAAACATCTTTATAATCAAAATAATTGAAATGGAATTTGAATGTGTGTGTGTGTGTGTGTGTTATAGTTTACAGAATTGATTTTATAACTCTGGGCTCTGATACCAAAATTGTAACCACCATAAGTCCACAAATGCTAAACTTATAAGTGTTGGCATTCTTAAACGATAAATGCGAAAAAAATTGATTAACATGGTTGAATTTAATTGACAACATACATTTCAAAATAAATAAAATTCCCAAAAATTTCCTTAAGAAAAACTACGTGGTTCGTAATGACTTATTAAGAATAATCCGAAGTTTCAAATTATTAGTTTAGAATAGAAATAAAATATTTGATTTGAATAGTACTGAGTTCATCTCGCCCCAAATAGTCGGGTCGCATCATTTAGCTCTCATCATCTGAAAAATGGAAAATGTAATGATAACATAGAATGACCAAACGTCCAGTAACCAAACCCTATGCATATGTTGTATTGATATACATCTTAATTACTTTAAAATAAATGACTTCCTTCAATATGTACCCCCTTTTCTTTCATTTCTTAAAAAAAAAAAAACATTAACATTAGCATTGATATTAACATTGTGAGCTCACTTTAGTGTATCGACTAACCATTCAAAATTCAGTGTGCAATTATTATTTGGAACTTGATCGAGTCCTACTCGTAGTACTATTAGTATTATCATTGAACATTGGTCGTATGCCCCGGTCTCCCAGGCTATATTTCCCACTCAAGCCTTTCATGACACACACACACACACACACACACACACCTCATAACAAAACATTTAGGATACAAATCTTTAAAAACATTACTTGATTGGTTGACATTTGAAATACTTTTATTTCTTGAAACTTCATGTATGCTTATGGATACATTGACATGCATAAGTATATAATCAGAAACATTGATGACATAAAATATAGGCTCCATTTGGTAGGGATTAAAATTCAATTAAAATTGAAAATATGATCGTTATTGGGTCCCACTCATCTAATAAAAGTCAACAATAACGACTAATTTTTTCAATTTTAATCCGATTTTAATCTCTACCGAACTGTTATATAATAATCAATGTTAACATAAGGGTAAATAAGATCACACATCTATCCATTTAACCATATATGATATGCTTGTGAAACGAGGGAGGTTTACTTACTTTGAATCATAGCAATTTACTTTTAAAATGGCAAGTGGAGATGTTCTTAGCCTCCATGATGCCAACGCGCCCCAAATCCTAATTCATTACCATTTAATTAGGAACTTCAACTAAATCCACCTTTAAAAATATCATTAAATCAAATAGGTACTAAATAGTTATCACTAAAATATTAATCCATTTTACAATATTTTGAGGTTGTACTGAAAGAACAATAGTCAAATTTACCGTCAGAAATTCTAGTTTTATACCCACAAAAAATTAGTAGAATTTGTGTATCCATAAAAACGGAGAAATTTATTTAGATGTTATTTCACGGATGAAAATTTGAGTGAATAGATTTTTAAAGTATGTTTGGCATGACTTATAAGTATTGTGAGCATACCAACTTACAAGAAGTAAAAAAATGACAAGTTTTAGCCGTGTTTGTCATCCATTTTCTCAAGCATCATTTGCCACAGTAAACAATCTCCACTACATATTCACCCAATAAAATATTCTACACACAAATTAATAAAATTACTTTATTTTTCAACCACACAATTACTAAAAAATATTATTCAAAACTCTATTTCTTCTCCCAAAATGGGAGACAAACATGCCTTTAGGTAGGTTAAATATATTCTGTTTTAATTTTTTAAAAGTGGATTGATTTTATGTTAATACCTGATTTTCTGTTTTCTTAAGATTAAAGTAAATGAACTAATAAATTCTTATGTATTCATTCATTTAAAGTTTAAACACTTTATATCCACACAACTTCTTATGTATGTACGAGATATGTAAAAAATTGTGTGGATATATAGTGTTTAAATGAATGAATTTATTAAGGACAATATTGAAATGTGATGTGGATGGAAATAATAGATATTTTATTTTAAATTTTAGAGTTTTAATATGGATAGATATATAACTTCTGTGGATGTAAATAACTGCTCTTGTAACGATAATATTTTTTTAATGTAATTTTTAGCAAAAATATAGACGCACCTTATCAACTTTTCAAATGGTCAGATTTCAATTTTTTACTACACAATTCACGCGATCCACAATTTTTATTATTCAATTTTCAAATATATATATATATTATTAATTTTTATCAAAATTTGTTGTCTATCAAACCTCTAAGTAAATGAAAACATGACTTTGTGACTACATTTGATTTTACCCCTATTTGACCTCGATTTTTCTAAACTTATTTTTTCCTTGAACTCTTTTTTTATTGTACATTTTATAAAATTCATAACTTTTATCCAATTTTTAACTATATATTTTATCAATTTTTTCAAAATTTATTGAAAACCTGAAGGGGGCTCAATTTTCTCATTTTAAAAACTAGCCGATTCCAGCGAAAGGAAATGACTAGAGAATGTCAGAAAATATAGAATGATGATCCATTGCCACCAAGTCAACTGATTGAGGACTAATTCTGTAATTATATCTAAATATAAATTTTATTCCTGTCCCTTCTGACGTTAAACCCTAATTCCATTATCATCAACAAAGCAGCACATAGTACTGCCCGCCATGGCTGCTTCCGATGGATTATCGCGTAAGAAGCTGAAGAGAGGCGGCAAATACAGTCTTTCCGACCTGAAAACTCTAGGCCAACAGCTCCTCTCCTCGAGAGCTCACGTTAACAATCTACCGATTCTCCTCTCTTTCATCAGCCCGTCTACTCCTCCACACTACGCTCTCGAATCTCTCCTATCCTTGCAGTCTTTTTTCACCCCTATACTCCCGGAACTCCCTTCGTCTGCTTTCTCCAAGACGTCCAATGACTCAAATCCGGACCCTGAATTCATCTACCGCACGTGGCTTCGCTCCAAGTTCGACGACCTCGTGCAGTCCCTCATTGAAGTTGCTATTTCCTCCCAGTCTGACGATACTCTTCGTGTATGGAATTAATATATGTTTTTTGCTTTCTTCAAATTTTCTACTGTTTCCTTGTTATTTCTAAATGGCTTCGATGTGTTCAATCTATGAGTAGGAGCTCTCACAGCTAAAATTGTAATCATGATGATGTTTTTAACAGGAAGTTGTTCTGGAGACAATAATGGAGTTTGTCAAAGTGGGTAATGGGGGAAAGTTTCATTCTGCTATTTATCACAAGCTTCTTCATTCCATTGTGAGTAATAATTTTTAGATTTAATCTGCCTATAGCTAATTTTATTTAGTGTCATATTGGTGACAGTGAAGCCTGCTTAGTTCCCAGTTGTTCTGCAAAAGGACGACTCTTTTTTGTAGGGACTAAAATGACATTGTATAGTGAATGTTGAGTCAGAGGTGAACATTAGCATGATTCGAGCCTTTATTATTTCACTGTTGAAATCTTCATACTTGTACTTGATCCTAGGTAAATATGGGATAAGGCATTGATGAATTATGTTGAGTATAAAACCTATTAGAAATAGTTACCAGGGGTGCATACCCATATGTTGGTAATTTGTCCCAGCAAATCTATATCCTATTAGAAATAGTTTCCAGGAGTGCATACCCTGTGTTGGTAATTTGTCCCAGCAGATCTATACTTCTTCTTTCTCTTTGGGTGCTGATGGCATAAAATTTATGTTCGTTCACAATCTTTCTTTTAGTTTGATTTTATTTATTCCAATTTATTTTGTAGTAGCTTTTCTAATTGGATTTCTTCATTTCTCCCTTTCTCTATTCTGAAAACCAAATAACAGGAGATAAAATTAATTCTCTTTATGTACATGTTTAATGTAATGGGAAAGTTTTTGTCTATGTTATTAAATGGGTTATTATAGGCAAGTTTTATGCCTAGACTAATTATGCTTTGTGGTATTGAGTGTTGGTCACAGAGTGAAGTTTACGGACAAGGTTGTGGCTCACCTCCTTTGCAGGAAGAGTTAATGCTCTTTGGATATTTCGGTTTGACATTACATCACACCCAAAACAAAATGAAGGGAGCTACATGATATGTCCGTTAGATGAGTGAAGTGAGGATGTTTAAGATAGGCGTTTAATCATACTAGAATTGATATCGAAGTTAATGCTAAGTTATTGTTTGGTCGTGGTACATCTTATGTAGACTTAAAGATGCTCCAATTACAAGAGCAATGGGATACCAATAGACATTACGTGAGGGAGATGTATATAGAAATTAATTTGACCTGGTGCAATTGTTAGAGCTCTTAATTTATTGGATGATTAAATGGTCCAGTTGGATCATGTGTATCATGAATAAGGCTTATCATGTACTAATAAATTGGTTATCAAAGTAGAAGCTTGTTTCAGAGAAATTACAATCCCATTATAATTTGAAGGTCAAAGTAGAATATTAATTTTAACCACACATTATGTAGGATCTCAACTACTAACTTATTATCCACGAATGTGTGATCCACTGCTCCTTTTCATTATAACCCAGTCATAATTTCAGGGAAACAAACAAGCACTAAAAATAAGACATTTCGTGCTTTATTTCATATTTTTTTATAAACTACTTATGCTTGCAGGTCCACTCTATGTTGACCGTTGGTGATTCTTTATTAGATTTGCTTGCGTCGAAGTATTTCAATTACATTGATGTCCGGTATGATATTCTTATGCACGTGTTAATAAAGTTTGTTTACCCTGTATTGTCAATGTGTTTGCTATAAATTCTAGTTATAATGAGAATTCATATTTCACTTCAAGCATCTTTTTGGCTTTGCGTTGCTAAGATATTACCAAAAACAGATTGCTAGACCGAGATATCTCATTGAAGCTACATATTGTTCAAGAAATGCTTCCTTTTATTGCTCCCCTTCCATTGGAAATATTTGTGCTGCAGTAGCATAAATATTCTTAGAACCACTTTAGTCTTGGAGAAAACATACGTTGATTCAACTTACTTGTGCAGTTAATGCTGTCTTGTCCAGGTATTTCACTTTCATTATCCTGGAAAAGCTGGCTCGAACTTTGGAGGCAAAAGGTATCTCTCCTAGTCATACTTTTGACCATGGTGGTGACGTTTCACCTAAGAATATAAAATGAAATATACATAGACCTCATCTCCTTGGAAGTACCTATAGTTCTATATCTTTTAGACATAATGATTTATTTTCCCACAGAAGACAAGAAGGGAATTTCAGGCGTTTACGATGGGAGCCAGTCAATAACGAGGTTAGTATAGTTTGGGTCATGGATACAGTAGGCTTTTTAATTTGACATTATATTGTTCATAATTTTTCATATTTTTTTGGGGAAAAATACAATGATGTCATTGCAATAGCTTCTAAGTCAATTGGGAGACCCAAAGTCGACCTATTCTTTTGTACACAGTGGTGCACCAGTTCTATTTAGAGAATTGGAGTTGCTGCCGAAAATGATATTTCTAGTTGTTTCACATGGTCTTGCAACGTGGACACAAACACCTGAGATGAAATACCCACCTATAAATGACTCCGGATCTCAAACATTCTGCCTTGTTCTCAAGGCTGAAAAATTTACTGTCCATGTTCTTAAAGTTGCTATTATGAAAACTCATTATGCTTACTTGGAATAATTAGCCATCCTTTTAGCATAGAAGTGATTTTCTGTAGTATTTTTGGGGTTCAACTTTCTTCTCGTCCATTATAAGTACTGTTGTGGTAATTTTTTATTTTTAGTATAGAAGTGACTTGCACTTACTCTAGGCATTTTTCTCTTAAGCCCCTGTTTGATGACCGTTATTTGGGATTTTCAATGTTTTGAATAGTGAATTTTTGGAGAATGTGGTGTTAAAAATAGGGGCTTATTTTTTGTTTTGTTTTTCCTGGGGTTGCGGTGGGTTTGAGGGAGTTTCAAAGATTTTGATAAGCGTATGTGTATGTTTAAATTGTTCGTGCTCTTTAAACTGGCCAGGTTGTTGAGAATACTCGGCTTTCATAATATCAAGGTCATGCTACTTCTAGATTCAAGCAATGAAGTTTGTCAATCTGCCTCAAGGATTTGTAAATGTTAAACATCTATTGTTGGGCGTTTGACGGTGCCCACATAAAATGTTAAACTTACAATACTAGTGGATTTGTTCGCACATATATTTTGGCTTGAGATGGAAAAGGATAAATGATAAAATCATGGAAGCTGATTACTATCGCACTTTATGATTAAATTACTTCTGGAACTCATAATCTAAACCAGCCATCCTCGCTAAATATTCTATTTCCTGTGAAAATCTTGAAGTTACCACATGTTGATACTGTAAAAAAATGTAACTTTTTATAGTCAACTTTCCTTCCAGTTTTGAATTGTTTTTTATTGAAGTTTTTGTCAATCATGGAGTCTGATACTTACACCATTGTGTTTGTAGCATGGAGCTTTCTATTCACAAGATACATAATTTGCTCTCTCATATCCCAGCTCTAGAAGCTTCAGATGAAAATTCGGAATATGAAATGTGGAATGGTTTTGGTAATAGCTTTTGACTTTCTCCTTGATGCTAAATCTAACAATTCTTTGTACCAAGTTTATTTTTCATCATCATTTTTTAGTACCACACTATATTTCTTGTATCTAAATCAAGGAAGAAAATTTTATGGTGAATGCAATCTCTTCATGCACGGTGCACCTAAGTTGGAACCAAAAGACTTACATGATTATCATTGTTAGTGTTTGGTTGCTTGAAAAATTTAGTTTGCAAGAATGAACTATATTGTGATATCTTTAGCAGTGAAGAATGATAATTGCACATTGCTAATAGCAATAGAAGACAATGGATGGTTTCCTTTTGATTTATGCAGTGATAGTATTTTGAACAATAGTAAGTTTTTGAGAGAGCTTCAGGAGCTTCCATACTTCGGTATCCAGAGTATTTTTGTAATCATCAAACTTTCTGGGAAAAATAAAACAAAGCCCTTATCCGAGCCCCATTTTTTAAATACTCATTTCTTGCAAACTTATTTTCAACCACATTCTTCCCAAAAATAAATTTTACACGTAAACTCAAAATGTTTTTCTACATTTTAACCACACATCCTTGAAAAATTATTATTAGAAAATCCATTTTTACAAAAAAAGAGGCTCAAACAAGGGCTAATATTTTTCCAGGAAGGTTTAGTTTTGGCGATTTATGGTGGAATCTAAATTGAGGAGAATCTGCCAGTTTCAATAATTAAGCTGTATCGCATTGAAGAGAAGTGGCTCACTTGATAGAGGATATTCACAAGTCACTTCTATAAGATCGTACAGATAATTTGTTTGGAAATATTACTCTCTGGGAGATCATAGGAGTATCTCAATATTTTGTATTTGACTTGTAGTGGTTTCAACTCAGGTTTTGTACATCATTTTCTCAAGAATTTGCTAAATGCTGTAGGTTTTACCAATTATGTTCAATAATTTTCTTATAGCGTCCTGGTTGTCTTCCATCTTATCCCAGTTAACCTGCAATTTCTTTATTCACTGACTACAGCTTGAGTTTGTTCTTATCTTTGTAAATCAGGCATTTTCGTTGAAAAAAGCAATCACAAAGAACTTAATGACATGGAAGATAAACGGATAAAATCTAAGAAGTCTAGTGATAAGGTACATTCTAGTAAGAAATTCAATAAAAACGATAATGCGCTGAAACACTGTCATTTTAATAAAGCAACGAACTTCTATCAGAGACTGCCGCTTATTTTATTCTAGGCACTAGGCAGTAAGTTTTTTGGTATTTTTCAGGTTTTATCAGAGAACAATATTGCGAAGAAGATGAAACTGAAGTTTACTAAAGCCTGGATATCATTTCTCCAATTGCCACTTCCTCTTGATGTATACAAGGAGGTAAAAACAAAAAAAAATTATCATTGAGTTCATTCCATATTATTAAAAAAAGGTATCTGATTATGTATTTTTATTAAGGGAATTGGTTTTCAAATATATTCTGCACTTCATCTGTACATATTCCGACATTCTAGCTGTGTGGCTTAATCTTTGTTCTGTAGTGGTCTAGCTACTGTTTATAAATCTTTGTTCTTGAAAAAAACAGCTTTTGCAAGAATGAATCAGCCTTTACGTTTATTGATCTGAATTTGGTTAGTCATAAATAATTCGACATGTTATGACTAAACTCTTGGGTTAACTTTTTATTGTTGTGGAATGATGAAATTGTTTTCATTGAATCTTCATATTCAGTAAAGGCTTAAAATTCTCAATAAACTGGGTGAATATGATCATGAAATGCAAATAGTTTGATCTGAAAGTAACAAGCTGACTTTCAATTCTTGCCGTCTTTTAAAAAATTATATTTGAGCTCGTGAAAAATAATATTACGATGCTGACCCCAATATTGGAACAAGGCTTGATTTTCTGCATGTTTTGAGCTCTAAGCGTGGTGAAAAATAATATTACGACGCTAACCCTATTATTGGAACAAGGCTTGATTTTTTGCATGTTTCCCATAGCTCATTATAATTTAAGATGGTCAAATATATTTTTTTATCAACGCATTTCATAGGACCCTCAACTACTACTCACTTATTATTCTTAGATTCCGAAGGAACGTATAATCACTTAAATATTAATTTGAAGCATACCCAAGCATGCTCTTTGTTGTTGTATTTGAGTTCTAATTAATACTTCTATCATGATTTCTCGCTTTCTTCACATACCTGCCATTTGATGATCAGGTTCTTGTTACACTTCACCAGAATGTCATTCCTCACCTCTCTAAGCCAATCATGTTATGGTAAAATATGTATTGATTTGTCATTTACTTATATTTTCTTGATTATTCGATCCTTCACATTTGACTACTATTTTAAGTGTTCTTAATCTATGATATGCAGTGATTTCTTGACCCGATCATATAATATTGGTGGTGTTGTGAGTGTTATGGCTCTAAGCAGCCTATATGTTCTCATGACAAAACATGGTCTTGAATATCCAAACTTCTACGATAAACTTTACGCTCTATTGGAACCCTCTATTTTCATGGCAAAACACAGGGCAAAATTCTTTCAGGTAATTGTGAATATTCTTGTTTCATTTTTTGTGTCAAAGTATTGCTCTACGTCATCTTGGAATCTTATTAATGAGTTCAGATCTTAAATTTCACAACTACTAATTGCTGGTCTTAACCAAGTTGAATGGATATATGTAAACTTAAGGATTGGACACGGTTATATACCTGCCAAAAGAAAATCATTATGGAATCTATACCGCTCTGTTAGTTTATTGTTTATATTCTTCTTTTAACTTTAAGTTGACATTTAGAATTTTTTGGCCAAGATATTTACACCATCGTGGTTGTTGAATCGATAAATACACTCAGCGAGTCTCACCCTCCGGTTTGCGAAGCATAAGCGATATGCGAGGGATAAGAATATAGAAAAGGCTTAACCAAGTATAGACGAGCCATTCCCCATCTAAACTGGCTAAAAACCGTTAAGGTGCACGTGGGCAAATACTCGAAGCTTGACTTTAAAGCCAATAAATGGAAGGCACGTAAAGTAATGAATCAAATGTGATACTATAAGGGTGGGTGTGATTGTAAGCATGAAATTTGCATGGAAAAAAATAAGTTATAGGTAATTCAATCGCCTAGAACTTATTTGCATGAAAATTATTAATTGAATGTGTTTGATTAGTTTAATTTTCAATCTAGAAAATGTTATACTTGTTCATTTTTTATTGGTGGGTAGATGAGGGGGTAGAAGAGATTGAATTGCCTGGAAAATAAAAATTTAACCCCCAAAGAAATTATTTTCCTTGTTTTCGAGGAAATTATGGTCACGTGATCAACTTTTGAAAAATACTTTTTATGGAAAAAATGTCAATCAAACACCTCAAAAGTAGGAATTTGGGTGAAAAATGTTATTTTTCATGGAAAATAAAGCCAATTAAACGCATTCCAGTAGAATTAGTTAGAAGTTGATTAATAAGAGGTCTCCATCTGTCGTTTTTCCTAAATGACCAAATCGCCCTAAAGCTATAAGGAAAATCTACAAGTACTTTCGTCTAAGAGAAAGAAAGCGTGCACAATTTAAACATCTTCCTCCTGAATAGTCAGTTCTGTAGCTGCGGTTTGAGTATCAAAATTATCGAGTTTAGGAGGTGAAAATTTTGGCTAGGTGAAAGGAATGTTAATCTGTTTTTTATCAACAACACATTGGCTCTGTCTGTAGGAACCTTGAGCTAAGTAAACCACGAAGTTATGTGATGGAATTGAGAGAACCCTGAAATTTGCAGAAATGAGTCAAATGGAAGAAGATCCGATAGAAAATAAAAGTGTCAGAAGTTGAAATAGAAGAGTTCAGCGACGATTCGGCTGATAGTGACACCAATCCAAAGCGAAAGTGGCAAGAAACATCGGTAGAATCTCAAGCTATCACTCCGATGCCGACACCAATGGAAAAGATTGCATATAGCGAAAGCTGTATAGGAAATGGCGGAAAACTAGCGGTAGAAAATGCGTATCTACATGCAACAAATGAGTATTCAAGGGAAAGTTGGCAGGATAAAATCGGCCAAGGAGAAACAAAGCTTGTTACTAGTTTCTTTTCAGAGAACAGTACAACTTACCGTCATCACAAACTTGCAATATTACATCAGAGGAGAAGTAGAGGAAACAACTGATTAACAGATTTGCTCTGGAGAGACTTGTGGACAAAGTGAACTTTCATGATTAAAAATATTACCAACGCAATCATTGGGGAGATCAAAGAGTGGAAAGCTTTGACAATTCTTAAAATATTCACCTTGTATAGAGAATTCAAAGGCCAATTTGCATAGGAGAAATATGATAAGAAGGAAGGTTCGATGTACCAATTACCATCAGATGATCAGCGATTGGCTACCACGGATATAAGCAGTTATAGTAACATTCGATAAAGGCAAGATGAGACATGCATCAACAAAGAGGAGAATCCCTCGAGTGATTTCACACGTTTTAAAAATGAAATGATGAAGCGAGAGATACTCTGTAGAATGGTTTGTTCAAGAAGACTCCCTTCTGGCAAGAGGCCATCAAAAGGTATCTATGTTCCTTCCACCAATTAATAGATTTAATACGCAATGAGATCTAGGTAGATGATATCCTCAATAATCGAAGGAGGTAGAAGCAAGGTTACAAGGGAGAATTCAGGAGAGAAGCTTCTACGTTTGCATCTGGATGGCCTTGATTGCAATATCATTCTTTGTAGCACCCTCGTAGGTTATAAACAAAGCATGTCTTCCCCTTAGAGGACAAAAGGCAAAATTCTATAAAACCCACTACACAAGAAGCCACGATACGAACGAATGCTTTGGAGTGTTTAAAATGGTAAAGCTTCGAAGCAAGCTGCAGAATATGTATATGGCCTAGCAAAAGGATGGGATAAGAGAGTGAAAGAAAGGTGCGTGCGAAGGCATTTTAAGCGTCAATCAATGTCGCGAACTCTCAATCCTCAATGAGATAAATCAATATTATAATCAAACTCCTTGTGTAGGCAAAGATACAAGGAATGTGCACAGTACACACTCCCAAATGAAGGAGCCTGCATTTAAAAACTTCTGGATTAAAGGTAATCTTGAAAATTGCATCCCTTTCAATTACGGTTAATAAATTTGTAAGGAATCATATATCCCAAGCCATCATAGCCTGCGATAGCCTTAATAGACATCTTTCCCCCGTGAATACTCCATTTGGAAATATTTTTGGCCCAATGCAAGATTGTTGCCTTCGGGCACCCATTGTTTAACATCTTATATGATGTCGCAGAAAAATATTTTGTTAAAAAGGGACATTGTCCTGATAATAAAGTTGGGAAAGGAGACAAAATGTTCAGAGGAGATATATGCTTGAAAGGTCTTATTTAGAAAAGTATCTGATGTTGTGAAAGGTAAGTTGAAAAACCTACCTGCTAAAGATAACTTTGCAAGTACTAGGGGAAGCAAAACAATCAAAACAATGTTGGACCTTAAGAAAGGTTGCAATAATGAGAACTGTTAACAAAAGACGAAGTTTATAGCGCTATTTCTTAATAAAAAGCGAGTTTTTTTTCGGTCAATTGCGAAGTTAATTAAAGGCCAAAATTCTCCCCTAAACGAAATTTCGAGGCGAGGCTTATACCTTTAAAGAAATCTGAGGACTAATTGTTATCCTAAGATAACTTTTTATTAGGAGCGAGATCACGTTAGCTCTTATCTGAAGTTGATGTTGTGATAGATTGACATCCAAAGTTGATGTAATGACATATTGTAATTGTGCTTTAAGTGTTAATGTAATGAGAAGCCATGGCAAAAGACACGACAATAATCCTTCATCCATTATTTTGCTACTAAGAATGATTAATAAAAAAAATTCGTATTCATCAAATTGTATTGTTGATACACAATTGTCTTAAATGCATTTACGCGAAGTGTACCTAAAGATCAAATGAGTAAAGCAGTACGAGCTTAAATTGATTGCCGCATGTGCAAGTTTACACAAAATATCAATGAAATTCCACCAACATATTGCCAAAAGAGCAATTTTATACAAAAAAGCAATGAAATGTCGCTACTACCAAATGATGAGATAGAAATAAGCTATTAACAAACGATGAGATATAAATAAGCCATCTTTCTAAATTAACCGGGGCTGAAGATTTCTGAAAGTTGGATTATCTTGGTTAACTTGAACTCCTTCCCCATAGGAAAAAGATGGGGGGGGGGGGGGGGTGTGTGCGTGTGTGTAGAAGTATCAATTGGCTTAGTAAAAGCCACAACCCCACTTGAAGGTTTGAAAATCCGTAGGGTAAAAAGAGTCGGTACGAATAAGATACTTTGGGGATTCATGATTGGTTTGGACCCATTCGGTATTTTTCTCTTCCTTTCGGGATCCCAAATCGGACCCGGTGAAGTGTGAGGCATGGATTTGTAGGCGATGATCCTAAGGCCCCCAATTACCTTAACAAAGGAAAAGCCATCCTTTCAATTATGCACTTTATTGGGAGTAATTTCAAATTTTGGGCATGTCTCAAGAGAGCGAGTGGAAAGATGGTAGTACCATTTCTGTGGGTTTGCTTTATTTCCCACCTTCACAAGATGGTAAATGGATTGAAATACATCTAGTGAAAGCTCTCCTTCCAAACCCGCGGTATTCCATAACAAAAACGACCCAACGATATAGGCTCACCCATTTAGGGTAAGTTGAGTAGGAGCGATCTTGAAGGAAGAAAGAATATCAGGAAAAATTAATGGAAGAGGACTCTTAAGCCGCATATTCATCGAATGCTTATGTATAACTATATAATCATGAGGAAGGTAATCCGCAATTTGAAATTGTCTAGGACGTAGCAATTCTATGTCGTTCGGGATGTCAAAACAATCTCGAATTTCGTCCAAATCTTTTTATGTAATAATGTTAAATATCTTCGAGGCTTCAAAAACCTCTCTATCGCTAACATTAAAATCACTTGAATCACTTAAATGCTCGTGAACCTGCTCAACCCTAGGCTGAGAACTACCCTCGGTTTAAAAAGCTTTTAGTTATAGTTGCCTCAATCCGTTGGAATTCCACAGAAGAGGTGCATTACGGGAGGTATCCCCAAGTCTTAAGAGCTTTTTACCTTAAGAGTCATGTGACAATTATGGTAGTCACTCGGAGAAGATATTGTAACAAAGAGAATCATAAGAGCGAGATGATAGAATTTCCAAATGAAGAGAATATAGCACAATAAGTGAAAAGTAACGACAAAAAAGTAAGGATAATCATGAGGGGTTGCTCAATTGGTCAGGCATTGGGTTTGCTCCCTAATAGTTACCAGTTCGAGTCCCCTCAAGGCCACTGAGGTGAGTACTAACCGTAAATTTCAGAGCCCCGTGGGATTAGTCGAGGTGCGCGCAAGCTGGTTTGGAAATCCACGGTCATAAAAAAAAAAAAGGATCCCAAAAAGAGGAAATAACGTATTTATAGGTTCTAACAGGGATCGTGAGCCATCGGATTGTATACTTAAACAATAGCAATCATTCAAATTATCCAAATGATCGCAATCATTGAATATTAACTTCCCGTTTGACCTCCATTTTTAGTGTAGAATGTATTTTAGAATAGTAGATTGATGGAGAATGTGTAGTTAAAAATGAAGGAAAAGTTTTTGGATTGCATATAATATTATTTTATTGAAGAATGTGATTGAAAAAAAAGAGAGAAATTTATTTTAAGAAAAATGGGGATCAAACGAGCCCTAAGAGGTGCTCGATCAAGAATTTAGAGGAACGGACATGATGGCACGTGATTGACGTGCAAAAAATTGCCACAATCATAGCATGTCCCCTCAATACAACTAATGCATCCTCAACAAATTAAAAGGCATACACCAATAATATCTATAGGTTTGCAGTCTAACAAGGCAACAAGTCCTAAATCTAATAAGAATATTAAAATCAAATTTCGGGAACTATTTGTTGAATAAATAAATACACTCTGAGAGCCTCAAACTTTGCTTGCGCTTTAAGCAATATGCCAGAGATAAAAATATAGAAAAGGCTCGCACCAAGTATAGATGAGACATTTCCCCATCTAAGCTGGCTAAAAATCGTTATTAAAGTGCACATGGGCAAGTATTCGAAGCATGACTTTAAAGCCAAAGAAAGAAAGGCATGTAAGCTAATGAATAAAACGTGATACTATAATAGAATCAGTTATAAGTTAGCCAATATAAGGCTGCCATATGCCATTTTTCCTAAATGATCGAGTTGCTTCAAAACCCCGAGGAAAATCTAAAAATACTCCCACCCTGGAGAAAGACTGCATGCACAATTCAAAAATCTCCCTCCAAATAGCCATTTCTCCTCTTGCTCCGATTTGAGCATCAAAACCACTGAGGTTTGGGGGTGAGAATTTGGGTGAGAGGAATTTATTGATCTGATTTTTATCGTCAACGGTGGTCATGTGACCATGCTTGTGAATGGGGCAATCACCTTCATATGTGTCATCTTTTGTCTATACTCATGCCACATGAACCATTTTTTGAAATGTGATCCTTGCTTCAAAATATTGATTCAAATGAGGTCTATGACTACTATTGCTTGTGCATTTTTCTTTATACTAGTATTGTAATTGAGGAGAAGATTTTATGGTCCATGATTGAGTTGTGACATCTTTGTTAGCTCTATCTTCAAAGAAAGTAAAATGGATCCTTTTGCCAGATTTTAACATATAATGCAAGGCATCTAGTCTCTATTATTGCTTTTTCCATGGCTATTGTTGTGCTAACTCAAATGCACCAATGTTTTTCCACATTGATCAGGTGTAACTGTCATATACCATTAGCAAAAAGAGGACTAATTTTATTCATAACATCCTTTCTATTTTGCAAATAAGGCTTAATTTGTTAGTCCTTCGGTGTAGTGAAATAATCTCTCTAACTGCATTATGTGATTTACAGCTTCTGGATTCATGCTTGAAATCACCACTTCTTCCAGCATACTTGGCAGCTGCTTTTTGTAAGAAACTGAGTAGACTTGCACTCTGTGTTCCTCCTTCCGGTGCATTACTCATTGTTGCTTTAGTTCACAACCTTCTGCAGAGACATCCTTCAATCAACTGTTTGGTGCACCAAGTGAGAAGAAAACAATCTTTTTTTTTTCCATTTGTAGTCTATATTGTTTTTATATTACTGGTTTGCCATGAAGATTTCGTTCATTTTCATATTGTGACAAATCATTTCATCAAATTATGCAAGTTGTGAGGAGAAACCTCATTTTACTGGACTCTTTCATTATTCCCTTTCTGCCCATAATATATGCAGGAGCTACTCCCCCCCCCCCCCCCCCCCCCCCAAAAAAAAACCCCATTGGGAAGACAACGTAAAGATGATATTCAGATTGACAATGCTATTTTCTGCCCATCAAGGGTGATTGAATTTTTTTGGGAAGTCCAAAAAGTTCTTGATGATATCTATTGGCTTTTACGGCTGAATGTTGGCAAGATATTTTGTGGGTGGTAGTGTAGAATGGAATACCACGTCAATAAAATGGGTACAAATTACAGAAGCCTGCGTGTCTAAGTGATCAACAAACTTCATGTGACCGAGAGAGTGCTCACAAGAATCTACTATAATAATTCTTGATCAATACATCTTGCCTAAGTAAATCATCTGTTGGTATGTAATCTGTCCTGAAATGTCCATTTTATTAGAAGGTAAGATAACAGGCCTAAAAGGAGGTCCAAAAAATTATAGTAAGCCAGGTGGTGCTAGAAGTGATTTCCCTTTTGTTGTTTGTCCACTTGGAGAAAATAATCTACTTGTATTTGTGTTATAATATTTTTCCTATAAGCTGGGGCAACCACATAGAAAATAATATTTCCGTATATGTGTGTTATATCGTTTCTCCTTTGACCTGGAGCGACCACTTATAGAGTATAACATACACAATCATATATCATTATGGGGGGTTTGGTTCATGATATATTTTGCTAACTTCATCGCATCTGTCTTTATATGAACTCTTTTCCCTCTAGAATGCCTCAATAATGTTCAAGCCGTGTTCTTTTGGGATATTTTAATTGATAGATGTTTCATGTTCGTGCTCTTTCTTGAGGGATTAGTGATAAGATTTATGATCTTTTATATTCCATGTAGTTAAATCATCTATCTTTTACCATAGGCTAACCTTCCATATTTTTTCTTCAATAGTCATTAGTCAACACATTTATTTAATTGAGAAATATGATTTGTAAACTTTTGAATAATCTCTCTGTCATGGTTATAATAGTAGCTCGAGACAATGGATATGGGGGTGTGAAAAAAATATTTGCTTTATTATCCTGGCTTCGACCCTGAAGATGATAATGACTTATATCTAATAATCATTTTCAACACAATGAGTACTTTACTATCTAAAATGTTGTTAGAATGAGAATCTTGAAATTCACAAAAAGGGAAAAAGAAAAACCATGACTTTGAAGTTTGAACACAGTGAATACATGCTTAGTTATGCTTAAGTCTGTGCCTTGAAAGAATGGTAGATGATGTTTTAAATGCTCGCTTGCTTTTTTCATTCCTTTTAAGGGTTGACTAGTGTGTTTGATATAATATTACTAATGCTGTGTAGGAACGTAGTCGTGAAACTACAGAAGAGGCTTCTGGAGAAGAAAAACACAATGTTGACGATGAAAAGAACTCCAGTGCTAACAGGGATTTGTCTGACAAAAAACCAGGCATTGATCATTTTAACAACGAGGAAAGTAATCCCAAAGAAACTAATGCCATAAGTAAGTTCCAATTTTTTCTTTTATGATTTTTATATGTATGTGAGCGTCAAAGATGCAACATGAACAATTGTTGTATTATAAGAAAAACATCTTTGAGGAATGATTAAAGTTAAAATAACAAAATTACATGGATGCAATAAGTGCCAGGTGCAACCGCATGCCGTTGTTTCTTTATTTATATGCAGATATTCTTCTTATATTAATTAGATTGTTAATGGTGATTATAAATCATTCAAAAAGAACTAAGCCCCTGTTTGGTTTGGATTAAAATCCAATTAAAATTTCAAGTCAAAGTCAACAATTAATTTTAACCACACATTTCATAAGATCAATAATTTTTATCAAAATTTACTAAAAATCTAATTTAATGTGGAAAACAAGGCTTCCCAGGAGACTCTCCGTGTTCATTTTCGTTTAAATAAAAATTGAGGCTGCTAATCCTTCTCTTTGCCACCAAATCCATGTTGCAATGGTCAATTGCTAAGATAAATAGCTAGTGGCAAGGCGTTTGAAACCTGTCTAAAAAGGGAAAAATGTCTCTGGGTCTTTCTTCGATATCCGAAGGTCCTTTGGTCCTGAAGTTTCTTCTGCATACTCCCTGTCCACCTCTTGAATAATTGTCATTGATGACTAGCCTCTCCACTTCTTAATGGCTTTGCCCCACCGGTTTGTATACTGTACTTGGTATGGCTGAAGTATATATTGATAAGAGGAGATACAGCTACAGTTGGGCCCACTTTCTGGGATATTGGTTTTCTTCTTTTGGTTGAAAGTCCTCGTTCACGCTTTCATCTGTTGGTTAACTATGGATGTCAAAGTGCTCAGTAGTGCAGAAATTTGGGAGTGATAGCTTCTTAAAGACACATGCCTAGTAATTTTAATTTTGTATACGAGGTGGTTTTTTATTGATATTGTAGCATATCCTCTACTGCCCGTCCAATAAACACACAAGATCTGCTGTATTTTTTATGGTTAAAAGTATAATTTTATATCAATGGCAATATTTGGCAGGGAGCTCTCTCTGGGAGTTGGATACTCTGCGACATCACTACTGCCCTCCTGTTTCAAGGTACATGTTTTATAACATGATCTGTGTGAATGTGCACACTTAATGCCTTTTACATATATTTCTCGATTTATCTTCTGTTAATAATTTATCCTCTTCATTGTGGGATCAGGTTTTTTTTGTCCTTTGAGAACGATTTGGCTGTCAGAGGGAAAACTGCTGAAATTGCAGTTATGGATTTCAGTTCTGGTTCATATGCAACAATTTTCAATAACGAGGTACTTTGCTTTATTACACAAGACATTTATATGTCGTTGATTGTCATATACGATTAACATTATTTGTTTGGTTGAGGGGTTTTCCTTTAACACGTTGAAGTTATGTGACTTCATTTCTGCATTAGGTTTCAGGAACTAAATTATGGGTATTTTTTAGTATTGCAAGTCTGGTCTGTTTCTTGTTTTTAATGATTTAAGAAGGATCAACACAGCTAATCTTTAACCCACATTAATCTGTTTACCTTGGTTTTTCATGCAACTTCATGGCCCGATTTAGTTTTACGTTTCAACTCATTTCTGGTGGATTATAGTTGCTGATGCAGCATGCACTTTTTATTTTCTGCAATTGACCCTCCGAATATAAATTGTTCTCACAGATGAGACGAAGGGTGAAGCAAGTCCCATTGGCATTCTATAAAGCAACTCCATCGTGTTTGTTCTCCGAGTCTGACTTTCCTGGTTGGACATTCAAATTGAAGGATGAGGAACAAATTAGCTTTAATCAATAGAGTACAGTAGTAAGTACATCTGAGGACAAGAATTTTATAAACTGCATCAGCGCATAGAGAGCTCATGAAGCAAATTAAGGCTGACTGTAAAAGAAAATTCCGGCAATCCTTGTTCTTCGTGCTGCTGTGTCTGGAAGAAGTTATTCTGCCTTTGTGCCCATTTACTTTCTCTTTAGTATTTTAATGTAATGGGTTGATTCCCAAGAGACCAGTCATTTTTTTCTTTTTTGGGAAAGAGGAGTTTAGTTTTAGGTTGTCAATGCTGCTGAAAGCAGCAAATGATTTCCTGATAATAGTTTACTAATAATTTAAATTACAAACAACATATTTGTAGTCCATTGGTCAGTTCAGTGTAGTTGCTTTAACTCTTTCTGTTGATCTAGCGCGATGAGATGAATAGTGTGGCAGACGATTATTCAGTTTTTTGTTCAGTATTTCGCCTAAAGGTTTGCGATATTATGGAAAAGGAGAATTTAAGTACCTTTATCTTTTATTGATTAGGGAAGAAAACGTCTGCTGGGGATAAATCACCCGTCTGGTTTGTTCCGACTGTTTCCAGTTATAGAATGGTGATGTCCCAATGCTGGTCCTATTATAGAACCTGAAACTCAACTTTCGGAAATATAAAATGAAAACTACGTGTCATTTACTTGTAGTCTACAACACGATTAATATGTTTATGAATTCAATTCTGTCAATTTGCTTCAAGATTATGGTTCATTTGTGAAATGAAAAAGAATCAGTAGTTTCTCTTTTATGCCCAATTCACCCGTTGTTTATGATATACAAACTGGAAATATACGACACCTTTGGCTGTTAAAGATGTCAAGTTGTTCACTTGCTACGACTTTAGTTAATTTGTTGTTTGCAAACTATAAATGACCCACAAGCATTAGATGACTTACCTTACTCTAGCCATCATCTTATTGTCATGCTGAAGATGTGCTCGAAGCTTCTGCATATAAATCTACACGCAATGGGAGGGTTATATGTGGCTCATCTTGAGACTAGATTTCAGTGTTTCGGTAAAAAATATATATGGATCGAACGCTAGAATCAAAGGGTAAAGTTTGTGTGACTGGTGCAGCTGGGTTTCTGGCTTCATGGCTGATCAAGCGACTTCTTTTATCTGGTTATCATGTCACTGGGACAGTTCGGGATATAGGTATGTATACGGCTGCTCAAATTTAATAGAGACAGATATTGTGTGGTTATGGTCTAGTTTGCCTGATTACATCTGTATAAATGATCTGAGTTAACGCACAATATGTAAGCAGAAAATGTGAAGAAAGTGGGTCATCTATGGAAGCTGGAAGGAGCGAAAGAGAGACTGTTTCTCGTGAGGGCTGACCTAATGGTAGAGGGAAGCTTTGACGAGGCAGTTATGGGATGTGGTGGTGTCTTTCACACTGCTTCACCTGTCTTAGGACGCCCTACTTCTGATCCAAAGGTGTGAATCCATCTAATTCTTGGAACTAAAAGGCAAACCGATCGTTTATTTTGACGTTTAGTATAACCGGCTCTTTAATTCGCTGCTCAAGTGGCTAGTGTTGATTGGAACATACAGGGTGAAATATTGCAACCAGCAATTGATGGCACGCTGAATGTTCTGCGCTCGTGCCAAAAGAATCCATCTCTAAAGCGTGTGGTTCTCACCTCATCTTCTTCGACAGTAAGGGCAAGAGATGACTTTGATCCCAGTGTACCACTGGACGAGTCGTCTTGGAGCTCTGTCGAACTCTGTGAGAGACTTCAGGTACCTACTATAATTGATTAATTGCCTGATTATATTGGATTAGCTAGCCCTTAATTGTTTTAGCTATCGTACTAGATTTGGTATGCATTGTCAAAAACTTTAGCAGAGAAGGCTGCTTGGGAATTCTGTGAAGAAAACAAGATTGATCTAGTTACTGTTCTTCCCTCATTTGTCATTGGACCAAGTTTGCCTCCTGATTTATGCTCTACTGCAGTCGATGTCCTCGGCTTGCTCAAAGGTACATACCAGTTTCTCTACTGGCATATCGCTTCTTTTGTATGTATGCTGATGTTTCTAAACCACAACAATATGGAAAGGGGAGACGGAAAAATTTAAGTGGCATGGAAGAATGGGATATGTTCATATTGACGACGTTGCGCTGTGCCACATTCTTGCATATGAACGTGAAACTGCCAAGGGACGTTACCTTTGTTCCTCAACTGTTGTTGACAATAATGAACTAGCGTCTATTCTGGCAGCACAATTTCCATCACTGCCTATTCCAAAGAGGTTAGTTAAATTACTATCATATACAGATGAATCTGCATATAGTAACAAAATTCTGAGATTCTATACATTTTTCATCACTACTGAAAATGATATGTACATATGTTGGGTTCAATTGTCAGGTTTGAGAAAGTTGATAGGATATACTATGAATTGGATACCTCAAAATTGAATGAGTTGGGATTGAAGTTGAGGTCAATTGAAGAAATGTTTGAGGATTGTGTTGCATCTTTAACGGAGCAAGGCTATCTAAATATGACGACTACGACAACTACTTGTTCAGTTCTTAAAACAGCGGACTAGATTAGATGCATCCAATGCTTGGATCATCAGTGCTATGATAATATTTAGCTAGAACCCTCCGGCCAATGCCAGCCAGCCGTTGTTTAGTTATATTTTACTCAGTGTCTAGCACTAATAGCAATAGAAATTGAACACAGTTTTACACTTAATCTGTGTGAGGAATAAGTCAATATACAATAAAAATTCCAATTTCTATTGGAGCTCAAGTTGAGTCAACTCGGATCCCAATTTGATACTGTTTTCTTTATATTGATTCAAAAAAGAAGAGAGGAGAAAAGAAAAAGAAGAGATGTTTTTTTATATTACTAAAATAAATGGGGATAAATTAAATTTGAAGTTTTGTGTTCGGGGAAATTTAGTTAGGCTATGGGAATAGATTTAATAAGTTGAAAGTATCGTTTCGACGAGTAATAAACTTTATTTTATTTGCAATTGAATGCGAATGTAACAAAATCAGTTTATGAATTGTTATTTGTATGTTTTATACTAATAATTATCTAAATGCACGTGAAAAATAATTTTACGAAAACTTTGTATGAAAAGAGCGTGTTAGAAATCTGATTCCGCCAATTGATCTCTCGTTTTAATTCTCAACTCATATTCTTTAGACAAATTTGTGTATAAATTGATAATCACTAATTCTATTTTATTCAACAATATGTTCCGAGGTAAGTCTAAATACACTCAAAATATTACTATTCCGAATCTATCTAAATACTTAGAAATGCACCCAGTCACAAAATTACCTATTATGAATGCATAAATAATTATTTATAATGTTAATTGATCCTTATGTTGAATATTAAATGTAATGTGATAAACCTCAAAATCCTGAAAATAAGCCCCTAATTGTCTCCTATTATGGGAGAAATAATGGAGTTTTGAATAGTATTTTTTTGGGAATGTGTTGTTAAAATTTAAAGAAATTTTATTGGTTTGTGTGTAGAATATTTTATTGGATGAATGTGTGGTGGAGAAATGATACTGTAACAAATAATTTAATTTTTAAAGGACGACAAACACACCCTAAAATAAGCCACATTTTATCTAAATGATGATCAAGTATATATCAGTAAACCATTAAGAAAATGATAACAATCAATTTACATAAATCATACTGAAAGAAATAGTCTTTGAATTAAAACAATAAATCAAAGTTTTACATGCAATTACAATAAAAGATTTGAATATTAATTACCCAAAAAAGTATATTTGCAAGAAGAAAGATAATCAATTTCGCATACTTGAAGTCCTACAAACGAGTCTTCAATTCAATCCGAATTTTTCCTTGCTTTTTGATTTTCAACTCCAGCCCTTAAATCTTCAATTTCTTGATGTTTTATGCATTGACACTCTTTTTATCTTTCTTCTCCACATTCTTGAATGAAGAATGCCGAATTTTGCATCCCAATCTTTGTCACTTACAATCACATGGTTACTATCCGCACATCATCTTTTAAGACTTTGCGATTGCATGAGCAATTGTCTTGCGATCGAAGGTACAATTTTATGCCCAAATGCAAGTGGTCCTCATTTTCAATTCCTTATTCACTTCAAGTTTCTTATAATTGCAATGCAAGCCCTTGACCTTTCAAACTATTTCAATTTGGTCCCCAATCTTTGAAAAATGTACAAAAAATCCTTTTCCCCCCGATTTTTGTTCTATTTCTCCAAAAACTTGTCCAACATCGCATTCCGCCTAAAGAAATAATATACATACGAGATTAATCAATAACTGTTTAAAAGTGAGTCCAAACATACTTTTGACGACTTAAATAAGTGTAGAAAATACAATATTTAAATATCCCAGAACTTGAATATTTGTCCATCCTTAAAAAAAAAAATCATATACTTTTAACTCAACAAATAAACACGAATATAATCTTTCATAAGTTTTGAAATTGTCACTTATCCAATGTTTAATTGATGTAAGTGTGTTAATAATAAAGCCAATCATCATAAACTCATATTTATTCAATTCTCGACCCTCGAAGGCCAAATATATTCTTTCTCCACTCTTAAGACGCACCCCCCAAATTGGTTCTTTAAACTCTCTCGAGTGTATTACAAGGTAGAAATCTCTAGCTTGGATGAATTTCATCAATGCAAGTAACTATTTTAACAAACGATGACTCTGCTAGAGTTTGATTGCTTCAGACTCTAAGATTTAACTAGGCTAATTATTCCCGCTAAAAGTTCTCCCTAAAATAAGTTTTTGAGGCTTAATCATCATGTATATTGTGTCTTCTATTTTATGCACTTGCATTTTTCAAAGTTGATTTACTTATTCCGTTTCATGTAGTAGATCTGAATTTTTATTATTTTTTTAAATTTTCTTTTCAAGATTTTCAATAGGTGTCTTCATTGAAATCTTTTATAGAGTAGGTTTTGCTCATGAAACATGTCAGCCCTTTATTTTTATTTTTATTTTTTTCCTTTTATACAACGATTAGTTTAATATCTTTTATTATAAGGTAGCACAAAATGTCCTTACGTTTGGCAGTTAGTGTGCAAAACATCCCAACGTTTCATTTTTTTACATTTTTGCCCCTATTTCAACGTTTCAGTGTGGAAAACGTCATTTTCACTATTTTTAGTGTAAAATGACCAATATACCCTCAACCTTAAATAAAACAAAGAAAATGAAATGGAAAATAAAAAAATAAATTGTAATTATACTCCAAACTTTTTAAAAAGTGCAAGTGGGTCCAAAAGTCTTATTAAAAGGCTTAAACACAAAACATCCCTACGTTTGACACTTAATGCGGAAAACGTCCCTACGTTTCAAACATGTTTGTATTTGCTCAATAGCACAAAATGTCCCTACGTTTAACACTTATTGCGTAAAACGTCCTTACGTTTCATTTCTTTTTACATTTTCGTCCTTATTTCAACGTTTCATTGTGGAAGTCATTTTCACTATTTTTCAATATAAAATGACCAATATACCCTCATATTTAAATAAAACAAAAAAGGAAAATAAAAATAAAAATAAATTACAATTGTGCTCCCAAACTTTTTAAAAAGTGCAAATGAGTTCAAAAATCTTATTAAAATATTCAAACCATCAGTCTTTTCCTCATCTCTCAACTTTATCCTCCCTCCACCACCTAAACCACCAGACCCCACCATTCAAACCGTTAATGCTGGCCACAACTATCAGCCCCAGGATTGTAGAGAGAGGTGAGATGGTTTAAATGGTGGTGGGGTCTGGTGGTTTAGGTGGTGGATGGAGGATAAAGCTAAGGGAGGAAGAGAAGACTAATGGTTTGAATGTTTTAATAAGATTTTTGAACTCATTTGTACTTTTTAA
This sequence comes from Fraxinus excelsior, assembly GCA_019097785.1. Lineage (NCBI taxonomy): Eukaryota > Viridiplantae > Streptophyta > Magnoliopsida > Lamiales > Oleaceae > Fraxinus > Fraxinus excelsior. The sequence goes on from CM032642.1 coordinate 9,537,348, forward strand.
AAAGTTTGGGAGCACAATTGTAATTTATTTTTATTTTCCTTTTTTTGTTTTATTTAAATATGAGGGTATATTGGTAATTTTACATTGAAAAATAGTGAAAATGACGTTTTTCCGCAATGAAACGTTGAAATAAGGACGAAAATGTAAAAAAAAAATGAAACGTAAGGACGTTTTACGCAATAAGTGTCAAACGTAGGGACATTTTGTGCTATTGAGCAAATACAAACATGTTTGAAACGTAGGGACGTGTTCCGCATTAAGTGTCAAATGTAGGGACGTTTTGTGCTTAAGCCTTTTAATAAGACTTTTGGACCCACTTGCACTTTTTAAAAAGTTTGGGAGTATAATTACAATTTATTTTTTTATTTTTCATTTCATTTTCTTTGTTTTATTTAAATTTGAGGGTATATTGGTCATTTTACACTGAAAAATAGTGAAAATGATGTTTTCCACACTGAAACGTTGAAATAGGGGCGAAAATGCAAAAAAATGAAACGTTGGGATGTTTTGCACACTAACTGTCAAACGTAGGGACGTTTTGTGTTATTAAGCCTTTATTATAACATGGGAATCATACCTAGCTTCATCTTATTAGCCAAAAACAATCTAACCATTAATGCTCATCTATGGAATCAACACTCACGTCAATAGCTTCGTACATTGGCTTAATCACCCTTAAACTATCTTTTCAAATGGTTATAACTTATAAGGTTGTATGATATGATAAAACTCTGGATTTAGCATTCTAAGTTCAAACTAATTCAACCTATCCCAAATAATGAATCAACTCACGATTTCACAATCAATAACTCAATAAAGTGCTCAAAACGTATCAAGTCTCACAAGAATAGGCGTAAAATCAATTAAAGTACTCAACTTATTCACAATTTTTAAGTAAATATGTAATTAAAATTATAATAATATAAGTCGACAAGGTTATCCAACTCACATGAACATAAAAAAAACATTTTTGTTTCTCATTTTCTCATTTTTTTTTCAATTATATAAAAAAAAATAAACACATTACTATCACACAAAACATATAAAATTATATAAACAAGTAAAAATATCGATATTTCCCCCTACCCCCAAACCTCAATCAAATATTGCCCTTAATGTCTCAAAATACATTGTCCTCAATTATTTTCCCATGAAAAATTCGGATGATTCCTCCAACATTAATTATAGATGTTAAAGTGGGCATTGTTCTCCTGCTTCTGAATGTTCTGTGCATAGCTTAAACTTTTTAGACTCAGATGTATAAGTAGAGGCTATAGAACAATTTGTAGTTAATTGGTTTAACCCGCAACCCTTACACATTGGATTAGGATTGTGCACTATGTGCATTGTCTGAATGAGGTTGTCCATTTTCTTCGTAAAAATATTCACCTGAGATTATAATGTTGATACAACATCAACATTGTGATCTCTTTATACTTTTTCTCTATTTTTTGTTGTCGGATGGCCACATAGTTGTAGTTTCTACCATTTTCTCATACAATTCGTATGCTTCCCTAACTTTCTTCATTTTGATTAAATCGTTTGACAAAGCATTAGTTGTATTCCTAATACAAAAGAGGCATTACCAAGATCTTTCATTTCAAAATTCTTTGATAGAAATCTCTTAATTTCGTACAATAAGCATATATCATTGCAGGCAAGCAGTATGTCATAAACATACAATACCATGAAAATATGCTTACTTCACTGAACTTGTGATATATACAATCATCAACTGCATTTATCTAAAAACCAAACAAGATAATTATTTAATGAAATTTGTAATATCATTCATAGGAAGTCTGCTTAAGCTTATAGATGGATTCTTTTAATTTGTAAACCATCTTTGGATTTCCTGAAGCAAAGTTTTTCGATTGCACCATATAAATCGTCTCTTCAGTGTCACCATTGAGAAATGCCCTTTTTATATCCATTCGATGTAGTTTAAGATGAAAATGTGCCACAAGAGCTATAATAGTCCTGAAAGAGCATTTCGTTGAAACTGGAGAGAATCTCTCTTTGCAATCAATGCATCCCCTTTGATTAAAGTCCTTCGCAGCAAGATGAACCTTATTTTTTTCCATATTACTTTTTGAATCTCTCTTAGTCTTAAATATCAATTTACAACCAATGTGTTTCACACCTTCAAGTAATGAGATGAGTTCCCAAACGCCATTTTTTTTCATAGAGAATTATTCCTTTTCATGACTTGATGAAAGTTAATTGGATCTTCTTCCATTAATCCAATGCCATATCATAATCTTGGAGAAACTATAAAGACATCCAGAATTGCATTTTTCATTTCTCTAGTGAATCTCCTTAATGGAACTTGTTCTTGAGGTTATTATTCTGAAACAATCTCTTGATTGTATATAAGGGTTCTAGAATATTGTTTTGTTCTAGAATTGCTTCTAGAACAAGATATGGAGCAAGAACTTGTCCCTGATTATGATCATTTTCAATTGTAACAGTATGGATAGTTACATATTCCTTTTCAAATACAAATTTTGTAACCTTATCTACCCCGTAAGCTTTGCTCGAATAACTGAGCATTTCTCATTTTGAAAATTGACAGTTCTGGAGTGTAGGATCTTTTAAAATTTAAAACTGTATGAATCTTTTATCTTTATTGCCAAGATTTCCATATCAAATCACCAAGATAATTATAAGTACGATATTTTGATCAATTGTTTTGAATCTTGAAGATTAACTGAAAGTTCTTGATTTTTATTTCTTGCTCTTTAATCTTGAATATACTTTATCTTGATACTTTTGTTTAGATGTGATGGCATAAAGAGTGAAAAACCATATATGAATTGGAGACCTATATATATATATATATATATATATATATATATATATATATATATATATATATATAATACCAACTCATGGATGGATAGATAAATGTTTGGATTTTTGCGATTATTTTTTAATAGGGATTGATGAATACCAAAAGCTTATCACACGGAATCCTATTGTTTTAGGAGTTGAGGGCGTAGGAATTATTGGAGGAGAAGAAGCAATAAATTGGGGTTTATGAGTGTTACAAAGAATTTGATTGGGAGGTTCAATAGCAAAAATATGGGAATTCATTAGCTCGTTATTTAGTATATATATATATTGACCCATTATGAAATACAATTCAAAAGAATTTGGTCTCTACACATAATTAGGCTCATACTTTATTTAAATGTTCAAAGCCCAATAACTTTATTTTTTTGAGAAAATTACCTTAAACCCTACAATTCAATTATCAATCTCAAAAATCAGTTACCAATTATTTTTATTCAAAAATCAGGTTATAATTATTTTTTAATTTAAAAATCATATAATTCACCTCACTACCACATAACCCTACTTTCTAAACATTTGAACTGGATCATAACACCCAACCCCACCCCTCACCCACCATAACGTAAATATCTTCTAGAAACACACACACACACACACACACACACACTCTCTCTCTCTCTCTCTCTCTCTCTCTCTACATGAAATATTCGTTCTTTATATAAAACACACACACACACACACACTCTCTCTCTCTCACAATCCATTGAATATGCAAATCATGTATCGTGGTTGTTGCAAATGGCTTGGCAGGGACGATAACCACAGAAGTGGTGGTAGTGGTGGTGCGATGGAGGTGGAGATCATGGTGGATTTGGGTTATTGGATCAAATCTGGAAGATAATAGTGATTAGGACAAGAACGCGAATTTATACGAGGTGATTCGTACGGGCGATAATGATTTTAGGTGATGGTGGTGGTGATTTGACTGTAGAGGAGGAGGTGGCAACGACAATTTGGGTCTTCTGTCTTGTTTTATTGTAGAAGTGGTGGATTTTTGAGGTGCGTTTGAAAAGTGGAGGAGAAGGTGGCACAGTAACTGGCGGATAGTTTGAGTCTTGTGTTTTCTAAAATTATTTGTGGTGGTTCTGTTGATGGTGATAACCCAAGAATAACTAACCAAGAGGGGGTGAATTGTTTTTGAAACTTTTTCAACAATTAATCTCAAAATATGCAAGTTTGATAACTTAATACAAATATAAATATAGCACAATGTAAATTGCAAAGTAAGGTAAAATGCGATAATGTAAATATAACAAACTGATTTAATGAGGTTCGATACACAATGTATTCTATGTCCTCGTTACTAAGCTCTCCGTCATGAGCAAGGCCAAATGCAATATAATGGTAACTTACAAACAAAGAGTACCAATCTTTAAGTGACTTACAAACAATGAGCACTTATCCTTAAGTGATTTACAACAAGGAGCACTTATCCTTAGGTGACTTACAACAAGGACCACCTATCCTTAACAACAATCGAGTTTTCACAAGGCTCTCGAAACCACCAAAGTATAAATGATAATTTTATAATTAAAAGAACTCTCTTAACAAATGATATAATCAAGTCAAGTATTTAGAGAGTTAAGATAATACTTCAATAAATAGCAAGTAATAAAGCTCAAGTGTTTATGAAGAAAACTTTGATGAATAAATGATAATGAAGTAGTTTGAGTTTTTGTGTTAAAGTTTTCAAACCAATGATCTCTCTTAACAAATAATATAAGTTAAGTATGAAGAGAGATTTACACTTAAATTAAAGTGTTGGCAAAGAAAACTTTTATCAAGAATGAAGAGTAGATGAAGTTTTATGAAAAGTTCTTTGTTGAAAAGAATTTCTTGATAAGATGAATGAAATAGATTAAATCAATCAAGAAACTCTTTTGTAATAAATGATATAAACTTTAAATTCAAGTAAACTCAATGATTTCTCAATAAATAAGCTCTCAAAAATATCTTGTAAGTTGTTGAAATTAAATGCAAGAAGAGATATATATTTATAGAGAAAAATGGCAAGTTGGAGAAACTTTCGGACGTGTGAACAGTAACTTTCAGTCGACCGAAACGGTAATATAGCCATTGGAAATTTGGTTGACCAAAACGGTAACTTTCGGTCGACCGAAGTTGACTTTTTAGTTGACCGAAAGTTGACTTTTTTTTTTTTGGAAATTGCTTTTTCAAAATCTTTTCATATGAAAAGTATTTTTATGCAAGTAATGAATTATGAAAAATAATTTTGAGCTTTATGTACTTTCTAAAAATCAAAGAGTTAATACATTTACATTTAAGTTCCAATAAACTACTTCCAAGCTTTAATCTTCAAAATTTTTGTTCTTGTTCTCTTCGAATCTCATTTGATTGCTTGTTCTTCATCGGATGACGATTTGACTCTTTGAATGCTTAACAGAATATATTCATGAAAACTCAAGAAACAAAACTTGTTAGAAACATAAGTGCATTGTTTGTTATAATAAAAACAAATGGAGTTATATTAAATCACATGTCAACAGATGGTGGTGGTTGGTGTTTGTTGAAGGTGTTGGTGGAAGTGACGATGATGGTGATTGGTGTTGTAGATTTTGAAGTGAAGGCAAACTTGAGTTGAAGGTGGTAATGGTGTTGTATTGGAGTGGAAGTGGTGGTGAGTGGTCGTGGATTGTGTTGTTGATCTTTGGTGTGTGCAAATTTGTTTGTGGTGATCATTTGTGACTAAGTATGTGTTTGTTGTGATCAGTTGTGACCAATTATGTCTTCATTGTGACTGTCTGTGACCATATTAACAGTGAGTCACAAATTAAACTGATTTGGTCACAGAAAGTCACACTAAAGTCACAGTTCGTCATAGATAACATAGGTATGGTCACAATAAATAAATCTAGTCACATATAACACGGTTAGCCACAAATCTCGTCAACTAAAATGCAACACTACTGCCACCACACAGTACTTAAAACTTTGCTACCACCCCTACCACCATTAAACAGATCAACTTCGATACATTTTTATCACTTACAATGCACCATCACCGCCACCACGCAAATCTATTTTCTAACACAGTGCCCCCTAATTTCCACCACCACCACCACTTGTAAAATTATTTGTGTTTGTAAATGTGTATGGAAAGAGAAAGCTTTTGTAGAGAGAGAACGCTTTAGTAGATTTGCTTTAGTTTTCTACCATTGAGCCTTCAATCATGGTACAGCCATCAGAACCGGAGGAAGGCAAGGTCAATCAGAAATATTTGACGGGGAGGAAGAACACGAAGAAGGCGAGATTTGTGATTTCCAGTTTATAATATTTGGAAATTTTTTGGAATGTGAGGTGGGGTGGGTAGTGGGGTAGGTTTGTGGGGTGGTGTGATTTTCAGATTTGAATTTCTAAAAATTTTGGTGGGTGGGGATGTGTAGTCGGGTCAAGTGGGGTAGGGATAATTAATTATATATTATATATATTTAATTGGAGTTAACACCTGAATTTTGAAATAATTTAAGAAGTTTGTTAATTTTGAAATGTGATTTTAATACTTGATCGTTAATTGACCACAAAACTGACCTTGACCACAATTTTGACTAATTTTAAATTGACTAAATGATAATTTCACATTTTTTTTACATAAACTTAAATAAAAAAACCCAAAAAATAAAAGAAATTTACCCTAACCATCCTCATCCCACTCTAGCCTCATGAAAATTTGAAAGGTTGGTGATCGACACCTTCTTTTCTAACTCCCACCCACATTAGTGGGCTCAAAGACCGGTCACTACCACTACCCACAACATGAGCACCGCCTCCCAAAGGCAGTCGCCACCACCAAATATCAAAATAAAAATCAAATCAAACTTAATAGAAATTGAAGAAACTTGAACCTCATTTGCGTGTTGAAGAAATTGTATCAATTGGAGTTGTTTTGGATGATGTCTCACCATGAATTTGAGCATCTAGGTGAGGTAAATTGGCTCGTAGTGGTGCACGACATGGGTGTTACTGGTCATGAAAATATATTTCGAATTAAAATTGTTGCAAGTGTACGGTTCGTTAACAAGTAATAAAATGGACTTTTTGAGTCCGAGTATCGTTCTACGAAAATTGATTAGTTCAATTCCGATTACCTTGACCTTAACTGAAACTAGAATAAAATGACGTGTTTTTTTTTATGAAACTATAACTAAAATAATACGTATGCACAGACAAATGATTTAACTAAATTAAATGCAAACTATGTTGAAAGCAAGTTAATGTGTTTTAATAAATGACAAACATACTAGGATCCCAAATTCTTACGCAATAATCAGTTTTAACCCTAGTTTTACATGTTGACAACAAGATTGAATTTGACGAATCAATGTTCCTATTTTATTTAACAATCTCTCTTGACTAATGTCAAATATATTCTCATATATGACACAACTATATCTTTATGATGGAAGCGAACATACAAGAATGCATGAGTTTTTATGAACCCTTAAAGATTCACATAATGCATAGCGGTATATTTCTATTCTCTATCGGACCCTATGACAATTTATATATGTCGAACTTATTTTCCTTCTTTTGAATGTATAAAATCAGTCACCACATTCACACAACTACCGTGCACAATAATTGTAGAGAAAATAAAATCATATAAATCATTAAACGTGTTTTTAATGTCAAATATATAAAACTAAAAATTAAAAACTCAAATTACATGATTCATCGTTCTCCTAATACAATGAAATCTAGCCTAACATGTTGTGAAGAGTAAAGAAAAAGATATAAATGTTGTTCATCACCCGAAAATTCTTGAGTTCAATCTTGAACTTTTTGGATTTGATCTTGATGTGTTCTTTGCCTCCTTTTGCAATTAGTTCTCCACACCCTAATTATTTTTGAGAATTGGTATTTATATTCTATAAAGAGTTCCAAAAGATCTCCAAAAATCTTGCATATCATGGATCTAACGGAAGTTTCCTTGTTGGAATTGAATTCCGAAGGAAATATATTTTTTTCCCAACTTGGCCTGGGAGGGCGCCCAGTAGAAAATAGGGTGGCTGCCCAGACATAAAAATGGCTCATGTTATTGAAGTATAGGTTCGAGTAGCAGCCCGACCAGTTTAACTGGGCGGCTGCCCAGCTATAAAAATTTCCCGAATTTTCCTTTCAACCTTTTCCTTCATTATTTCTTCCATTTTGGTCCTCTACATCAAATTACTTTAATCTTAGTGCTTCAACTTTTACTCAAATGCATATTAGTCCCCAGGCCTCCATCCATTGGCCAATTGATCATTCTTTCTTTTCCAATTGCTTAGAAACGGGTCTAAAACTGAAATAAGATAAAATTAACCTAAGTTAAGTAAAATCCAATACTAAAACGACACAAAAACTTAGTAATATGGCCTTAATAAGTACAAAAAGATGCACTTATCAGTTACCGGAGTTTTCAAATTTTGTTGTTATACAGCATGACTCCCATGGTTTTAAAGCTTATTTTTATCTTGATATGATGTTGTTTGTCTAATTAATTGTGTGAGATGTGTTTGTGGAATGAGGCCGTTGGCTACGGGATGAAATTTTGGCGAATTGGGTGGCTGGTTTTGGTAGTTTTTTATTTGTTTTGGATTGGGTAGTCGGTGTTGGCTTCTCTGGTTTAGGATGGGGTGGGGTGAACTAATTTTTAACTTATTTTATGGAAACAATGAGATTCGACCCAAACTACATCTAAAGAGGGTGAATAGGTGTAAATGTAGAAATTAAAAATAGTAATTAATCAACAACAAGTCACTAATTAATTATCTCTAGATGATTATGCAATCAGTTCAATTATCCTATGTTTGAATATCGCAGAATATAAAATCAGTAAATAACGCATGATATGATCACAAAGAAACCCCAACTGGGTAAAAACTCCAGGCACTTTGTTAGTCAAAATCCACTATAAATGATTGAACTTACAATCCGTCAGACAATACGAAGATACGAACTTTCTAACCTCCTGACTACAATTACCACAGCTCTATTGGATTTTGTGGTCCTATGGATCAACAAAGAACTTCGTGTTCTTCACCAATTGGAACTCCAGTCGCCTTTCCTTGATCTTCAGATCTTTGACAGATATGAGGAAGCAACAATATGGTATTCGGATTGAGGAAGTGATGTTTTCACCTCCAAGAATAGATCATAAGATGAAGGTTGAAAAATAATCGATGAAGAGAATATGAAAACTATGTTTGCTCAATGATCAACCTTAGAAAAAATGTTTTGTGTCATTTGGTATTTATAGTTTAGATTTTGGGATTGAATAGGCCGGACAAAAAGCCTTAAAAATGCGAATCAGATGACACTGTCGCTCAAGCGAGGGTTGAACGACAGTTGAGCGATAGGTTATCGCTCGAGAGAAGGCAAGGCGACAAGCGGGCAATGCAATTTCTGTTTTTGACTCTCGAGCCCAGTCTTGGCGAAAAACTAGCGAAATTTCGGCGCCGTTTTTCCTTCTTTTCCATTCTCGAACCCTAGACCTAAGATAACACAAATTTAACTAATTGCAACTAATTCCTTGACTTTCACAACATATTAATTTTAATCCCTTTAGTTCACAGATTTGCCAATTACATCAAATACCTAACAATATCCCCTTTTGGCATTCTGTGACAAAGCTACAATCTAAAGTCAATGTAGTAGTAAAAAAATACAGACTCAATAACTAACATAAGCTTTCTGTCCTGATTGAATTCTGCTTTTCCTTTATCAAAACACGTTTCCTAAAACAAACAACTCAAGTACCAGTGTAAAACATATGTGAAACAGTAATAAGTGCAAAATCAATTTAACAAGTTAATCAAGCAGTATTACATGTAAAAATGATTTAAGAAGTTACTAACTCATAACTCATTTTTCAGTTCGTACCATATGCTAAATTAAGACGTCATATCAATGCAACCCAACATACCAAAACGAAATATTCATACTACAAAACATCAAAACTTAATCTAGCAATACTGAAATTATATCATATAATGCCTTTTGAGTCAACATTTTTAAGATACATCATGTTAATGCATTTAAGTTTCTTTGCCACTCCACTTTTTGTCACAAAATGACAAGAAACCAAGAAATAAAATACAATAACTCAACAATGCAAGTGTTAGCATGCATAAGTATAAGCAATAAACAATAAACCTTCCCACACATTTGACTCAAGTTAATCATGGAATAAATTGTATAAGTGACCTATATGTGTAAAGTGTCACCAATCCTCTGGTAGTAGGACTTCAAACATTAATTTTGTGAGAAACGACGTGCGTAACATCACTGCCCATGTAGCAAGTTTTAGGCCGATTAACCCAAGTCAATTGACCCTAAACACCAAGTTATTAGAAATTCCGCAGACTTAATTGCTCGAATCAAATAGGTTTCGAAGAAGAACATAAGTTATTGAGCCTTTTTTTTATTATTATTATCGAGGATAAACTTGAGCTTAGGTCTAATAAGTAAGGTCAATTCATGTTCAAAGTCACACTACTAACATGTGACTGCCATCCCAAATCACACACACACGGTAGAGTCTCACTAACAATATTATAGTGTGTTCAGTATAGAAGATATATGAAGAGACCTATACTAAGTACTCAATAAATAACCTAAGCCAGTAATGGAAACTATGTTACAGCTCATCAATTAAACTCATGCTTGATCACAACCAAAAGTACATTGTATATTAAGATGTACAAAATTGTCCTGCATTTAAAAACAAATATTTTATTTTATTTTATTTTTTTAATTTAAAAACATGAATGCATTAAACACACAAAACAAAAAAAATGTCAAATATACACAAACAAAAAGAAAAATGCATGAGGTTTTCGTTATATAGAACAAATAATCAAATATGATGCATGTATAAATCAATGTCACACAATAGTAAAATATGAGCATGCACCAATAATACATAATCAATGAGGCACACAAGCACCAATAGCCGTCCTAAGAGATTCAAATCGAAGGCCATCTAATGATTTGGTAAATAGGTCGGCTAATTGGTTCTTTGTGAAAAAATGCTTAAGAGTAACGACATGTGTCTCCATAAGTTCTCGAATAAAATGTTGTATATCAATATGTTTAGTTAAGAGATGGCAAAAAACCTCATTCAACCTGATACTCGTGGGTCGCGCCTCGAATGGGGTGTGGATTACCTATCTAACTAGGTAAATAGAGCAGGGATGGGACGAGGGTCATTACCCCGAAGCGAGTACGGGCCGGGGATGGGAAACATAGTCATTGCCCCGCTACCCATCCCATTTAAAATTTAAGTTTTTTATTGAACAAAAATAATAAATTTATCATCATTTTTAAAGAGAACATAAGTTGTTTTTAACAAATTAGTAAAAAAGTAATGATATTTACTAAATAAAGATATAAAAAAATAAAATAAATAAAAAGAAAAAAAATAGGGCAATAAATGGGGTAAGGGACTTGCCCCGCCCCGCCCCGATCTTCCCCTAAACCCGTTCCGTCTCGCTTTAACCGGGTATGTGGATGTGGTAAGGTAACAAAAATATCCGACGGGACGGGGGTGGGAATGACCGACCTGTCCCATACCCACCCTATTGCCATCCCTAGTTTAGTTCGAGAGTGTTGAACAGGATTTTTAGAAATATTAATGGCACTAGTGTTATCACAAAATACAGTTATAGTACCTTGTTCAATTCAATAATCAATCAACATCTGCTACATCCAAAACAATTGAGTTTAGCAACTTTCTGCAGCTATAAACTTAGCCTCTACCGTGGATAATGAGATAGAATTTTGTTTCTTACTCATCCAAGCAACAAGATTAGCACCAACATAAAAATAGCCTCCAGAAGCACTTTTTCTATCATTGACATTTCCAGCCCAATCGGCATCAAAATAACCAGTATGATCAAGATTAGAGTCTCGAGAGTACATGATACCATAATCTACGATTCCATTGACATATCTAATGATACGTCGCACGACGCTCAGGTAAGATTCCTTGGGATCAGCCTGAAAGCGCGCACAAACCCCTACACTAAATGCTATGTCAGTCTACTAGCAATGAGATAAAGTAAACTACATATCATGCTCATGTACAGTGTCTGATCAACACTCTTAACTATAGGATCATGACCTAACTTGACACTGGTACTCATGGGGTTCTAGTGTATTTCTTGCTGTCTATGCCAAAATGCTTGACAAGATTTTTTGCATATTTTGATTGAGATATGAATAGCCTATCACCAGTTTGTTTAACTTGGAGACCAAGAAAATAATTTGATTCTCCAATCATGCTTATCTCAAATTCTTGCTTCATGTATTCAACGAAATCACAAGTAAGAAAATCAATAGGAAAACCAAAAATGATGTCATCAACATAGATTTGAGCTATGGTGATGATTTCCTTAATATGTCTTATAAATAGAGTTCTATCTACACTACCTTTTGAAAAATCATATTCCATGAGATATGCAGTAAGTCTATCATACCAAGCTCTAAGAGCTTGTTTAAGATCATATAAAGCTTTATTCAACCTATAGACATAATGTGGATATTTAGGATCAATAAACTCTTTATATTGTTCAACATAAGCTTCTTCATGAAGTATTCCATTCAAGAAAGCACTCTTAACATCCATTTGATATAATTTGAATTCTAAAGTGTAGGCAACAGTCAAGAGAAATCTAATGGATTTAAGTCTAGCTATCGGGGCAAATGTTTCATCAAAGTCAACACCTTCAACCTGAGTATATCCTTGGGCAACTAACCTGACCTTATTTCTAGTTATGGTACTTTGATCATTGATTTTATTCTTAAATATCCACTTAGTACCTATAACATTACAATCATTAGGCCTATAAACTAAATCCCATACTTTATTTCTGACAAACTGATTTAGCTCTTCATGCATTGCCTTTACACAACATTCATCCCTAAGGGCATCTTCGATCTTTTTAGGCTTAATCTGAGACACATAGCTAACGTATGTCATGTTGTTCAAAACCTTCTTACGAAGTTTCATCCATTCTTCCAAATCCCATATAATACTCACTTTAGGATGATTTGTCTTAACTCTGAACGAAGGTTCTTTAGGATGTTTAGCTTTATCATCAGGTGTGGACTCCTTATTAGGTGTATCTAAATAATTAGAAGTGTGGGGGGGGATCAGGAACTGAAGTTTCTTTAGGTTCAGTTACCTTGCCGGGATCAATACTCAAGTGATCTAGCTCTACCCAATCTCCTCCAAACTACAGCCATCATCCACCACTACATTAATAGATTCCATCATAACTCATGTACAAGAATTGTATACACAATTGGCTCGACTATTTTTGGAGTATCGTATGAAGATTCATTCATCACTTTTGGAATAAAAAATTTCCAGATATCTCTCAGAATAGCACTTACTGCCAAACACACGACAGTACTTGATAGTAGGCTGTTTACCTTTCCAGATCTCATATGGTATCAAATCGGTTTTAGGCCTAAGATAAACCCTATTTACTAGGTGACACGCAGTGTTGATGGTTTCATCCCAGAAATGCATAGCTAGTTCTTTACCATGAAACATGGCTCTAGCTGTTTCTTGAAGTACATGATTTTTCCTCTCAACTACCCCATTTTGTTGTGGAGTGATCGAGGATGAGAGCTCATGCTGGATTCCCTCATCTAAGTAGAAGTTCTCAAGATTAGAGTTTTCAAACTCTTTTCCATGATCATTACGAATTCTCGATATGGTAAAGTCTTTCTCATTCCTAAGCCTTTTGCACAATGAGATGATAAGACCGAACACCTCAGTTTTATCTCTCAACAGCTCAATCCATGTATATCGAGAAAAATCGTCAACCACAACCAAGATATAGTGTTTATTAGCAAGACTTTTGGTCCTAGATTCCTATTAAGTCCATATGGAGTAATTCAAATGGCTTGCTTATCAAGATTTTAGAAGTTTGTTTATGCGTTACTATGGTTGGACATGGTCCGGTTCGATTCGGTTCAGTTCTTAACATAATTGAACCGAATCGAATCAAAATTCTCGGGTATTTAATAAATGGAACTGTCGGGTCCAAATATAATTATGGAACCGTTCGAGTTGGGCTCGGTTCAGTTTGGTTCCGTACCATAACTAATTTTTTTCACATTTACAGCAACACTACATAAATATAACTAATGACATGTTCATTCGTAGCTTCGATGGGTAGTTGGAGAGGGGAAGTCAGACTCAGCAGTTGGCGGCTTCGATATGGACATGTAGATGTATGTTTTCAATTTATCAAATAATTTGGGGTTAGTGGACCTGTGTTTACTAAATGAAAGTATGAAAATGGAAAGGAAAGGACAAAAATTTTAAAATGCCTAGATCTTGGGCTAAAAATGAAATTAATAATTGGGTCAAAAAAATTAAAACAAAAAATTGAATTTAGAAATTGGGTTGGGTTGAGCTGGGCTAGCTAGGCATTGACTTGAATTGGGAGTTGGAGCATTAATCATTAAATTAGTAAATTTGCTAATTTGTTTAGAAAAAAAATAATTTAATTAATTTAATATAAAAGATTTTAAAAAATTATTTAGATTCGATTCTTATTCGGTTCTTTGGTTATTAGTCTAGAACCGAGAACCTAACCAAACTCATCGGTTCTCAATTCAAATACTCGTTCGGGTATTTAACTTATGAAGAATCGCTCAGCTCGATTCATTTCGGTTCGGGTTGGGTTTGGTCCGGTTCGATTCGAGAGTTTTGTCCAACCCTATGAGTTAATCTAAGCTGTTTACCTTGTTGACAAAGCCCACATAAAGTATTATCAAAATTTTCAAACTTAGGTAAACTATTAACAAGTTCCTTCTTGGAGAGTTTAGACAAACTTTTATAGTTCATATGATCAAGCCGTTGATGCCACAGTTCAGTTGCATCAATCTTGGCACTATTGTACACGTAGTTGGAATTAGGAAGAACTCTATAACAATTATATGAAGTTCTTACACCTTCGAAAACAATGTTACCGGTAGAATCATACACGGTACACCTTTTCTGGACAAAACTAACCTTGAATCAACATCGCATATTTAACTAATGCTTAACAAATTGGACTTTAACCCTTTCACATAAAGCACATCTGAGATAGTAGGTAGTCCAGATATGTTAATAACACATTTTCCTAAAATAGGTACAGTAGTTCCATCCCCAAAGGTAACCACACTGTCATTCCAATCATTGAGAGAAGATAACAAGGCTTTGTCACCACACATATGTCTAGAAAATGCACTATCAAGATACCACATAGAGTTATTTTGAGCTTTAAGAGCAACGTGGGCAACATAGCAATTCAACCGATCAGCAGACCTAGAGATGTCACTCTTCTTAACCCAAACCTTCTTAGAAGTAGAAGTGATTCTAGTTAACCGAGTCATTATTTCAGATAAGTGGCTAACCCGATTGGCTAGTAAGATAACCTTGCTTGAGAAATCCTGACTTTTACTCCTAGTCGCGAGTTTCTGACACCTAGGTCTTGTGTGTCCCAGTGCGCCACAATGGTGACAAGTGGGAATGAACCTAGGTTCAGACCTGCTCGGAGGTTGTTGCCGATATGTAGGACGATTGACTCTACGTTGTCTAGCAGGTCTCAGTCTTAAGACATCTTTGCCCTTTGATTGAGGATAAACAATTTTTTGAGCTTTGTTAGTGGTTGGGACGAATGTGGTCTTGGAAGTACTAGTAGTAGTATTACCATTTTGAACGTAATCCAGACCATGCCTATTTCCAGCAAGCTTGTTCATTCCTAACAGATTGTCGAGTTTCTGAGTACCACTCATTAAGGAATTATGTTGAGTATTATATTTTTCAAGATCACTTGTTAAAGATTTAACTCTGGCTTCTAAGTTCTCATTAACAAGCTTCAATTCATTCAGATTTTTGGTTGAGTCTTGAAGGTTACCTATGAGTTTTTCTTTCTCTCTTTCAAGATCATTAACATTTTTCAGTACAGCTTTATTGACATTTTTTTTATTTTAGTCTCATCCTCAGACTCTTCCTCGGATTTCTCACTATGTTCATCATTTTCAACATTTTCATTTTCCTTATCAAACTCTATCGTAGCTATAGATGTGAAGGCCATAAAATTTTGTTTATCCTCACCACTAAAGGTATTATTCTAAGCACTCGAATCTGATTCATCATCGCTCAAGGTCATTGCTAATGCCTTTCGTCTTTCTTTATTCGAACACTTTTTCAAATTAGGACATTCATTCCTATAGTGACCAAAACCCTGACACTCATGACATCTAACTGATTGAGTTTTCTTATTAGCAGTCTTAGAGTTATTCTTCTCACATTTATCTTTTAAGAATTTATTAGGGACTTCATTTTTCCGTTTTTGAGGCTTTCTCCTATTCCTCATCACATTCTGAATTTTTTTTAATGAAATAAGCTATCTCGTCGTCCTTAAGGGTTTTAGCATCGGTTGACTTACTCTTTTGTTCCTTAACATTGTTCATGGCTATGAATTTAATCTTTTTAGGTTGGAAAACGGTTAGTTCATAGGTTTGAAGAGATCCTACAAGTTCTTCTATCTTCACTAGATCTAAGTCCTTACTTTCTTCAATCGCGATGACTTTAGGTCGAAATCTTTCAGGTAGGGATTTATGGACTTTTCTAACGATCTTGGACTCGAGAATTTTTTTACCTAGATTAAAACTCGAATTTACTATGTCATTCAACTTCGCATAGAACTCATCGAACGATTTATCGTCCTTCATTCTAATTTCTTCAAACCTAGGGGTTAACATCTGTAGTTTAGGATTTTTAACAGTTTTAGTTCCTTCGTGTGTGGTTTCTAAAATGTCCCAAACTTCTTTAGTAGTCTTACATATCGAAACTTTCCTAAATTCTTTAGCAGACACAACCTCATGAATAGGACATGAATGCCCTTACTGTTCTAGTTACACTCAACTAAATCTTTTTTAGTCCACAATGAAATATCAGTAGGTGTAACTACACCACAACACTGGTTGAAGGTGCAGTCCACCCATTTTGAACGCTAATCCAAATATGTTCATCTAATGCTTTAAGGAATGTTCTCATTCGAACTTTCCAATAAGCATAGTTGTTTCTGTCCAAGAACAGAGGCACATATAAAGACCGACTTATCTTGAATAATTTAAGGGTCATGACACGAAATCAGGCTCTGATACCAATTGAAATAATGAGATTTGACCTAAACTACACCTAGAGAGGGGTGAGTATGTGTAAATACAGAAATTAAAAATAGTAATTAATCAGCAATAAGTCACTAATTAATTATCTCTAGATAGTTATGCAATCAGTTCAATTATCCTATATTTGAATACTGCATAATATAAAATCAGTAAATAAAATAGTAAATAATGCGGTATGATCACGGAGAAACCCTAATTGGGTAAAAACGTCGGCACTTTGCCAGTCAAAATCCACTATAAATGATTGAACTTACAGTCCATCAGACAATACGACGATATGAACTTTCTGACTTCTTGACTGCAATTACTACAGCTTTCCTGGATTTTGTGGTCCTGCACCAACTCCCAGTTGTAGTTTTCAAAGCCCTCCAGAATCTGCGATCCTGCAGCATCTCCTAGCTTTATCAATTCATCATTTCGTAAGGATCAACGAAGAACTCTGTGTTCGTCACCAACTGGAACTCCAATCACCTTCTCTTGATCTTCAAATTTGTGACAGATATGTAGGAAACAATAGTATGCCAGTTGGATTGAGGAAGTGATGTTTAAGAACAAATCACAATATGAAAGTTGAAAGGTAATCGATGAAGAGAATATGAAAACTGTGTTTGCTCAATGATCAACCCTAAAAAAGAAGTTATGTAGCGTTTGATATTTATAGTTTAGGTTTTGAGATTGAATGAGTCAGACTAAAAGCCATAAAAAACGTGAATTAAAATTTTCTAGATGACACTGTCGTTCGAGTGAAGGCAAGACGACAAGTGAGCGGCGCAGTTTCTATTTTTGACGCTCGAGCCAAGTCTTGACGAAAAGCTAGCGAAATTCCGGTGCCATTTTTCATTCTTTTCCATTATTGAACCCTAGATCTAATATAATACAAATTCAACTAATTGCAGCTAACTCCTTGACTTTTACAACATATTAATTTTAGTTCATTTTATTCACAGATTTGTCAATTAAATCAAATACCTAAAGTTATCATTTTGTCCTTTTTTATTTGGTCAAAATTAATCAAATTTTGAC
Organism: Fraxinus excelsior; assembly: GCA_019097785.1. Lineage (NCBI taxonomy): Eukaryota > Viridiplantae > Streptophyta > Magnoliopsida > Lamiales > Oleaceae > Fraxinus > Fraxinus excelsior. The sequence continues at coordinate 9,555,426 of CM032642.1, forward strand.
TTTTTTTGGTCAAGTGGATGATTTTCATCAATTTGAATTAGGGACCCTTATTAGTACAAATTGAAAGTTAAAAGTAAAGTCCGTAAAGATTGAAAAAATTAAGAACCGTTGCTGCAATTTTCCTTTAAATTTGTTACACCAAGAAAATGAAAATGAGATATTTTGTCAAAACCTTGCGCGACAGCTCATCATTGTCCTTCTCTTTGAACTTACTAATGTCCTAATCTTGGTACGTGAGCCACAACTTTTCAAACTTTCTCTAGATATTTTTACAACTTTTATTGATACCTTGTATGCTTGGTTAGAGTTTATTATAATCTTATTATCATTTAAATTAAAAATTAAAATTAAAATTAATTGAGAACAAGAAGGTAGTCTTAGGTAGCAGTGACAACAACTCTTATTGAATTGAGACTTCTTTCCATGTCTTCTTACAATAATAACCTTAAGTTTGAGAAAGCAATTTGTTGCTATATAATTCCGTAAGCGTAAATGGACAGAGAGAATATTGTTACCACAAGAACTGATTATTTACTTATAGAATTTAAACAAAACTAGCCTTAATTGGAAATACACATATTTAATGATATTGAGTTTGGGTTCGTTTAGTTCTAACTATAACTATAATAAGCAATTTAAAATTAAACAATTCTTAAAGTTAAACCAAGACAAAAGGCTCGAGGATCCTAAATTTACCATTGTTAAAACTATTTTAATACTCGATTATCAATTAATAATCGGTTATTATTTTATGTTGAAAATTGATATTCTTCGTGTACTAATTTTCTCTTTCAAGATATATTAATCCAGTTTTTACCTATGACCATACTATATCTTTATAAATGATATGAATGGATAAAAATATATGACAATTAGAATACCAATTAAAAAATAAGGGGATAAAGTTTTACAATTCAAAAATCATGTGATAAATAGGATTATTAATTAATATTATAAAACTAAAAATTAATTTATATACACCCCACCCCACTCCACCCACACCCCCAATTTTGAAATCCCTAAATTCACTTCTCTCTCTATCATTCTCTCACCCGTTCACCTCTCTCTCTCTCTCTGATGCCGATGGCGGCGTAGAAGGGCGATAGTTGCTTTAGGCACCAGTGGTAGGTGGTAAGAAGTTTCCTTCTCACAGGGTAGCCTAGGCAGCAGCGGTGGAAGAACGAGATATGCCGATACCGCCTTCGTCCTCCTGAGCCTTCCGTATCCCACTTTGTCCAAGTGTCGTCGCCTCCTCCTTCGCGACAGCAGGGGCTGGACTCAACGACAATTAATAACTTGCCGATTGTTTCGTACATGGGATCTTTTTCAAGTGCTGCCTCGCTATCCTACCCTTTTGTCAAAGCTGATCGGAGAGTCCAATGTTTACTATATTCTGCTACTAAGTGCGCATATCAATGGCCATTAGTGAAATTAACTCCGAGGGAAATAATTAATTGTAATTGATGATTATGTAGCTCAACTACAGAGTGCTTATCTTGAAAAGTTCTATAAATGTAGGTTAACTTTCATGTTTATGAACTCTGTGTTTTTGTGTATGATGCATAATTGTTTTGTTTCTACGGTTTTTGCTTTTGTTACTAGTTTTAGGTTTCATGTGAATTGCTTGTCGAATTTGTGGTTACTAATATGTTTTGGTCCTGTCTGATTTCTCGAGTTTTGGGGTTGATTTTACATGGGCAATTTAGTATGAACAACTTGCTTTTGTTTTCAATAATTTCTCCGAGTTCTTCTGTTGGTAGTCACTGGTTTTTTTGCAATTGTCTTATTTGAATTTATTTTGCTTTTGGCTTTATGTTACTTATTATCGAAGCTAAATTCAGTATTTATCAAAATCATTTAGCATTTAGTAGACTTTAACTCATATAAAGTTTTGTCATTTCTACATAAATTTAATTATGGAATACATTGTGATGATCTCATACTGTGATCTAGGATCTGGATGAAGTAAAAAGTATAACATTAAATATAAATTTCTCACCTTTCTTTCTATCAGCTTTGTATGACTAAGTTAAATCAGTATGTTTGCTGGTTTTAGGGTGTTTTCTTGTGCCTTTTTTTTTTTAATTTTACTTTTGAGAACATTTGCTTGATTATTTTTTTGTTTGTTAACATGAACATGCTGGCATTATTTTTGTTGATGCAGTTAAACAGTTAATAAAGTTTGTCGATAGTATTAACTTGCTAACATTGTTAAGCGAACACCTGTAATTTATGTTGGTCTTCCTGATTTTCTTGATGGTGTTGGTTGTAAATTTGTATTGAAGGTGGTAGTAATAGTGTATTGGAGGTAATTGTGGTAATGATTGGTGGTGGATTGTGGTGCTTGTTCGTGGTGTAAGAGGATTTGTTTGTAGTGACCATTTGTGATCAAATATGTGTTTATTGTGACTGGTTGTGACCAGTTCTGTGCTAATTGTGACCGATTGTGATTCGTTGTGACCAATTCTGTATTAATCGTGACTGGTCGTGACTAGTTGTTAATGGAGACATGACTCGTGTCTCCGTACTTAATTGTGACTGGTTGTTAACATATTCAAGTCACATTCGGGCACAATTAACACAAAAATGGTCACAGACAGTCACATTTAACACGAATTTGGTCACAGTTAGTCACATTGAGTACACACTTGGTCACAATTAGTAACAGACAGTCACACTGCACAAAATTTTTTTTCTGTAATTTTTTAGGAGGTGGATGCAGTGGTGGGGCTGATGGTAGGTGGATCCATGGGGTGGGGGTGTGATTTCCAACTTTTTATTTTCTGAAAATTTTTTAAGTCGCCGGAGCGGCCGCCAGAATGATCGCCTGAAAATTCGTTGGAGCAATCGTCGGAGCAGTCGCCGAACCAACACCGGAGTGGTGCCGGAGTTGTCTGAGAGATGGAGGGAAGGTGGTGTAGTGAAGTGATGGGGGTGGGTGATGTGTTTGGTTTGGGGTGTAAATAATTAATATATATTATATTATAATTTAATATTTAATAAATCTATTTAACACCTGATTTTTGAAATAATTAAACAAATTTGTTAGTTTTGAAAAGTAATTCTTATAACTAGGTTTTGTGTATTGTTCACTTTTAAATACTTAAATGACATTTTTTGATTTGTAGCTTTTTTTTAATCTTTTTTAACTGTCAAATAAGTTTTATCAAGGGTGTGTTTGAGTCACATTATTTTGGAAGAATATATTCTGGAATAGTAGATTGATTAATGGAGAATGTGTGGTTGAAAAAGAAGAAAAAATTATTGATGTGATAGAAAATATAATTTTATTGAAGAATGTGATTGAAAATGAGTAGAAAAATGAGAACGAAAATTTTAATGTGTACCAAACAAGAGCAAATTGTATATATGTATGCCTTATTCCCTGCCCTGGTAAAGTAGTGTAACTCTTACGATAACTAATGCCATCTCCAGCGCTGCACCAAATTTTGTACCAAAGTTTGCACCAAACTAAAATTCATCTCCAACCATTACACCAAATGAATAGTGTTTAATCATTTTCTTCTATTGTTTTCTTCTTAGTAATTTATTTATTAGAAATATTAATTATTTATTCATTTTAAAAATATATAAATTACTAAATAAATAATTATGCGAAATTAAGGAAAATATTAAATTCATTAAATAAATATATGAAAATTATTTTGACGATGTTGGAGGATCTGGAAGCGATCTTCTAGATTACTAAATTATGCATTTGTTTTTATGTATTGTTTTTTTTTTAAATAGAACTCGTTTAATGTAGGTACGTGGTTATTATAAAATATTTCATGTTAATTATAAATAATCGTGTTAGTTATATTTAAAAAATTTTTTTTAATTAATTTAGTATAATTTATTTTTAACATTTCAAATTTAATTTAAATGCAAATAATAATAATAATAATAATAATAATAATAATAATAATAATTGTATTAAATATTATATAACTAAAATAATACAAATACCCTCCAAATAAACTTTTTATAAATTAAATGAAGGATAAAATCGACTTTGCACCATTATGGAAAAATTGTGCAAAGTGAATATTGTTGCACCATATTTGGTGCAACACTATTCACTTGTACCATTTTTTTAAAATGATGCAAAAGATGGTGCTTCATTGGAGGCATTTTGCACCAAAATATAGTGCAAATGGGTCTCCATTGAAGATGGTCTAACGTATCCATTCGAGGTATAAAAACTTTAATAAAACAAATTAAGGCAGCAAAATTTTTGATTAGGTAGATGCAAGTGGGGGTGGGGTTCGGACAGACAGTATGATGATAAATGAATGAATGAATGAAAGAAAAGTATGAAATATGGCAGAAAGCTGTCACCAGCCCATTCCCCTCTTTAGCCCAACCCTAATTTATTTCTCCCAGCTCTCCTCTCCTCTCACATCCTTTATAACCAACCCCCAACACAGTCAGATTCACATTTCACTTCGCCCCACCTCCATTTTCTCACAGCCCTGCCCATTATGTTGGTTCATCTTTTATTCTTATTATCTCTTATAGCTCAGTCTAGCTATGGTGCTAAATCTACTCTGCAGACTCTTCAAGTACAACCTCAGTACTTCAACCCAAAGTTGCCACCCAAATCACTCTCTGCTTCCGACAAGTTTGAGGGTTCATCGGACCTCGTTAGTCTACGCTACCACATGGGTCCGGTGTTGTCATCTCCGATCAACATATACCTCATATGGTACGGGAAGTGGGCCGCATCTCAGAAGCTGTTAATCACGGACTTCTTACTCTCTATCTCTACCTTCAACCACCGTGCTGCTCCCTCTCCTTCGGTGGCAGAGTGGTGGCGCACTGTATCCCTCTATACAGATCAGACGGGAGCTAACATCTCACGCTCTGTACTCCTTGCTGGTGAGTACTCTGACCATCTCTACTCCCACGGCACCCACCTCACCCGCCTCTCAATCCAGGAAGTCATTGCAACCGCAGTCCGATCAAAGCCCTTCGCCGTCGACCACAAGAACGGCATTTACCTAATCTTAACCTCGGTTGATGTCACTATGCAAGATTTCTGCCGGGCAGTTTGTGGGTTTCACTACTTCACCTTCCCATCAATGGTGGGTTACACACTACCCTATGCTTGGGTCGGAAACTCCGGCAAACAGTGCCCTGAAGTTTGTGCCTACCCGTTTGCAGTACCAGGTTACATGGGCGGTGGTGGTCCAGGGGCTCTGAACCCACCCAATGGTGACATCGGAGTTGATGGGATGATAAGTGTGATAGGTCACGAGCTGGCTGAATTGTCGTCTAACCCACTGGTGAATGCTTGGTACGCCGGCGAAGATCCAATGGCACCGACGGAAATAGGAGATTTGTGCGAAGGATTATATGGGACTGGCGGCGGCGGAGGGTACATTGGGCAGGTCATGAGGGATAAACAAGGACGGACTTACAATTTGAATGGGAGAAGAGGTAGAAAGTTTTTGGTGCAGTGGATATGGAGTCCAGTTATCAAGGCCTGTGCTGGTCCAAATGCTTTAGACTAGTGGCGGAGTAATATATACACACACGCAAAAATTCTCAGTGAGCGACTGGTGGCGGAGTGGTTGAACTTGAGGGTGAGGGGAAGAAAACAAATTTCACTTATTTTTAGAGTTTTTTGTTGTAATAATATTTGTACATGTATAGTATATATTTTTTATTGAAGGTTGTGTCCTTTATTGGCAAATAAAAACGAGTCTTTCTAGTTTTAAGCAAAAGGAATAATTATATTTATCAACGATGAAACATCGGTGGTGGTGTAGTTTATATGGAATAGTGGAATACTGAGATTTGATTGTTCGATTTTACTAAAAAGAGGGAGAGAAACGTGAGAGATAATAAATTGTCTGATCATCGATGCTTTATCAAATTAATATTTTTATTTTCATTCTTTTATTTATTTTAAATTATATTTTTCTATAAAATAATGTTTTTTATTACATCGATAAATTTTTTTTTTTTTCAACCACACATTTTCCATCAATTTACTATTTCTAATTATATTCTTTCAAAATAACGTGACTCAAATACATTCATAATATAAATTAAGGAGAAACACGACAAATATTAACAGCAAATGCACCGGTGAGTGGTCCTACAAAAAGTTAGCATCCTCAATCAATCAAAGGTAAAATCATTTGTACAAAAAATGGCTACATCTCCACTTGCATATGCGCATGCGCAAGTTGCGGGAGAGTGAGCCATTGAATGAAAAGCGTGTTTTGTAGAAGATAGTACGAGATTGTATTAGGCGTAAATTCTCTGTATCACTTGAGTAATGTTCCTGGGCATTAGGGACGGTGGAAAAGTTGATTAAATTGAATTGAATGCGCGGCGGCTGGTATGACTTTGGATCCTGTAAATTTCTATAACAGCCTCTTAATTGGTCTATAATTAAAAAAAAAAAAATTGGAAAATTGAACTTTAATTTAGTTCCAATTTCATCATTAGTCATATTTTAAATGGATGAAAATTGCTTATTTTCTAGAATGATCATTTACATTATAGATGTTAATTAAACGATTTATATTAGTTTAGGGTTCTCAATTAATATAAACAATTTCGACGTGTGGTTGTTAATTGAATTGCCTTCATTTAGGGGGTGATGGGCTCTTTTAATGGCACACATTATGATGTGGCATTATGCCTGCAAGAAACAACCAACCATGTGGAGATGACCAATTTAGTGTCTACAAGAACGATGTTACACTAGCAGAGTAATTGACATAATGGTTGACATAATATCACATACATGACACTCTATCATTGAACTATTTAAAATACAGTTATCTTTTCAATCAAATCACCTCCTGCCACCAAAGATTCGCCGTAAAGGTGGCAAAATGGCCGAGTGACAATCTAATTCAAATTTTTGTACAATTATTTGTGCAAGTTGTCTAATTGGTACAATGATTTAACTTAAGTCTCTTATTAGCTGAGGTCTTGGGTACGAATTTTGAAAGACGTGACAGAAGGTCGTGAGGAGGTAAGCGAGCAGATATTCACCCAAAACGGACAATACGTATGATATAACAGTTTCGATATAAGACTAGAGTCATTAAAATTAGACCATTTGTTTGCAAGGCAATTATGTTATTGCTTGCGAAAATGCCATAGGGTTATTAGTTTGATGCACATGTCATCATATGCTGGCGCATCAAACATCTATTATCCATCAATCATCTTTCACGTAGCTTAGTGGCGCAAGAGTTCATAATCTCTAGTCAGATACACATGTAGCCTCAATGGGCCACATGGTTCTAGGCTTCTAAATTTCCATGCTACGATACAAATCTTCTAATAATCCAAGTTTGGGCAAGTAGCTCTTTTACATGGGTGACGTCACCAACAGATCCTTGCTCCACTCACGTCCACGTAACTTTTCTCCTACACACTTGGATAAACTGATAAGAAATGTAGCATTCGCGAAGGTGGGATATGCGGCTGTGTGCACTCCAACGATTAATTGAGTCACTTGTATATATTTGGGTGTGGCACATGCGAAAGACGTGAGCCAAAATAGTGTTTGGGCATTGGGATATGAGAGACAAATATGAGGAAAAGCAATTTTACTTTGAGTGTGTAAAATTGTATTACCTTTAAATTACACTAAGTATGAACTTTTAAAGTATGAGAGGAGGTGTGGTTACCATTGGATAAAAAGATACGTGACTTCATCCTGATGGTTGAGGCCTCTTCTTATAGGTGTTATTCCATCAATTGTAGGCAGAGAGGTATTTAATATTTCTGAAAAGTAGCTACCCTATAATTTAGGTCTGACCTTTGAAAACTAGACTGAAAGTTGACTGTTTAGTGTCTGCTGGTAAGATGTCACTTCAATCAATCATAGGAAGATCTTGTACAAAAGATTTCTTGAAAAAGGTAAAGTAGGAAATGTTTTTTTTTATCAATAAAGAGACTAATTGGCTAATTGCCTTGGACTAGGGGTGTAAGCGGTTCAGTTTTTGCGGTTTTTGACAAATTTTCAAATCAAACCGTTTAAACCGATTTGAGAAAAATCCAAACCTAAACCAAACCATTTTGAACGGTTTGAAAAAAACTCAAACCTAAACCTAACGGTTTGGTCCGGTTTTAAACCGCCGGTTTCACCGTATATTTTTTTGTTTGTATACTTTTATGACATTAATTCATTGAATTTAATATATATTTATATCTTACTAGCAATAAATCTAAAACAAACTAAATATATCTACTACAAATTTAAAAATACGAACTAAATCAAAGTGAAATCACAATAAACTAAAATATAATTTCTTGTTTGCCATTTTGGGCTAAGATGTTACGATAACGTTACAATACAAGTCTACTAAACTAAATATAAAGCCCAAAATATAAAATGATGTTCAACAAGACCTCGTGATCATCATATCTGAAAAATAAAACTACTGATTAAACATAGAGAATAACTCACCATAATAATAAATCAATTGTTTATAATATCTAAACATAACAATTACACAAACTTACCGTTGTATTTTGTTATGAATTCAGTTTCTCACATATACTCAAACACCAATTGTTGCCACACATGATTCATAGTCTCCATTGTCAAACAAATGCATTCGTTATATCATCATAGTATTGGATACTAGATAGATAAGAGAATCTTTAAAAATATGATAATAGAAAATATAAACCACCTGCCACAACTTTCATTGAATCATCAAATGCTTCTACTTCATCTAAATATCACTATAGGTTCATTCTTAATTTGCAACCAATTCTTTCCGCATATACAAGTCTCAACCATCCTTACACCTAATAAACTCCTAAACGAATCAAGTATCTGACCTTCATTTGAGAATGCAGACTCAGAAGCAACTGTAGAAATTTGAATTCTAAAGAGGAAAATAGTTTTTGATAGATTATGTTAGTCTTGAGATTATTAGATATAAATTAGAATTATTTGGTAATAATAATATATATGTAATAGAAAATTATAAATTGACAAAAATACATACAAATGACAAAATTATTGAATTTTGCATATTTGGATGAATTTTAAAAAAAAATCATTATTTTTATTTTTATATATTTTTTCACCGGTCCGGTTTGGTTTTAAACCGCAATTAAAATTCTCAAATCTAAACCAAACCGTTTTTGACCGGTTTGGTTTGGTTCAAAACCATTTCGTTGACGGGTCCACGTGGCACCAAACCGACGGTTTCTAAAATGCGGTTTCAGTTCGATTTTTCGGTTTGACGGTTTTTGCTTACAACCCTACCTTGGACCACTTCTGCAGCAGGTAATATCACCTCGTCTAGGTCATGGGGGGTCAGCCTTTACATGGAACCTTGATGGAGGTTGTGCATCACTTCGACTACATTATATATGACGTCATTTGGACTTGGTAGGACAATGATGTGGAGTGTAGACCTGATTAGGCTTACTAGCTGGTTACTATGTGGCCGTGATTTCGAGACACATTAGAGGATACATAACAATAGTCTCCTAAGTTTATGTATGGATATTTATAAAATGTGTGGATTTTTGGATTGAGCATATCATAAAATTGTGGGATGATCCATTGTTGAAATGATGCTATGGCGTAGGGATGACAAAAGGACTGAGTAGCTAGTTGGCTCGGCTCATCAAAGCTTGGCTTATGGACATAAGCCCAAGCTTGAGCCGAGCCGAGCCAAGTCGAATAGAGCTCGTGAATGGCTCATGGGCCGTGCCCACAAGCCTAAATTTCACGAGGCCACGAGCTTTGTAAAAAATATGAAGAAAAAAGTAAAAAAAAAACGAGCTTATGGGCTTGACTCGGCCCGTGAGCTGACGAGCTTGAGCTCGGCTCGTCTCGTCACTTTGATGAGCTAAGCTCATGGGTAGATGAGCTGAGCCTGCTCGACCAATTGCTATCACTACTATGGATTGGAGTGTTTTACCTTCACTTTGCTAGGTGGTTGGTTGTATAGTTGTGTGATTGAGCAAACTACAATAGTCCCACGAGTCCAAGTATGATTATTTATATAATGCATGGACTTAAGATATTAAAGTGATTTTCTGATACCTTATATGGCAACTATGCAAGCAAGCACGTTATTGTAGAGGCGAGATCCTTGCTTGAGGATGATTTTCTGAAAGATAAGTAGATTAATAAAGCTGTGATGCAGTGGCAAGGTCCTAGTATAGAGGATGAGGCTCTGAACGATGGACAACTTGATGAAGTTGTGATGCAGATGTGAGGTCCTAGCATAGAGGATGAAGATCTAAAAAATAGGCTGCTTGATGAAGCTTATATGTAAAGGCGAGGTTCTAGCATGGAGTATGAGGCTCCGAAAGATAGGTAGCTTGATGCAGTTGGAACATTGAGGACGAGACTCTGAAAGATAGCCAACTTAATGAAGCTATGAATTAGAGGTAAGTTCTTAATATGGATGATGATGCTCATAAAGATAGGTAACTTGATAAAGCTGAAAGGCAAAGGTGATGTCCTAGCATAAAGAATGAGTATGGTGCCAGAAGGGGCCTTACTTAGATAATGTGCTCTTTGTTGACCCTTATGCTTTCACCTATTAGCTATTGTAATGGCCTAGGCCTTTCTTTTTGTACTTGAACTTTTACTGACTTAGAATTTTATATTTCTTCCAAGTATTGCAGTCTCTTCCTCTGTGTGCATGTTATTTCTTCTTCAAGTGTGATTGCCTCAACGTAACGAATAACACTTCGTCTTTAAATAATGAACTAACCTCTTAACTCTTCAATTTGACCTTGAATATATTAGATTTGATAACTCTTATCACCTCGAATTCTCATACTAAAATCTTGCAAATCTTACAAGTGTTGGCGTCTTGATACTTGTAGTGAAATTTGTAAAATAAAGTGTTGAAGCCTCGGGCTAAATCACAACTTCATAAGCTCTTTTTAAGTAATTACTTCTTGCATAGTGGATGGTGATTTAATGGAGGGGATAACGAGGTTGATCTCATTAGTTTCAAGGTGAGCTTCCTTTGTAATTCTTCATACCTCTCGTGTTGAAGCGATAAGACTTCTCACATGGTGGACGGGTCATATGTCTCAAGAGCTTCTTGCGTGGTGGACGGTTCATCCAAGGAATAATGAGGCTGACCTTGTAGGTTTCAAGGTACACTCCCTTTAAAATGCTTTACACCTATCATGCCGAGGTGACAAAGACTTTTGCACAATGGATGGTTCATCCATACCAAGGCTTTCTGTATCGTGGATGCTACATCCATGTAGAAGGTAATGAGGTTGATCTCATATGTTTCAAGGTGGGCTCCATTGTGATGTTTCATACCGAAGATACAAAGAATTCCTTGCATGGTGGATGGTTCATCCATGCCAAGAACTTCCTACATGGTGGATGGTGATTCTATATAAGGAATAATGAGGTCAGCCTCGTAGGTTTCAATATGGGATCCATTTAGGATATTTCACACCTTCCTGCCAAGGTGACTAATACTTCCTTGCATGGTAGATGGTAATCCATGCCAAGGTTTCCTATATGGTAGATTGTGCATCTATGCATGCGATAATAAGGTCAGGCTCGCAGGTTTCAAGATGAGCTCTGTAATGCCTCGAAAATTTTAGAATAAAAAATTATTTGTTTTATATAGTATATTTTTAATACTTTGAAAAAAAATGAGGAATAAAATGAAATAGGTTTTAAATTCATATCTTATTTGAGCCAAATAATTATATATCGATATAGTGATAAATGTTGATTTTGATAATGATAATCTTTTGTGATTTAGATAGAGTTTGATTGCAATCTTAATTTGATAAAGTTTAAAAGTAATCATAATTCTATCTGTTGAAATCAATTCTTATCCAAATTCCTTATATACATCGTTTTAAATTCTAGTTGTATATAAACTCAATTAAAAATTTAAACTATAAATAGTGTGCAATTGTCCCCCAATTTACCATCAAAGAATCTTACACAACATGTTTCATATAAAGCAGCTGTGAATTTCAAATATTTTTTTTTTATCAAAAGGTCGTTTGATCAATTAAGGTAAGATACTTCTCTACAAGTGGTTTGTTTCCTTATGCTTTTATATTCAATAATTTATGCATGAATTACCAGTGGACCTTCGGGTTCGACCTAACGAAATGTGAAATCTTTTGGAAATTCAAAATTCAAAATGATGGGTATCTCGCTTAATCATTGATATACTCCATAAAGAGAAATGTAGTATGAATTGTCTATGTTATTGTTATAAATTACGTATGGAAACTGTGTGTATCTTATTGGGTATTTGTAAATACTCACTCAAACTATAATTTTTTAGGTTAGTTCGGATTGATTGGAACAGTGGCGGGATGGTGATGTGACTGCCAAGGGATTTCGACGTGCGAAAACACTAAGTTTTACTACCTTTAAATTTATTAGTTTGATTTTCTATATTTTATCGTTCCACCTTTTAGGTAAATAAAAGTAAATGAGAATTTTGGTAATACTTCAAGATGTATGAAAATTAGGGTGTTACAAGCTCTCTTTAGGATACTTTACACCTCTCCCGTCAAGGCGACAAAGACTTCCTTGCATGGTGGATGGTTTATCCAGGCCAAGGGCTTTCTTTATGATGGATTATGTATCCATGTTAGGAATAATGAAGCCGACCTCATAGATTTTAAGACGGGCTTCGTTTAGGATACTTTACACATCTCTTACCGAATTGACGAGAATAAGGCAACTATGTTGTAGTTGATATGGAGGCGAAGATATATAAGCGATGATGAGGCATTGTATGGCAAAGTACTGATGTATAGGCAAGGATTTAGCCTTGCATGGCTGAAGCATTGATATATAGGAAATGAGGAGACCTTGCACGACAGAGGTGTTGATGTATAATCTAAGATGATGCTTTTCATAGAGGAAGTGTTGATGCATAGGCAATGATGAGACCTTATATAGAAGATACACAAATACAGAAATTAAGATGAGGCCTTTCATTGTGGAGGCACTGATGCATAGACGAGGTTGTATTGTGGGCTCTGAAAGTATATGAAACATTCGTGTAGAGACAAAGTTCCATGTTTCAAATATGATGCCTCTGAAATCATATGACACATATTTGTAGAGGTGAAGTAAGGCCAATTCATCAAATATGACCACTTCTTTAGGGGCTATTGTGGTCATGACCTCTTCTCTAGAGGCTTTCCCTTTTTCAAAGGCTTCAACCATCTCGACGTCTTCTTATTGTTCAGGTGTCTCTCATTCTTTAGGGACTTCGACTATTTTCGTATCAACTATCACCATGTTTTCCTCATATTGTATATGGGCACTTGGTCTTTTCTTATGATTACAGAGATTATGTCCTTTTTAGATACGACCAAATATAATAGTATGAACTCATCATCTTCATTAAGGTCATAGGACCTGCATAGCACGTCCTCATCATCCTCATTAGCTAGATAACGAGATGGTTGGAATTTTACAGTTTGCTCCCTGCTGGTCTCAACTGGCCTCTTCTCATACCTATTTCTAGGTTGGAGGTCATTTTGGGGCCTATTCTTTCAAATATGCTCGCATGGCCTTAATATAGGAAGTTCTTGTTGTTGCCTATTCCTAGGTGTTCTAGAGCTTAACCCATCGAAGATGCTCATAGACCTTTCGACTCTTCACTCTCTTTCGTAAACTAGAAGGAAATTATCCTCCCCAATGAATAGGTTATTTGTAAGTTAGCCCGATGAGTAATTTGTAGACACATCCATCCCTACTTATCTGATATATAGGGCTCACTTCTCTCATACGCCTTTTTTTTATTTTGTTAAATGAGGGTGGTACCTTCGAGACTTTGTTAATATTTCCTCACTTGTGGTGGATGAATACCGCGGTTACATGAGGAAATAATGAAAATAGTAAATAAGGAAGTACTTTTTTCCTCACAAAGAAAATAAATGATAAGGGATAAATGTAAAACTGTAAAAAATGAAGTACTAATTCCCTTACAATAAGAACTAAAACAAGTAAAGGCAAAAGCAAGAATAAAAAATAAAAAATCACACTATAATGTTAGGCAGTCCATATATATCAATCTGTACAAGTTCCCTAATTTATCATGGTAGGTAAGATGCTCCATATATCTGATATTGTCGATGATCCTAACCTTCTGCAGCAAGAGCACCTCCAACCTGATTTCTCTCTTTGTAGATGTGATAAAATGCGTCTCTATCGAATGATACGATGTTTGTAATATGTCTGATTATGTTTTGAATAGTCCATTGTCCTCTTCCTCTAGTGATGCAGTGAATAGAAAATATAAAATCTAACTCAATCCAAATATCAGAAAGATTGAGTCCTCTAGCTAGTAGAATCCCATAAAAAATAGTCCTAAGCTCTGCCTCTAATATCATGCACGGTCCATAGACGTTGAAAAAGCCTTGATATAGTGTTCTGAGTGATCCCTGATGATGTCTCTCCCACTCGTAATACCTTCTTTGACGCATCCATCAGTATTGATCTCGACATATCCAAGTGATGGAGTACGTCACCAAACTAGAACAAAAAGAGATGGGGAGGGGTGAATAAAAGAAATACCAAAAATGGGTGCAAGTATCAGATTCCCGTACCAATGCACATCTCGATACAGTCCTCCCATATAAAGAAAAGAGATGATGCGATAGAAACCAAACTACCATAGAGGAATGATAGTACGAATGTGAACATGTTGTCCAGAATACCTCCATTTCTGGAAACTCTATTTAACTCTCCCTATGAGGTCCTGCCATAGTCTTTAGCAGAAAAATGAGATATTGATGGGCAATATGGAGCTCTACAGTAATTTATATAAATCTTGATACTGGCATCCCGAACGTATAAGTTGTCATACAGACTTGGTAACGAAGCTACCATTAGACATATCCCTCCAAACAATGCGACTTGGAGCCTTAATATAGGAAGTTCTTGTTGTTTCCTATTTCTAGGTATTTTGAAGCCTAACCTATTGAAGATATTCATAGACTTTTTAGCTCTTCGCTCTCTTTTGTAAACTGGAGGGAAATTATCTTCCCCAATAAATAGGTTATTTTTAAGTTGGTCAGATGAGTAATTTGTAGACATATCCACTCCTACTTATCTTTCAATAGGGTTTACTTCTCTCCCATGCCTTTGAAAGTGAACCCCATCAATTTGTACCTTATCTTCCTCATGTTGGTTTTCCAATTGGGCTTCTAGGTACATTTTGGGGCATTTTAGTACCTACTTGCCCTTGCATTTGTAGGAGAAGCTATTGCATTATAGAGCTGTGCTATGTAATATTCCTAACGTTGACAGCCATTTCTATCGCTTTTCTCATAAGGCGACCTGTGACCCTATCATTTCTGTAATGATAAGGTCGATGGTGGGTCACATGGGTTCAGATAGCTTATTCTTTGGAGAAATTTCATGTTCTCCTTGAATCCTATCTTCTTTGCTTGCACTCATGGTTAGTGGACAGTTTTTTTATTCAAGGAGGGGGTCTTTTGTACGAATTTTTCTCCTTCAAATCCTCATTTTTCAAGGAAGACTTAATACCCAAGAATGAAGAGCACTTAGAACTTTGTTTCCTCTGAAACTTCCAATTGTTCTTTACTTGAGAACAAAACCTTTTTCAAGGAGATGTTGAAGTACTTTTCGATAAGCTTTTTTCTATAGGGTTTGCTCATCATTGGTAGTGTGATTTCTCACACACGGTGCCAATATATTGACCTTGATTTTTGTAAGAGTGACGTGGTGAACATATCTCTTCTCCATTTACATCTACTTAGCCTTTCTCTTTCACATATGGACTAAACTTTAGGAACACATTGCCTTCTCCGAAGGTGAGAGAGGTGGCTGCGTGCATCTTGACGGTCAAGTCAATTACTAGTACAGATGTATTTGGACGTCAAACATGCGAAAGATATGAGCCGAAATAGTCTGGCATGGGGGTATGAGAGAACAATTATGAGAGAGAGATAGAGCAATCTTACTTTGAGTGTGTAAAATTGCATTACATTCAAATGATGCTAAGCCTGAGATTTTATAGCAGAAGAAGATGAGTTACCATTGGATGTAAAGACGCATGGCCTCATCCTAATGGTCAGGCCTTCTTCTCCTAGGTGTCACTCTATCAATCGTAGGCTAGGGACATTTAATGTTTTTTAAAAGTAGACACCCTATAGCCTAGGTTTGACCTTTGAAAAGTAGACTAAAATGTTGACAATTTAGGTGTATGCAGTAGAGATGACACACACATCAATCAATCATAGGAAGATCTTGTATAAAAGATCTCTTAGAAGATGTGAAGTATAATTTTTTTTTCTATTAACAAAGAGGTTAATTTCCTCGAATCACTTTTGCAATAGGCTATAACACCTTGTCTAGGCCATGGAGGGTCGACCTCTACATGATAGCTCGGCGAAGGTGATGCATCACTTAGACTATTTTATATATGACCTCACCTCAACCAAGTAGGATAGTGATGTAATTGTAGGCATGATTGAGCTTGCTAGCTATTACCATGTTGTCCTGATCTGGAGCCTCATTAGAAGAGGCATAACATCAAGGAAGATCCCAATTTATCCATCCTAGTATTATTTTTCTTTCATCGTCCAAGCTTTTCATTTCTCTTTTGTTTTCATCTTCAAATGTTCTTCCTTTTTATGTAGTCATTCGAGTGCGAACAATCGTTGTATGAACATTATCAAGCTAGATAATGACTCGAATGATCAAATCTCATTTTAGACATATTTTGGCTCTTTGAAACCCATCAAGTTGACTGAGTAACTAGACCTCACTACATTGTAGGTAGGTACCTATTCTTCTAAAAAACTTGACTTTCCGTCGTAAACACTACCAATAGGTCTTTGACTTTAATCCTTCTTTCTACAAGTTTCTTAAATTATTCAACTTGATCATCAATAGTATATTAGATATGACTAGGGATAGAGTTAGAATAATGCTCTATTGGCCATAGATTAATTGATTATGATATGGTCCAGAGAGAAGAAAAACCCCTGAGTGCGAATCCCTTTCAAATCACTTTGGACGACATAGTGCCTATAATGAAATTACTTTGATTAGGACTTTCTAAAATTTCTTTTGTTTCCTGATCATGTTTATAGATTCCTAAAACCTCGAAGCAAACACTAGGTCAAATAGGTGAAGTGGGCATTTATCAAGATAATCTAAATGCAATACTTAGATTCTGTTTACAACCCTTTCATGTAGATTTTTCAATGCATTTAGTCTTACCCCTAGACAATAAGTACCAAATATCCCTTCACATGATAAATTACTATCACTTGGTTTGTCTTAAAAAAAGGATTTTTTTATTTTTATTTTTAGCAAATACATTCACACATCCTTAGTGAGTTTTTAGGCTCACTAAAACATAGCAACAAATGTCTAAAAGTAAAAGGAAAGTAATAACTGAGGAAGTATTACTTTATGTACAATGAGAATAAAAAAAATGAAAACTAAGCTATAAATCTCGAAAACTGGGCAGTAAATATTCACCAATCTGCACAAGTGCCCTAATCTATTGAGTGAGGTCAAGTGGTCCATACTACTGGTAGCGGAGCTGGTCCCAACCTTTTGAAACTAGCAAGTCTGCAACCTGGTTTTCCTCTTAGTAGATGCGGAAAATTGTCTTTTGGTCAAATGAGATGGGGTCTCTGATCTGTCTTAGTATGCTCTAAATCATCCATGGTCTTCCACCCTTAGTGATGCAGTGAATAGCCATGATTGGATCGCCCTCAATCTAAATAGCTAAGATACCAAGTTCTTTGACCAGTAGAATCCCATCCGTATAGCCCGAAGCTCGGCCTCTAAAATAAAATATGGGCCATAGGATGATGAAAAAGCCCTGACGCATTGCCCAATCTGGTCCTTAATAATGTCCTCACAACTCGCAAATCCATCCTTGACTCATCCATCAATGTTGATTAGGGCTGGACATGGGTCGGGTCGGTCGGTTCGGCAAATTAACCTAGTATATGTTAAGGTTAAGTTCCAAACACTTTTTTAAGAGAATTGGAATTTTGACAAAAAATATTAGTTTAATGTGTTGAGTTGCAAAAATCAACTAAACTAATAATTCTTTGACAATGTGTTGAGTTGAGTTTAATTATTAGTAAGAAATAAGGAACATTCTCATTTGTTAATGTGTTGAGTTGCAATTAGTAAAATCTAAGCAAACTATAGAATGTAAGGATTAAGTATATGAATTCAACCCTAATCACATTTTGGGAAAATAGTTAAAAGGATAAGTATGGGAGTGTGCATCTCACGAGAGATGAATGCAAAAAATTGCCCATGGAGGGTCGAGATTTAAATCACTTTATGAATTTATATTGTTTTGCATGAATCTTTACACACACATTAGTTTTGTATTAGGAATGTGACTTTGAAGCAGTTTATATTTTTGATACAAAAATTCCAATTTTAAATTTTTTAAGTCAATATCTATTTTGTTTGTGTACAAACAATCATTAAAATTTGGGGATGTTTGATAAGTTAATTTCATACACTCATTGGTGCCATTAAATGAGATCAATTGTTGTTAATTTTGATAACTTATGACTTAATTTTATATTAATTTCATTTGGTATGTAAAATTCAAGGTAAATTGGTGGAATTAGACAAAGGAATGAAAACAGGCAAAAAAGAATGAAATCTAAAGTTTGATGACTAAATTGCACATCTCCAATAGTTGAATTAGACTTAATATCGATGATTGAAAAACTCTTGGATTCAATTGGACGCAACTGGAAACTGGAAGATTAAAATTACGTTAAAAATGGATTCAAGATGAACAAAAATCATAAAATAGGGACTAAATTGAAATCTAGCTAATAGTTTATGCACGCAGTCGCTCCGATATTTGTGAAGAAAGCCGGTGCAAGCCAATCTGTATTGAGAACCATTTCAATTGCTCATGTTGTTGTGCTGCTTATATACTGCGGGTGCGACTTCATGCGTTTGACTTGATTTTTGGACTCTTATAAATACAAAACTTGGCCAAAATATTGGAAAACTCACTCTTACTTCTTTATACACAATAATATCATCAAATTTATCAAGAACACGATGCCATTTGCATATTTTGAGAGGGGAGATCAAACCATATTAAGAATTGAAGGTCAATTGCATCAAAATACTGAAAAATTCAATAGTAGACTTGAAAATCAACACCTTTTGCATTATTTTATGACTCGAGTGATATTTTTCCATTATTCTTATTGTAGTTTATATAAAATCATGCTAGGCCAGTCCCTTTTTGTATTGGATGAAGATAAACCCTATTGTTTAGCTATTTAGTTTAGTATTTCTCACATTTTGCATATCTTTTGTATTATTTAATTTGACCATCAATTAGATAATTAGTTGTTTGTTGCAACAATAAAATAAGTGCAATATAAGTTAGAAATGACATTTATTACGTCTGCAATCATATAGATATCCGAAATTTAATGTACTCTAATCATTCGAATACATTAAGACTATACTCGGGTTATGATAAGAATAAAATTAATTTATATTGGAAAAGAAAGTTAAATATATTAAGCTTTATCAATTGTCAAGAATGCATGAATATAACTAGATTACAAATCAATAATTGAAATAAATAACAATAGAGAACTCTAAATCCAATAGAATCATCCATTCATTTATACAAATCCAAGTTTTTACATATTTATTAGCATAATTTAGAATAATCACAAATCAAAACTCTTTTATGTTAACATAATTCGAATTTCATACAAAACTAGTAAACTTGAATTGAAATTTATTTGAACTAGTAAATTTGAATTGAAATTTATTTCTTGTGGGACGATAACTCTTTTAATCAAATCTATTATTTGTCAATGACTCGCTAGCTTCGCACGATAAGTTCAAAAGTGATTAAGAGATGTAAATTGGTTGGAGTTATAGATTTGTGGTGTTTGGTTATGGTTAGGACTATGAAGGTCGAGTCCTACGAGAATAAGCTAACATACCGAAGACCAAGCTAATGGAATTCGTGGAGGATACTTTTACCTAGACATTAAGGACTATATTTGATGATGAATAATCCCGAGGAAACACATGGTTTGAAATGCTTGCATGGGCCTCTCATGTTGCTCAGCGGAAAGACCTGACCATTTGTATATAGTAAACATGTTCATTGTTGTACTGAGAGTCCTTGGGATAAGCCTTTGTAAGCTAATGCTCGGGTTGAACAAATTGTACGGATCACATGTCCCCATGCACCTGTGCCTAAGGCTCGAGGTTACATTTGGATGCAACAAGTGCTTTAGGGATCAAGTACACAGAGTTCGAGCTATATTCCTAATGTGATTTAGCCCGAGTTCATCATGTGAGGGTGCAACAACTCGAGCATGGGCATTGATGAGTCATGTATGATTTTCGTTGGATGAGCGACACGTAGTGTAGAATTGAGGGTCAGGATTTGATGATCTTTGGGCATTTCCATGAGCTTATAAATTTGCTCTCCTTCCATCATCTGTCACTTTCTACTTTTTTGAAATTTCTCTCTTGCAAGGTTGAGCTCGGGATTTTAAATAGTCTTGTAATTTATGCTTACTAAGGTAAGAGTTCGAGACTTGGAGTATTTATAAATATTAATTTAGGAAAAATGTCTAATAGTAGCTCTTCAGGATCGTATAGTACTTTTGAGGACTTAGGAAACTCGCTTTTCCCTATGACCATACTCTTAGATGCTCAGCATCGAGAGCATAATATGCTTCAGCTCACATACCTAGAGTCCCTTATAGATTTGGAGCACGAGTATTCTTGGTGGCTGAGGAGTTGGGAGTGATGTTAGAGCCTCGGAACCTAAAGACAGAGGTAGGGTGCAATCACACGTTTCTCTTTTATTTTCATTATGTTGTAAGCTTGAGCTAATGCCTTGTGTGTTTTTCTTGCAAAGATGACTTTTGACCATACGAACCTTTGGGTAGCCATTGGCAAAAAGTACTAGGCTCCGACAGCTCAAGCATTGAGATTGAAGAAAGGAAACAAGATGCCCATACAATTGATCTAGATAATGATTTGGGGGTCATGGGGACAACTTGACCTCGCGAGAAGAGTCTTATTCTCAATTCGCCACCCTCGAGGACAACCATGAAGAGTGGTTACACTTGGAATGTTCTTGAGGTCATCAACCTTGACGATGACCCTAAGCTCAATATTAGAAGACTACCAACATTGAGCTTTGATCCCGAGCATCATTTGAGGTCAGGTTTAATGATGGTCTTAAGATGCTCATGCCATACTGTCAGGTAGGCTTGATCTTTCAATAGCATTTCTATCTTTTATTTTGGAAGTTCTTCTCCCAAGGCTTAATAATGTTTTTATTTGCAGACGTTGAGCATAGCTAGGGACCTTGATACCTCAAGGTGTTTTTATAACTCGAAGTGTTTTAAAATTTGCTACCTCGAGGATGTTCAAATTATTTTGACCAAATATAACCCGAGGTTATTGCATTTGAAATATTAGATCCTGACAAAAGTAATCGAAGTACTTAGGATTTAAGGTTTGAGATTTTTAGTTTGCAATTTTATGACTTTATAATGTTTGAAATTTGTTGGTGCTTGAATGGGGAGGGGGCAAGGCTTTAGGCGTTTGCACATGTCAAGGCTTGAAGTGCTTGCACATGGCAAAGTTTGAGCATTATCAAGAACAAAGAAACATGAACTTCATTGGGCCAAGATCCCAATGACTACTAATCAAAACAAACTTATCCTAGCTAGAAAGTAAACATGGGCATGTAAGCCTGACCAATGGAATAATAAAAGAAAATGGGGCAAGCAAGCCCAAGCAAAAACATGTAGAAAAAACTAAGGAAATTACTAAGTAAGGTGGGGGCTAACTACTTGTAATAAATCTTCAAATTATTTGTGTTCCAAGGTCCTGGAAAAGGTTTTCTTGATATATCTTGAAGGTTGTACACTCCTTTACATACTTGCCATATTACTTCAAAAAGTCCTCAACCTTAAATCTCCTGGGCTTCACCTTAATGTTGAAGTGTTTTGCTGATCTATTTTGATAGGAAGCAATCCTTAAGAAAGCTTGTTCACAGACTTCTTTAAAGTGGTCTAGATGCTTAGTAGTGCATTCCTCGACCTCAAGCTTGAATCTTTTAAGGTTGGATAGGCTGACTTAGACTGGGATTGCAGTCTCAAGACTTAAGGCTAGCATGAAAGAGATTTCTCTCATTGTTGTTTTGTGAGATTTTCTATGAACCCAAAGGATAGAGGATAGCTCGTCGGGCCAAGCACCCTTATCATCCCCAATCTTTGTCCAAAGGTCTTGCAATATAATAAAGTTGTTACTTTGACAAGTTCATTGCTTTGAAAAAATGAAACCAACATCAAATGATGGTCAATCCCAAGTTGGTGTAGAAACTTCTAAATCTGGAGTACCTTAAGTAGCCCAAACTTGCATCAATAGACTTCTAGATAAATGTTTTGAGTTCGGACTTTGAGATTGTTTCTAAGGGTTCTGCCACGTTCATTTGGTAAAATATTCCACTACTATAGCGAGGAACTTCAACTAACCTCGAGCAACGAAAAAAGTCTGAGGATGTCCACCAATTTTTCAAAGTAGCCTAAGTGATGAATGCAGGTAATGTATTTCTTAACACTATTTAATACATCTTTCTTCGTGGCTGCCCAATAATACCCATACCTTATGAGTTTGAATGCTAAGGCTCGAGTTCGTTGATGATTTCCACAAATTTCTTCATGAACTCCATCTAGGGCCTGCGATGACTCAAAGGTCCAATGCACCTAAGATATGGAAGTATAAAGCTCCTTCAAAAGAGGACTCCATTGCAGTACTATGATGTTCTAGATTTGATGTCCCTTGCTATTCAAGGATCCTTTGGCAGTTTTCTATTAGTCATATAGTCAACTATTAGATCCATCCATGAGGGCTCATGGTCAATAGCCATGATGTCGGGTTTTTCACATATACTAGGTTACGTTAGAAACTTGACGTGGACTATCGTGTCAAGTCCATTTACCCCCATGAAGATGACCTAGATAGGGTATCGGCCTTACCATTTTGTGCTAAATGTTTTTTCAAACTTTCGTAACTTTTGAATTGCCTTTGAAGATTATGAACTTTTAGGCAGTATAAGATCAATTTCTCATCTTTCTTTTCAAATGTACGCTCAATCTGGCCAACAACAAGTTTTGAGTTACTGAAGACCTTTAGGTGTTCGAGTTCAAGAGTATGGACAAGTTCGAAAGTCATGACAATGCCTCATACTTAGCTTATTATTAATAGACTCAAATTCAAATCTAAACATACTCTAATTTTTTTGAGTTTATCTAGGTTGATAATTATGATCCATGCACTTGAGCTCAAGGAGTTAGATGCACCATCTACATATATGTCCCAAATGTCCACAATGTTGGTCAAACTAGTATCCCCTAACCCTCAAGGACTTGGGGTGAGTTCTATTATGAAGTTTACCAAGGCGTGTGCCTTGATTAAAGGCTAGGCTTTAAACTCCATATCAAATTCACCAAGTTCAGTTGAGAGTGGGTCCTCATCTTACCTCCCAGAAGCATTTTTTCGTAGAATGACATGGTGCAAAATTTCAAGATGAAGTTCTTCCCACTATCTCGAGTCCATCAAATTTTGGAATGAAATCCACAAATTAAAATAGAAGGACCTCGAGAGCTATGCAGAGGCATGTGAAAGGTACAAAAATTTATTCAGGAAGTGCCCCAATCTTGGCATTCTTAAGCAAGCACAAGTGTACGTCTTTTCAAGAACATGGTAGATGCTTCTGCGAATGGATCAGTAATGACGATGGACGTTGATGTTGTTCACAAATTGTAAGAGAGAATAGTAGAGAACCATTCTATGCGATCGAACGACAAGAAAGCTTCGAGGAAGGAAACTGGTATGCATAATGTTGATACAGTGACATCGTTAGCGGCAGATGGAAGCAATAACGAAGACATTTAACAATCT
Organism: Fraxinus excelsior; assembly: GCA_019097785.1. NCBI lineage: Eukaryota > Viridiplantae > Streptophyta > Magnoliopsida > Lamiales > Oleaceae > Fraxinus > Fraxinus excelsior. The sequence continues at coordinate 9,579,382 of CM032642.1, forward strand.
AACTCAGTCGTGAACATATCACTTCCAGTTGCTCCTTGGCGTCTCTAACATGGGACGCCTACAGAGGCCAGCTATGCACATAATTATCAAAAATAGCAAAATGGGCCCTACCCTAACAACTACTATTCGGGTTTAAACAAGCATCCCAACTTCTCTTAGGTGGATAATTCGGAGCAGAGTTATCAAATAAAGGGAACCAGTGATTCAACAACAGCAAGAGAAGAGGGTATCCTTGGAGGATCTATTTGTTAAGTACATTACTAACACTAAGACTACAATGCAGAACTAGTAGGATTCTATACAGAATTTAGATAATCGGGTGGGGCAAATCACAACTAGCAACACATAGAAGAATCCACATGAGTAGGTATTAGCAGTTGAGATAATGAATTATACAACCTATCAAGGGCAAAAAAAAGTGGAGCAGTCTGAATAATCAACAGAGAAGGATCTACTAAAGCTTTTAGACAGTCCACTGGTTAAGGCAACCATTCCTATCAGTACACACTCACCTCCAATACATTTCCTCAAAGGCTGCAAAGTACCAAACTGGAGAGGCGGTTCATCAAGTTCTGGAGGTCTTCTAAAAGATGCATGTCAACATTGCTTTCATTAGCACAATTCTTCAAATCCCAAATTATTTCAAGTTTTTGAATGAGATGTTGAATAAGAAAAGGAAGCTATCCGAATATGATATAGTAGCATTATCTGAAGAATGAAGTGCAATCATGAGGATCCCTCCCAAACTAAAAGACTAGGGAGTTTCACTTTAATTTGATGCTTCAATTGATTCAGGAGCAAGTAATAATCCAATTCTCCAACCTTTTTATAAGAAACTAAGATTGGGAGATCAAAAGATAGCTAACATAATCCTGCACTTAGCTTATAGATTACTAACGCGCCCATATAGAATAGTAGAAGACATACTCATCATGGTTGGAAAAATTTATGTCTTTTAGTTGACTTCATCATTTTGGACATGAAAAAGGCAAATCAGATGCCAATTATCATGGGAAGGCCATTTCTATCACTGAGTGGTGCCATACTGGATTTTGAAACAAACTAGATAGTCTTGAAGGTAGAGGATATGCATCAGAGCTTCACTATGGACACTCCAGAAAGGCAACCATCATACTTTGAGGATTTCCAAAAAGTGAACTATTGGGGAGGACACAAGAACAAGAAAGCTGAAGGTGGGATTGTTGGGCACAACAATGGAAACCTAATAGTTTGGAGGCTCAAATATGAACAACACAAGAACAACCAATGCATCAGATATGAGGTTGAGAATTCTCTTTTCAAGCCACCTCGAGTAGCCAAAAACAACAAAGTCAAATTAAGAACTGTAAACAAAGAGATTATTGGGAGGCAACCCAATTTCTCCCATTTTACTTATTATACTTTTTAGATATATGATAATTTAGTTTAATTTATAGTTTTAATTAGGGTATCATCATCCATATCCCATTTTTCCTTAGATCCTTGAGTTATTGGTTGTTTTATAGATGTTTGGGCTAAGTACCACTTGTTCTAGGTTATTTGATCCTTAATGTGTTACTTTTCCTCACTTTACAGATACATGATATCGCGAAACACTCAAATCAATATTGACCAAGGTGACAACATGATTAAGGTGACCTTCTTGATCTTGCACTCATGCTATTGCAACCACACTCCTACTAAATTTGGGGAATATTTTCTTCATTTTCTTCCCTATCCCTTTATATGCTTACTTAGACTTTAAGACATTAATGGCAATGTCTACTTCAAGTGTGCGGGTGGGAAACATTAAGTTTTTGTTTTTATGTGCTTTTAGTGTGCTTTTTTGATTTATATATGAGAAAAATACAAAGAAAATGGAAAATTTGTAAAATTCAAAAATATTTTTTTTAGTTAGTTTGTATGTTTGCATGGATTAGTTAATCTGGCTGTCAATAATAAATATATTGAAAAAATGAAATGATCTATGAATGGTAAATAACTTGCATGCTTAGATAAATTGACGCTTTTCCATGTGAAATTTGATATTTATGGCGCAAATGAATTGACTTAGGCATAGTAATTGAATACGTTTAATTCATAATTTGATAGGTTGAAGTAGTGGACCTTAGATGCTAAACCCAAACTACTAAATCATATATCCATAGACAATATTTAGAATAGCTTGGGAAGTGATTTCACTATTGTAGGAAGATATTAAAATGAATAGAGATTATATGTGTGAAAAACTTTGTGTGGATTGCCTCAATGGGATAAAAGTGGGTGAAAGTTTTAAGTTAGATATCGATTTATTTTGAATGTGTGTTTAATAAGGGATATTATACTAATCAAGATAAAAAAAAATGAAACAAATAAAGTTATTTGGGAATTTTTCTTTGTATCATTTATAACTCGAGTTATTAAGCTTGTAAGGGTGTCTAAAACCTGTTGCCCTAAAGTCAACTGACTTGGGAGTTATAGGACAAAAACTCGCTACATGAGTTATTTAAAAAGCTTAAATGAGAAGATGTTGCAAATAAATAAAAATTGAGAAAAAATAGAAAATTATAAAAAGTTGGTGCATGAAACAAAAGACAAGCCAATTGCCTTGATTATGCTCCAAACACTTAGGGTGTGTTTGAGCCACATTATTTTGGAAGAATGTATTCTGGAATAGTACATTGATGTAGAATGTATTGTTGAAAAAGAAGAAAAAGTTATTGATGTGATGGAAATATTATTTTATTGAAGAATGTGTGATTGAAAATGAGTAGAAGAATGAGAATGAAAGTTTTAATGTGTACAAATTAAGAAAACTTGACTTTTGACGAGATTATTAGCCGAATTGAGTCCAAGAAATCAAAACAATCACATTAACTGGAAAATCCTTATTTGTCGAGATATTAGCGGCAATTTGTGAAATACATCTAAACTAGAAATGTGATAAGTATAGTTTAAACACTTACTCGTGGCCCTAAATCATGATATTATATTGTCTTTTGGATAAAATTCTACCTAATTTATGTTATATTGTAGTTTGTAGGTACAACTTTATGTTTAATGAAGAATTGGAGAAAAAAATGCAAAATTGCGAAAAATTGCAAAATCCAAAGCACGGGAACTAAATTGGCATGGACAACACAAAAAATTTGTTTCAAGGACTAACTTGCATTATATAAATGAATTGAAGACTTGAAAGCAAGCATTAATTTAATAGAGTATTGGAATTAATTGGGCTTCAATTTGGAATGTCAATGGGCTTGGACTCCTTGGTTGAAAAGAATAAAAAAAGCTATGAATTGGAGGGGATGAGGACATTCACGGACGGAGAGAAAAAAAAAAGGGACAGAAGAAGGACGAAAGAAAACGAAAAACAGAGGTGGCGCTAGAAGAGGAGAGAAAAAGAAATGAAGAAAGAAAGAAAAAAAAAAAGAGAAGAAAAAACTGCCAACAAAAGAAAGAGAAAGAAAAGAAAAAAAGTCAAAGTAGCAACAAAAACGTAGAAAAGAAAAGGAAAAAGAGAAAGAGAAAAGAAAGAAAGGAAACTGCACACATCATAAATTTTCACGTTTCATCAAATTTTTATGATATCTTTCCAGTTTTTCGTATTTTTATTTTTACAATGTGAATAACTAATTTTTATATTAAGAAAAACAATTTAGTCGACTTGTAATCTTTTTTTTTTTTATCAAGATTTATGTGATTTATTTATTTATGTGTTGTTTTATTGTGAGTTTAATGCATTAATTTACTTGATCTATTTGATGATTAAGTGAGTGCCTTACAAATCGAGAGATGAGTTTGAGATTTAGACCATATAATAAAATTCGGTAAATTAGTATAATGTGTAGAGATACATATACTAATTATTGCGATCATAATATGAATTCTTAAAACTAGTGTTTCGTTTAACTAAAGTTGATTCACATAGAGATATGAAATTGAATTAGTTAAATAGGCTCAATTGAGAACTCGAGAGGGGTAAATTGAATACAATAGAAGAATTCGATCGAACACTACATTATGTTATAAATCTTGAATTAAGAATAAATGTGATGAATAGATGAAATTGTTATGTCCTAATATTCATCACATATTTGAATTTTCAATCATCCATTGTTTGGAATTTTTTATATTTTCAATTAGTCAAAAGTTAGGAAAAATCATCATAATTGTTTACTTGCTTTTGTCAAATAAGAGCTAGAAAAATCTAATTAAAGTCTAAAGTATAGTCCTTGTGGGAATGATAATTCAAACTCAAATGTCCACTATATTACGATATCGTACACTTGCGATAAAAAAACGCAACAAGTTTTTGACGCCGCTGTCCCACTATTTACTTTTATTCTTAGTTTATTTTGTTTTTACTGCTATTTGATTTGATTTCCTTTTATTACAAAAAAATTGTTTTCATTGTATGCTCCGTACTTAAGGCGACGATCTTGAACCGTTTGACTCGAAAATAGAAATTACTTTCAGACTAAGACACAAAGAACACAAACAAAAACAACAAAATCAAATGGTTGATGATCTAAATATTCCTATTCAACCAATTGGACAAGTGGTCGCAAGAGTAGCGGCGCTACAGGATCAATAGTAGGAGTGAAGGGAAATAAACGAAGGAGACTTGCTAATTTCAATGTTCTTAACGCCAATAGTCGCGTCTGCACGTTCCAGTATTATGTATCCTGATTTCAAGGTGAATAATTTTCAGATAAGGGCAGAGTGGATCAATTTGATGAGCAACACTCTCCAATTTTATGGGTTACCTCATGATCGTATTTTCTGGAGGGCCACATCAGTTGGTAGACTTAATACTAAATCAATATGGTAGCTGATCAGGTCTAGCAGGCCAGTTCAGGATTCATTTTGCCTATTGTGGAGCCCTATCATACCTACTACCGTTTCGTTCTTCTGTTGGAGACTGGCAGGATTTAATATCAGTTGATGTCATTATCCAGAGGAGGATCGACAGTCATTTGGCTTCTCGATGTTAGTGTTGTTCTGAGATTGAGACCATCGCTCATATTTTTACTGGTAGCAATATTTCAGATCATGTTTTGCAATATTTTGGGGCTTTATTCCAAATTACCATGAGTATAGGAGAGAGTGTTGGACATAGATTTCTGAAATGGAGGTATTCTGGAGAGTTTGCAAGGACCAGACACATTCACATCATTATTCCTCTATTGATTTTCTCGTTTCTTTGGACTGAGAGGAATAATTCAAAACACATGAACATACGTATGAGCTCGAGACGTATTATCTGGAGAGTTTATCGTATGGTATCTTTCCTCCATATTGGTGGACTATTCCGACCGTTACATTGGCGTAATGACATGCAGCTTGCTATACTTTTTGGTATTTCTTTGACTCTCCCCCTATCATGGTTTGGTGGCACTTTCCATCATTTGGATCTGTCAAGATCGACACCGATGGTTCTGTCAATAATGGGTTTGCAAGAGGGGAGGCATCATCAGGGCCTACGCAGAAAATTGAATGAGGGCTTTCTCAGCTTCATATGGACAATGTATAATATTAGAGGCGAAACTTAGGGCTATTCGTGATGGGATACTATTGGCTCGAGATCTTGGTTTGTTCTGGGTTGAGGTAGATTCGACTGTTGCCATTCACTGCATCATCAGAGGTGGCAGACCGTGACCTATCTAGAGGATACTCAAACAGATTGCAGATATCCTTTTATTTGACAGAGATATGGTCTCCCACATTTTCAGATAGGGGAACCAAGTTGCAGATGCACTTGCTACCGAGGGTTGACATCGTCGTAGATACCAGGAATATGGACCAGCCGACCTACAACGACATATCAGGGTGCTTGTTCAGATTGACATGTATGGTTTGTCCAGCACTAGAGTTTATGTATTTGTATTTTGCTTTAACTTGTCCTTTTTGTAAGGGAAGTAATACTCATTTTTTATTGTTTTCCTTTTATTCTTTACTTTCACTGTTAGGGAAGTAGTACTTCCTTATTTATTGATTTCATTGATATCATTTGTAACCATGGTATTCCACCGCCACAAGTGAGAACATTTTAATAAAATCTCGGAGGTGCCACACTCCTTCCACCAAAAAAGGGTTACCTCATGAAAATCCAAACACGCAAATCTCCAGGTTTCTCAAAAATTGTTAGAACTTTCATGCTCTGGGGGTTAATGAAGACGCTATTAAGTTGCGACTATTTCCATATAACTGAGAGATTTTGCATTGGAGTGATTAGACGCCGAACCTCATGGAAGCATTACTACATAGAAAGAACTGACCAGAAAATTCTGTAATAAATTCTTCACACCGACGAAAGTGGCTAAAATCAGATTGAAAGTTCAAACTTTCCAATAGAAAGATGGAGAGAGTTATCATGAGGCATAGAGCTGATGTGAAAGTATCCAAATCATAGATTCACAATTGGTAATCAAGTGTAGTACTTTTACACTAGACTCTCACCACTATCAAAATCTCAGGTGGATTTATCTACGGGTGGATTGATCATAGAAAAACCAGTATAACAAACATTGGATTTATTTGACCTAATTGGCACTACACATTCAATGTTTTCATCAGAAAGAGTGGTACCATCAAGAGCATCTACGGTGTATGAATTAGATAGTATAGTATCTACGAATGTGCAAATAGCAGCTTTGACAAAGCAGATAGAGCTATTGGTGAAATCACAAAAGAGAGGATACGCATAGAGAAAAAGGGGGCAGATGGCGAGACACGAAAAAAGTGAAAAACAGAGAGGAGAAAGAGATGGACAAATGGGGCGCAGAAAGAGAAAAGAAGAAAAGAGAGAGAAAGAATGAGAAAAGAAGAGAAGAAGAGAAGAAAAAAAAAAGAAAACAAAGAAAAAGTCAAAAGAAGAAAGCGATGCAGAGAAAACGCAGAGAAGAAGAAAATAAAAGAAGGAAAAGAGAAAAGGAAAAAGAGAGGAAATTTTCACGTTTCATCAATTTTTGGTGATATCTTTCCACTTTTGCGTGTTTTTATTTTTCTAGTATGAATAACTAATTTTTATATTAGGAAAAACAATTTAGTCGATTCGTGATCCTTTATTTTTTCATTTAAGATTTATGTGATTTATTTATTTATGTGTTGGTTTTATTATAAGTTTAACGTATTAAATTACTTGATCAATAATTTGATGATTAAGTGAGTCTCTTATGAATCGAGAGGTGAGTTTGAGATTTAGACCATATAATAAAATCCAGTAAATTAGTATAACGTGTAGAGATACCTATACTAATTATTGCTATCATAATTTGAATTCTTAAAACTAGTGTTTCGTTTAACTAAAGTTGATTCACATAGAGATATGAAATTGAATCAGTTAAATAGGCTCAATGAGAACTCGAGAGGGGTAAATTGAGTACAATAAAATGATTTGATCGAACACTACATTAGGTTATGAATCTTAACTACAATAAAATGATTTGATCAATAGATGAAATTGTTATGCTATAATATTTATCACATATTTGAATTTTCAATCACCCATTGTTTACAATCTTTTTATATTTTCAATTAGTTAAAAGTAGTTAGGTAAAATAATCACAATCATCATAAATATTTACTTACTTTTGTCAAATAGGAGTTAGAAAAAGTAGATTAAGATCTAAAGTATAGTTCTTGTGGGAACAATAATCCGGACTCAAATGTTCACTATATTACTTGTTACGATATCGTGCACTTGCGATATATATATAAAAAAGCAACAGTGAGGATGATTAAAATGATTCAAAATTAGATCACACACTAAAAAATAGTGAAAATAATAAATTTGGGGTGTGTGAATATCACGAGTGATGATAGAGCATATTTGACCATTAAATATTGAGAATGAAACTATTTATGAATTTATGATGTTCTACTTAATTCTTTACGCACGCGCGCACACACATCATTTTTGCATTGAAAGAGTGGATATTGATTTTGGAAATATAACCTTGAAGCAATTTATAAATTTAATATCATAATTTCAATCTTGAGGTAAAAAAAAATCATTTTTCATGTTTGTGCGTTTGTTGTAAAGTTAGGCTTTGGTTTGTTTGAGAACAAATAAATATTCAATTTTGAGAGTGTTTAATAAGTGTATTTTGTACACTTATTTAAACTTTTAAGTTAGAGTATTTATTGGTTTTTTTGATAAATTATGTCTTAATTCTATATGTATTGTAATTGTTACGTACAAATCGATATAAATGGCGGAACCGGAGAAAAAAGAGTGAGATTTGGCTCAATTGTAAGAGATCCAAAGTTTAAGAGCTAAAATACAAATACTCAAAAGTTGTATCGGACCTCAAGTTAAAGACTCGAGATGTGATGGGTCAATTGGATGAGAAATGAAGTTAAAAGGGTGAAATATATTCAAAGTATTACTGCACATGAATTTTCAGCAGAAAAACGTTATGCTACGAATTTTCAGTCTCTGATTAATACCCATTTTTGTCATAGCAAACACTCAAATTGAAAACTAATATTTCTAGAATAATTGTAATCATTTGAATTAGCTTTCCAACGTACTTTGAATCACCCGAATCAAATATCAAGAGAAAGTTATGACAAAAATGTTGAAGGCTGCCAGTGCACGTGTCTACAGGCGAGGTGCATGCTTCAACCACTTTTGAGGTGCCCCAAACAAACTAGGTGTGTGCCCTGGCTATGCCTAGGCATGCCTCATCACAAAACGGGAAAAAAAACTGATTTCTCTTTTTTTTTTTTTGGGTAACAATTCAATGCAATCATTTTGAAGTTCTATAAATTGAAGAACACACCCAGAATAAAGGAGAGCCTGTTTTTATCATATTAGAGCAAGAAAAGAGAGATTTTTAACATCCAAGGAGTGAAATTGCATCTTTTGGGGTCGAGTTTCAAGTGAAGAAATGAAGTTTTCACATCATTCTCAAGTTTTTTAGTCTCTGACAATGTCTTTTCTTATTCTTTTGTGTAATTTTCAAACGGTAATGCTGTGCTAAATCTTTTATGTATTGAATGTGTGACAAAACCTATTGATTAATAGTTTTTAATTCGAGATTTTTTAAAGTTAATTCTTGTGTTTGTGATTTCATATGCATTAATTATGTTTGTTTTAATTTTTATAGAGTTAGGTAGTACGATCCTAGTAAGGTTAGGTTGTTTTGATGCTTTAACTATTTGAGAGTCATAGGGGACTTGAAAACCTAAAAGTCGTTAAGAGTTGTAAATTGGTTGGAATAATAGATTTGTAGCGTTTGGATAAGGTTAGGATTGTGATGGTAAGAGTCTTACCAGGATAAGCTAACATGCTGAAGACCAAGCCAAGGGAACTTCCCGAGGATACTTTTACATGGATACTTAAGACAACACTCGATGATGAATTACCCCGAGGAGAACATGGTCCAAAGATAGGCCTCTCACGGTGCTCCAAAGGAAGACCATACCATATGTTAATATTAAACATGTTCGTTGTTGTTCATGTCCTCGGGGTGAGCCTTTGTTTCACGGGTAACCTTTTCTTAGCACAGAAAGGGAACACCGTGCGGCAGTAGTCTGCTCCGCTAGACTACTTTCCGTTTTCTCTCGGTCGTTTCGGGACAAAAGTAAATTTGATCAAAATTTCAAAAAAAACTTGCAACATGAAATTGAAATGCATTGAAATAAATTTGACCATTGATTGCTATAAAGCTGAACATTATAATAGACGAAAGCAGGAAATTACAATGGCTAGTGTAGGGGGCGAACACTAGAAAACTTGAAAATGTTTGAAAGACTAATACCCCATATAATAGACTTCAGAACAAAAACCTAACTGATGGGAGTAGACGTCTTTTGGTCGAAGAATCATACTAAAATCTTCTAATTTCTATCTATTTAAATAAATTATTTACAATGATAGGATCAGGGGCTTAAGCAAAGCTATAGCCCGTGACATCCTCTCCCATTTATTTTGGCGATGTCCTCGAAGCCATTGAATATTCTTCTCGCTGTTGCATTCGCTCCATTTGACCAAGTACTCTTGAAGATATTTCCTAGAAGCTCGAGTAGTTTGGTAGCCAAGAATCTTTTCAGAAACCTTCATTTCTAATCTTTTCACTTCAAACACTGGTTACTTCAGATCTGCAAACTTTTTATAATGTCTCTAATTGGTATCTGCAATATGGAGGAGTAACGGTTGTTGGCCAGTAGTAATTTCAAAAGGACTCTTATTGGGAGAAGATCTCTTTTGAGCATTGAGACATATCCAAGCCACATCAGAAAGTTTCACCCGAATTTCATGCGAAGCAGAGGTAAAGTGCTGAAAATAGTCTCTCAGCATAGAATTGAACTGCTCTATCTGTCCGTCTAATCTTCGGTGAATACTAGAATTCGTGCTCAAATTTGAACCAAGAAGTTTGAACAACTCGGTCCAAAATATGCTAATAAATCGAGAATCTCAATCATGACGATAGGCGGTCCCCAGTATTTGACAATATGATTGAAGAAGAGTTGAGCTGTTTCTTCGGCTGATACATATTTGGGCGCTGTGCTGAAAGTTGAATCTTTAGATAAACGGTCCATCCCGATGATGATAGTGCCAAAGTCTCCAACTCTTGGCAATCCACTAATGTAGTTCGTTGATCCACTCTTGACTGATCAATTCATGATGGAAAGGGACTCCAGTAAGCCTACCTTTTTCTGATGATTTGCCACATATTGCTGACGAACATGGCAAGTTTTCTCATAAATTGCAATGTCATCCCTCCTTTGAGGCCAGTAGTCTGTATGTTGTGGTAGTGCGGAAGTGTGCTCCACGATAGTCCCACTTCCCAACACTTTTCCTTCTTGTTTTCGAAGCTTTTCAAGCTCCGGCTGAGCCATACGGTATGGTGCCTTGGTGAGAGGTTTGGCACCCAGAACAAGTCCAATCCCACGATCAATTGCCTTCATTGTTGGCAATTTTCTTGGTAACTCATCCGACATGATGTCTTCGAATTCCTTAAACCCGGTGATAAGTTTTGGAGTAGAGCCAGTTGTCTCTTCGATTTCTTCTACTCGAAGAGAGCACAAAAATGATGGTTCACTCCTCTTGAAATCCTTACTATATTTTATGGCCAAGATGCCTTTCTCGCCAGTTTTCCCAACCTGTGTGGGAATAATGAATGGTTTACTACCCATCATTATTAATGAGTTAGAATGCGGCAACACTGCTGTCTTTGTATCCCGAAGATATTCCAATCTCAGAATGAGCTTGAAATCATCCATCTGCCAACAAATTTGTCCTTCCTTCAAAGGGACCTACTTTGATCGACATAGATTTTGCTATTCCCGCTATTGGTTGAGCAGCGGAGTTGATTGCTTTGACCTTTCCCTTACCTCTTTCCAGAACAAGTCCAAGCTGCTCTACTTCGGAACTTGCGAGGTAGTTGTGCGTGGCACCAGTGTCCACCATAGCCCTGATTGACGTTCCATTGATCCTCACATCAATGTACATTAGGCCTTTCATCCTGTAAGTGCAAGCTTTCGATTCTTCGATCTTCGACTCTTTCAAGGGAACTCCATCCCTTTTAGTAGCTAGGTGCGATAATGTATTGCACCAATGCGAGAATGCACCAACTACATCCTCGTCCCTTTCGGAGTCAGTGTCACCATGAAAGCTAGCTTGTGGAGTATTTTACTTTGAACTCAGCCCCCGATTGTTAGTTGACAGTATGCATTCACCATCCGTTTCTGAGAACACTCCGCCCTTCTTTGCTTTCCATGATTCTAGTCATTACTGGTATCTCCGTTATAGTTTTCTTGATGGCTATTTTGATAGTTTTCCTGCGAGTTACTCTGGCTCGCCTTGATAGGCTCCTCCCCTATTCTAAGAGTAACGCTCTTCCCTATTTGAGTTCGAGCTGGGTCTGAAAGGTCTCTTTCCACCTTCAACAACTTGACTATTTCCCGAAGGTCGATCCTCGCTCGATTTCGGTTGATAGTCACTCACACATTCATCAGCTCTCATAGCTGCACTCAAATCAGTGACTTTCTGTCTCTGAAGTTCCGTGCGCGTCCACCGTTTCAACCCTTCCATGAAGGTGAATAGCTTATCCTTTTTCGACATATCTCGAATACTCAGTATATGTCCTGAAAAGGCCTTCACATATTCTCTGATGGAGCTTGCATGTTTCAGTTTTCGTAAGGCTCGACGTACCTCATATTCCACGTTCTCTGGGAAAAACTGAGATCTGATAACTTCCTTGAGAAGATCCCAAGAATCAATTCGGACCCTGTTGGCTTGAATATCAACATATTTTGTTCACCACCATAGTTTTGCATCTCCACTAGATATATGGTAGTTGTTGTGACCTTTCTCGCTTCGTCCTTGATCGAAGCCGCAAGAAAGTATTGTTTCATATCGAACACGAAGTTCTCAAATTCTTTAGCATTATGTGCCCCTTCGTAGGTACACGGTTCTGGAATTCTGAGTCTATACATCAGCTCTTGTACGATGGCTTGCTCATTGCCAATCGCGCGTTGAAGCACTAGTAACTAGCTCTCAACGCTCCCATCTCATCATGTAGATCATGTATGATATCAACAGGTTCAGTCATAGCTGCGCAAGCCTCTTGGCTTTCATCTAGTTGGATACGTAATTCCCGAATTTCCGTCTCTGCCACCTTGACCTTTTCTCCGAAGTTCTCCATGGTAAAACACAACCTAGTGTTTGTCACCTTAAGCGCTTCCAAACGCTGTCTGGTGTTCATCTTTTGAACATCTATCACCTCTGTGGTGTTCGAGGAATTTGGATTAATTTCCATAGCTTTCTTATCGAGATTTTGAGCCGCAGCTCTGATACCAACTTTCACGGGTAACCTTTTCTTAGCACAGAAAGAGAACACCGTGCGGCAGTAGTCTGCTCCGCTAGACTACTTTCCGCCTTCTCTCGATCGTTTCGGGACGAAAGTAAATTTTATCACAATTTAAAGAAAGCTTGCAACATGAAATTGAAATGCATTGAAATAAACTTGATCATTGATTGCTAGAAACCTGAACATTACAATAGACGAAAGTAGGAAATTATAATGGCTAGTGAGTGCAGGGGGCAAACACTAGAAAGTTTGAAAATGTTTGAAAGACTAATACTCCATATAATAGACTTCGAAACAAAAATCCAACTGACGGGAGTAGACGTCTTTTGACCGAAGAATCTTACTAAAATTTTCTAATTTCTATCTATTTAAATAAATTATTTACAATGATAGGATCACGGGGCTTAAGCAAAGCTGCAGCTCGTGACACTTGTGAGTCCATGCTTGGGTTACACAAATTGGACGTATCAATTACTATTGACAGCTTCAATAAATGCCTCCCATTTTTTCGTAATGGATTGCTCCATGTTCTTTTTATGCCATTGCACCATTTATTTTTAAAATTTTCATTTTTCGACACAGTATTTTTTATTGTATGTAGGCTACTCGATCATGGTTGAGATCTTCATCCATTTTTGGTAGATTTAGGTTTTCAACAAAGAAACTCACCCATTTTATATGAATTTGGTTTTTCAACATATAAGTTTGTAGGCTATTCGACAGTGGTAGAAATTCGTCCTTTTTTTTTTGGTAATCTTGGTTTTTCAACCAACTGAATTTCCATTTGTGGGCTACTTGACCATGGTAGAGATCTTTTTCTCCTTTTCAACAAACTTGACTTTTTAGCCAAGAAATTTTCTATTTGTTAACTACTCGATAATGGTTGAGGTTTTCACCCATTTTCGACAAACTTGGTTTTTCATATATATATATATATATATATATATATATATATATATATATATATATATATATATATATATATATATTCATTTGATGGCTATTCTACTGACCCTATGAGGCTATTCTCTTTGTATTTCAGTTTTGTATTTTGAGTTTTGTGTTTTGAGTGTCCATTTTGAGATTGTTGAAAAAAATTTCTTTTTGGTATTTTAAAAAATTGTTTTCAAAAACAAAAAATCCCAAAACCCGTTCTTCTTCCCCATTTTTCAAAAGACGCTGTGGTGGTGGCTTAAAATGGTTGGGTCGCGGTGGTTTTCTTTCTTCCTGTTATTGATCTGCAGTCTTTTTTATTATTCTTTTTGGGGCAGTGGTGGTTTAGGGTGGTAGCGGGGTGCAGACGCCACGTTTTGTTGTTATTGTGGTGGTGTTGTGGTGCTGGTGATGATGGTGATGGTGATGGTGATGGTTGTTGGTGGTATGGTGTGAGAGGCGATGATGGTAGTTGACGGTGGTTGGAAACACCCAAAACGCGTTTTGAAAATTTGGGTTTGTTTTAACTGAAAACATTCCAAACGACAAATTTGTCGTTTTGAGTTTTCTTTGTAAATTTTACACATGTTTTCAAAAACGTATTTTCGAAAATAGGAAATAGAACGCGTTTTCACTGTTTTGAAAAATCGAAAATAGAAAACGGCAAAGAGAACAACCCTTAGGGGCTGTTCTCTTTGTGTTTCAATTTTGTGTTTTGAGTTTTGAATTCGTTTTGTGTTTTGTGTTTTGAGTGTCTGTTTTGAAATTTCTGAAAACGCGTTCTTTTTACCATTCTGAAAAATTGTTTTCGAAAACATAAAAATGGAAAACGCGTTTACTTTGAAATTTTGAGAATTTTTTTTAATAATATTTTATTCAAAAAATCTGATTATTCAATAAATTTTAATGGTTTAATGTTAATATGGTGTTAAATAACATATAAATGTTGAGATTGGTGAAATGTCAATTTTTTTCTCAAGATATTAAAAACACAACCTAAATTACATTTGATGAAACAGTTCAATCGATACGATTAGAAGTTTACGTGTCATGATAAAATAAGCAGATACTGAACAACATACAAAAGAAATCCACGAAGCCATGTGCCTTTTGTTTTATTTTAGCTTTAAGTTTTACAATATTTAAAGTTGAAATAAATTAAGTCCATGGTCATTATTTGAAAACTTTTTTTCTTCTGCATACTCATTTTCAATTACATTAAGTCATTAACGCAATAAAATATTTTTCATGTAAACTCAAAATTTTTCTTCGTCTATCAACCACATATTCTCCAAAAAATCATTATTCAAAACATTGTTTGTTTTTTTTTTTTCAAAATAATAGGGCTAATTAAATAAAAGTTATTATTATTAACAATAAGTAAACGCGTCCGTGCCTTAAAAATTCACATGACAAGAATTAACAACCATCGAGTCACAGCCAAGTTTGGATTGATGTTTTAATGGAATCCATTTGTTCTCAGTTCCTTTGTAAACATTTTTAAAAGAGTAGCTTGTGCCGCGGCATTGCCACCCAAAGATACACCTTTGAAACCTGATTGCTGAAGCTTTTCTCTCCAGTTGTTGAATTTCACATTCCCTGGTCCCCACATCTTGAAGGACCACCCACAGCCAACACATTTCTTATCTCTCTTGATAAAAGTTGCTGCTCCACTATGTGTCTTTCCTCACTCTCTTCTCCAAAGCAAGCTCCCAATGAGTCAAACAAGGTTGAGTAGTAATGTATGGCCTGCACAAATCTTCCCAAGAAAGAACCAGCATGGCTCAAATCTTGCTCAACAACTGCCACCACTTTTGGACTTAATCTGCATAACATTTTTCAACAAATAAGAATCTACTTTACTGTCCATTGTACTAAACAAAAGCTAAAAATATGAAGAAAGAAAATAGTAATTTGGGGCTGTCAGTGCAAGGTAATTATAGAAATTCTTCAGAGAGAGCAGTGAAGAGACAAAGACAGATGGACAAATAAAGAGACTTTGCAACTATTAGAAGCTGTTATGAACTTTAATGAGTTTAAGGAAAGTTGCAAATTTCTTATCAGTCTACAAAAGTACTGGAATAGAAAAGCTGGAGGATTCAAAAGTGCAAGAGTTGTGCAGGATCAGATAATCAATCAGTTGAACTAAAGATCTATCTGAGATGGAATCATGTAACAGAATTGCTTTGACATGTGATGGAGATTATCATCAATTTGGAAAAAAATACTGATTTACAGTTTCTATTCTCATTTATAATGCAATGCTGCCTGCATTATTTATGTTGGTCGGTAGGTACTCAATACTCCAAGAAAATTTAACTGGTCCTAAAGATATTTGAGAGAAGAATAGCAGTAACATGTAATTTTAGCAGATCTGTAATCTGGACCATGTGGTGTGTATGGTGGACTTGATCATCCAGTACAAGAGTGTTTTGCTCTAGCTGAGATGAGGGGGGTTTATGAGGAACACTGTAATGCCTTAGGCATATATAACAAGCCTTATGTTCCATTTTCTGATACCTACAATCAGGGGTGGCGGAATCATCCAAATTTTAGCTGGAAATCTGATAACCAGCAACCTACTAAGCCACTTAGAGCTTTCAATACACCTTCATACCAGCCCACAACTTCTAGGAACTTCTTGGAAGATACCCTACATGCATTCATTGAGGCACAAAGTAAAACCAATCAAAAATTTGAGACTATGATTACCCAAATTGTTGAGAAAAATAAGGAAATCAAAAATCATATGTCCAAATTAACCAATGCCTTAGCAGTAGTAAAACGTGGAAAATTTCCAGCCCGAGCTCAACCAAATCCTAAAGGGCAACACATGGCACAAACCTCGGGTTCAAATGAAAATAATCTTAGGGAAGTAAATGCCATAACCACTAGATCAAGGAAAGTCATACAACCAGTCCCCAAACCTAGAGAAATTGAAAAGGAGTCTAGTGGGCCTAAAGAGAGTATACCTAATGAGAAGGTAGTGAAAAATTCAATGAGAGTACCTTCCCACAAGCTCTTAAGTCTACCTCAAAATCTGCTGGTCTACATAGTGAGATCTTAGAACATTTAAAGCAAGTAAAAATCAATTTGCCTCTCTTGCATGTGATTTATCAGGTTCCTACCTATGGTAAAGTCCTTAAGGACTTGTGTACTGTCAAAAGGAAGCACAATGTGAAGAAAATCGCTTTCTTGACTGAGCAAGCGAGCGCTGTGATTGCGCAAAGGATCCCGCCAAAGTATAAGGACCCTGGTTGTCCTACCGTGTCGTGTGTCATCGGGAACCATGAGTTTGGACAAGCTTTTATTGATTTAGGGGCTAGTGTCAATCTCATGCCTTATGATATTTACTTGTTGTTAGGTTTAGGTAAGATGAAGACTACATCTATAGCTCTGCAATTAGCTGATATGTCCACTATTAGACCTAGGGGAGTAGTTGAAGATGTCGTGGTTCAAATTGATAAATTTTAATACCCTGTTGATTTCGTGGTTTTGGATGTAAAAGCTGATGTTACTGTTGATTCTAAAATTCCTATTATTCTTGGTAGACCATTCCTTGCTACTGCTAATGCTTTGATTAATTGTAGGAATGATCTTATGAAACTATCATTTGGAAATATGACTCTAGAAGTCAACATTTTCATATCACTAAGCAATTAGAGAAGGATGATGAGTGTCATCAAACCCACATGATTGATGCACTCACTCAAGAAGTAGCTGATAATATATTTCTTGGACCAGCACATGAAATTCTAGAACCGGATGGATTGGACGTCGCCATCAATAAACATCTTGAGAAGGAGGATCAAGAGTCAGGTAATAGTTCTTATTTTACATTACCAGTTTCTAACGACAGGACTTTACCTTTTGTGTTGCAGGTCCCCATTCCTGATTTTAAGCTTTCCTCTAGTCACCTCACGCATGTATTTAAGGAAGGCGGAGGAACTTCACTGGTGAGTATGCCCAAGGAGCTTCATGTACTACAAAGAAAATTGGAACCATGCTTGCTGGATGTGGGTTGAATGTGGAAACTTTGGGTTGAGCCAACGACAATAAACAAATGCAGTACTTGGGAGGCAACCCAATGGAAGTTCGTTCCTTTCTTTTGTTGTTTATTTTTGCATTTATATTCTAGTTAATTTCTGTTATTTTTTTTGTATTACCAGTCCATTGAGTACTTTCAAGCTTCCTATCATTCAAGTTTATGTTGATTCAATGCATCATTTTTGTGATATCTCTTCATTTGACTTTCATATTTTATGCATTGAGGACAATGCAAGATTTTAGTTGGGGGGAGGATCTGTTGGATTTTATTGTGAATTGCATGTGAATTTTCAAAAAATTTATTGTTTGAGTCTCTAATTTGCTACATGTTTATGCTTTTGAATGACAACACACACCACTATGAGTTAATTCTGTTATGAAAATCTAGATGCCAGGACACTTGCTAAATTTTTCGTGCACACAAGCCTTGTGGTAAGATGGTGGTTTAACACATGTAGCTAGATGAGTCTCTTGCTGAAGTTTTTCTGGTGAGGTACTTGGTGAGTATTGATAGCCACAATATACTAAAATATGGCATTAAGCATTTATTGATCTTGTGAATTGGAAACTCATTTGGGAATAACACTACATGGTTTGTGGTAAGATGGTGGATTACTTGGAAAATGATAAAGGTCAATTTAAGACTGACATTTGAGCCTTCAACCTTTCTTTTCAATACCCATAGTAGCCACTTTAAGCCATACAGATATATATCATTTTCTTCATGCACTTATCTTATCCATGCTTCTCCACATTAGAGTACAACTTTTGCGCATATTTGTCCATCTTTTTACTTCCAAGTGTGTAGTGGGTATTTGATATTTATTTGTGAAGAATTGAAGCAAGAAAATCGATAAAAGTTTATATGTGCTCAAGTAAAGTAGCAAAAAAAGGGAGAAAAGAAAAAAAAAGAAAAAAAGAAAAGAAAAATCGGAGAAAAAAAGAAAAAAATAGTGATTGATTTTGGGGTTTGACATGCCAAATATGTATTTATTGGAAGTTGTGATCGATCGAGATGTTTGATAAGATATGTGCTTGGAAGTATTTAAATTTTTATATTTGTTCTTCTCATACGATCCAACCTGAACTTCATTACAACCCTTTGCATTGACCGTTTTGATCCCAAGTGGGTTGTGGTAAGAAGTTGATGAATTCTCATTTGGTAGTATGTCTATCACAGAATTAATATTTGCTTGTTGCTTGTTCATAAATATTTAAATCTCCAAATTTGAGTGTTCATCTTTCTCAACTCTATAGAGAGAAACCCCACACTAAATACTTTGATATCCGTGAGTTATGGAGCTGAACCTTCAGCTTGAGATATACTTGATGTTGCATGTGTTAGGGTTAGCGGTAAGATGACTATGGCGTGACACACACTCACACATTTGGCATGTGTTTTGACATCCTGGTAATCATGACACTATTAATTTCTTTATGGTATTTAGTTTGAAGAGGGCATGACGTGTGGTTAAATTGGAACTTGAAAAATTAACTTGCAATATTGACTAGTCTTTGATAATTTTATGTTGCATTAGATTGCTAGGGACTAGCAATAAGTAAGTTGGGGGTGTGATAATAGTGCAATTATCATATTTTTCAGCCACCAATAATTACATTTTCATGATTTATTGGTGCCTAAATGTTCTAAGTACACTTATATTTTGATTTAGGTTGCAAATGAATGAATACGGTGGAAATTAGAAGAAAAGAGCGAAAAGGGCCAAACTGGAACAAAGTGAAAGTTCAAGGACTAAAGTGCAAGTAATCTAAACTTGATTCTAACCTTGTGATGAAGATTCAAGAGTTTTAGAGATCAATTGGATGAAAAATGAGTCAAAGGGGTGAAAGATAGCCAAAACATTATCAAATATCAATTTTCAAGCTGAAAAGTTTCACTCCGGTTTCCAGCCTCATATTGAGACCGATATTTGACAAGAAAAAGAATCAAATTTCAATATGGTATCTGAATCGAAGTTGTAGACCTTTGAGTTAGCGTTTCAACGCAACTTGGATGACTTCAATCGGATAACGGGAGAGAAAGTTATGACAAAAATACTGAAGAAGATGCAGAATTCAGAACAGCGACACAGCGCCCAAGCGCTACAACCTAGCGCTCAGGCGCTATTTTACCCAAAATTTAACAGATTTGAAGCACCCAAGTGTTGCTCCCATGGTGCTTAGGCGCCATGCCACGCAAAGTAGGGTTTCGTTTAATGTTTGAGCCGCGAGAAGTCTAGAAAAAGACCCCAAAAACATTTCATTCATGATCATTCTTCATTCTACACCATTCTTCCATACTTTTGGCTCAAGAAACTCCATGAGGAACTAAATTCATTGGTGAAGCTACGAAGGAACTCAATTGGATTTGGGGATTTCAGCATCTTTCATTTATGTAACGTGTTTTTCATTGTTTAAACAATTCTAGGGTTTATATTTCCTTTCTTTATGGATTATTTTGAGATTTACTTAACTTTTATTCAGTTTTTCATGGATTTAATCATGTTTCTTCCATTGAATAATTAAAATACTTGTTTAAGTTTCAATTTCAAATACTTTATTGATATGATTTAATTACTGCTATATGTTAGACATATATAGTCGCTCTTTGAATCTGATTTCGATAAATTAATATGAGAATGTGAATTAGGAAACTTAAATTCTAGAATTACATTTGTGAATTAAATTGATTTAATGGTTTATTCTCCTAAGCATTAATTGATTTTAAGATTGGCTTAATTTATTCAATTGGTCATAGAATTAATCATGCTCTTTCTATGGATTGATTGAAATAATTACTTAGGTTTTAATCTTAATTATTTAAGTTTATTTGTGTGATCCTCTACTGCTTTATGCTTTAGTATATAGTTGATTTTGAATCTGATTTCGATAAACCAAGTGTGAACATTGCAATAGGAAGATTAACCATTAGGATTATGTTAGAATTAAATTGATTTGTATTGCTAAATCCTCCGATTAAAAGGTTAGGATAAAAACTTCTAATTGAGTAGAAAGTGCATGAATAATTGATTTGATTGATCCAATCCAATTGAGGGAACTCCAACGCTTCACTGCTTCAAATTACTAATTTTAATTTCACCTGTTAATATTGAATCTTACTACACATTTAAGAGAACAATTCATCCATTTTTTGAAACGTTTGACAACCTTTCCATCTCTCTGTGGATACGAAACCCCAAAGCTACACTACAACTACCGCGTAACTCTTTGGGCGTAATCAAGGCTCCTAAACGACAAATTGCTCTAACAGCGACACTTGATGAAGAAACAAACATGAGCGATGGAGAGCTCAATGACTGGGTCCTTCTTGTCCAAAAATGAAAAGGTTTTCTGAACAATCACAAACTTCAAAAGAAGGAAGAAAAGAGCGAAGAATGAGGCAAGAAAATCATTTGCTATGATTGTGACAAATCTGGTCACAAGGAAACCGAGTGCTCAAATAAAAAAAAAAGATCATCAAGAAAAAGACACTCCAAGCAACATGTGATGAAAGCGACGATGATGATCGCAGTGAAAATGAAAGTCAAGAAGAAATCGCCAACATGTGCTTAATGGCAATCGATGATGAGGTAAACTCTATTGAAAAATTCTCATATGATGATTTATTTTCCTCTTATGATGAAATTTTAGAAGAATTTTAAAAACTCGCCCTTAGCCATTCTATTCTTAAAAAAAATTATTAAAAAGTGTTATGGAGAAAGTTTTGGAAACCAAAAAGGAAAATATTGACTATGATTCATTGTACAAAGAAAATTGCTCTTTAAAAGAAAAGGTTGAAGATTTGACAAAAAAAATGTTTTCAAATTCACTCAAGGAAAGAAGAATTTCAATTTAATGCTCGGTAATCAAAAATGTGTAAATTTATTTGTCAAAGCTTCAAATACAATTACCTCAAAAACCACTTGTACCTTTTGCAACAGGAATGGACATATTGCCTACAATTGTCTAACCAAAAAGAAATTACACTTCGAAAACAAGTGGACTCAAGGACTTACTAAAACTAACTACCAAGGACCCAAACTTGTGTGGGTATCAAAAATCAAAAGTTGAATTGTTATTGTAGGTATCAAAGAAAATGAAGAGCAAATGATGCTTGGATAGCGGATGCTCAAAACACATGACCGGAGATAAAACTTTACTATCAAATTTCAAAAAGAAGGATGGAGGGCATGTCACATTTGGAGATAATGCAAAAGGAAAAATCATCGAAATTGGAAACATTGGTAATTGTCTCTCCCCTTCCGTTGAAAATGTACTATTGGTAGATAACCTCAAACATAATTTACTTAGTATTAGTCAATTATATGATAAAGGCTGTCATATTAAATTTGATTTTTTCAAATATCTTATTAAGGATGCTACATCAAAAGAGGTGATATTCATAGGAAGCCGTAGTAAAAATGTTTATATCATAAATATCGAATTTGAAAATAATGAAAAATGTCTTTTAAGTTTGAAAGAAGATACTTGGTTATGGGATAGGAGTTTGTGATGCTTGTCAATTTGGTAAACAAGTAAAAAGCTTATTTAAACCTAAAGTACACTCTTCAACTACAAAACCATTGCAACTTTTTCACATGGATCTTTTCGGACCATCTAGAATTGCTAGCTTGAGCGGTAAAGATTATGCTTTTTCTAGATTTACTTGGGTTATATTTTTGAGTTTAAAAGAAGAAGCACTAAAAGCTTTTAAGCATTTTTGTAAGAGAGTTCAAAACGAAAAGGGTTATACCATTACAACCATTAGAAGCGACCATAGTGGATAATTTGATAGTGCTGCATTTGATAATTTTTGTAACGAAAATGGATATGAACATAATTTCTTGGCTCCTAGAACTCAACAAAATGGTGTAGTAGAAAGGAAGAATCGTACGTTACAAGAAATGACTAGAACCATGCTTAACGAAAATAGTTTACCAAAATACTTTTGGGCCAAAGCCGTAAATAATGCTTGTTACATTGTAAATAGAGTTTTGTTAGTTGTAAAAAACTAAAACTCCCTACGAGATTTGGAAAAAGAGAATTTCCAATATTAGTTACTTTGAAGTTTTCAATTGCAAATACTTTATTTTGAATACAAAAGATAACTTGAGAAAATTCGATATCGGTATCTTTCTAGGATATTCATCAACTATCAAAGTTTATAGAGTATTTAACAAAAGAACTCTAGTCGCTGAAACTAACTCACTTGATCATAAGAAATATATTGATGATGATGTAGGTTTGGAAGCTCCATTTGAACAAATGAACATTCAAGACCAAAACAATGGAGTGCCCAATGAAAAACAAACGAAAGAGCCCAACGCTTAAAAAAGTGAAGAAAAATCAATCGAGGTTCAAAGTGATCCCTGGCTACCAAATGAATGGAAGTTTGCTCCATCTCATCCAAAGGAATTAATAATAGGCGATCCTTCCAAAGATATCACCACTAGAACATCTCTTAGAAATCATCTTGGTAGTTGTGCATTCATTTCGCAAATTGAACCAAGAACTTTAAAGAAGCCAAGTTTGATGAATTTTGGATACTAAAAATGCAATAAGAACTAAATCAATTTGAAAGAAATCATGTTTGGGATTTAGTTGCTAGACCAAATGATCAAACCGTAATTGATACAAAATGGGTTTTTAGAAATAGACGGGATGAAGATGAAACAATTGTACATAAAAGGCGAGATTGTTGGCCCAAGGTTACAATCAAGAAGAATACATCGATTATAAGAAAACATTTGCACTGATTGTTAGATTAGAATCCATTCGCATGCTTCTTGCTTTGGCTTGCTATAAAAATTTCACTCCTTATCAAATGAATGTTAAAAGTGCATTTCTAAATAGTTTCATTCAAGAAGAAGTTTTTGTTGAGCAACCTCCTGATTTTAAAGATCATAAAAATCCGGACTATGTTTTCAAACTTTGAAAAGCTCTCTATGGTCTAAAATAAGCTCTTAGGGCTTGGTACGAACGATTGAGGAAGTTTCTAATTTCAAATGGTTTTTCAATTGGAAAAGTGGATACCAATCTTTTTTTAAACTCATAAGAATGATATGATCATTG
Source organism: Fraxinus excelsior (assembly GCA_019097785.1). NCBI lineage: Eukaryota > Viridiplantae > Streptophyta > Magnoliopsida > Lamiales > Oleaceae > Fraxinus > Fraxinus excelsior. The sequence goes on from CM032642.1 coordinate 9,603,237, forward strand.
TTCAAATTTATGTTGATGTTGTTATATTTGGTGCCACTAATATTTATCTATGCGAAGAATTCTCTAAGTACATGAGCATGAAATTTGAGATGAGTATGATGTGAGAACTTAAATTCTTCCTTCGTCTCCAAATTAAGCAAACTTGTGATGGAATATTCATCAATCAAAGTAAGTACATATTAGACATGTTCAAAAAGTTCGACATGGATGATTTGAAGCCAATGAACACCCGTATGAGCACATCTATAAAATTGGACAAGGACGATTAAGGTACGTCTGTTGATATAACAAAATATCGAGGTATGATTGGATCTCTTCTTTACCTAACCGCAAGTAGACCCGATATTATGTTTAATGTATGTCTATGTGCTAGATTTCAATCGAATCCTAAAGAATCACATCTTAAAGCTGTAAAACGAATCTTTAGATATCTTAGCGGCACTAGAACGTTAGGGCTTTGGTATCCTAAGGGCACTCACATTATCTACTTAGATACTCGGATGCCGATTGGGCTCATGCACAATCGATCGAAAAAACACTAGCAGAACATGTGATTTTCTAGGCTTTACACTTGTATCATGGTTTAGCAAGAAACAAAATTCCATTGCATTGTCTACCACCGAAGCCGAATATATCTCATCCGCTAGTTGTTCTGCGCAAATTCTATGGATGAAACAAACTCTTAGTGATTATCAATTGGCCGATATCAATTGGCCGATATCTTCACTAAACCTCTAGCTCTTGATTGTTTCTCACATATTAGAAGGGGTTTAGGAATTATTGATGAATTTGAAATACATAATTGGATACATTTGATTATATGATCTCATTATTTCATGTGCATCATATTAAAAAAAAGGGCAAATGAACGAGCTAATCGGACATTCGGTACTGCGCATTTTTAAAACCCTAGTTTTGCGAATTAGAGCACAAATCACCCATTTCTTCACTTTTCTTTCATTTTTCTCCCTAAATACACTCTAAATCTCTCAAAAACTTCAATCCATTCCTCAAATTCTCATTGAATTCATTGAACCCACTACTTCTCATCTTCCAATTTCAAAATATTTCAACTTCTTGATGAGAACCATGTAGTAACGAATACTGCGCAACCCACAACGAGATTGAAGATCCCAAGAAAGTCCAAAGAATAATCTCAATTTTGAGTTTGAACCAAAAATTAATGAACAAGCAACCAAACAAAAAAGAAGTTTGAATGACCTCTTGATTACACAACACGTGATCCGCACTCGGTGTTGAATGCCACAAGAACCCTCTTGATAAGTTTAGAATGTTCTAAGAAGAACAATGTTTGAAAAACTCAATAGCCTTTCGAATATATCTCAATAATAAATTTGTCGAAAGGTCCTTTCAATGAATAATAACCAAGTATTTATAGGACAAGCCTAAAACCCTAATTGTACTAGAATTAACTTACTAAAATAACAAAAGATTACAATAAATTAGAATCCTGGTGAAATAAGGAAAATTCGGAAAAAGAAATATTCTGCCCCAGATTTTGCTCTATGTGGCCGCATAGTACAAATTTATACGGTCGCATAGAAGTCCTATAAGCTTCCATTCTGCACGCGATAAATAGGCATGCGATCTCATGCTAATTACAACTTTGCGGTCGCATAGTTGTCCAACAATGCTTCCTCCTCCGTTACTTGAATCAAGTTCGTCCAATCCAATTTTGACCTTGACCCTAACATGAAACTTGCCTCTTTTTCCGTGTAGATCATGACATTATCCATCGTTGATTGCACAAGTAATCCTATTGCTTGATTTACCCGTTTTGATCTCGATCGCGTAATGGTCCTCATTTGATAATCAACGGGTCTCATCCTAGGTTCGGCTTTGTCAGGCTCAGCTCCTGGATCATATCATCCCCTCCCTCTTCAAAAGAACTTATCCTCGAATCTGCACCTACATCGAAAAGAGAGAGATCAGACACATTAAAAGCTGCTAAACCATTATACTTACTTGGAAGATCCAATTTGTATGCATTATTGTTGACTTTCTCCAAGACTTGAAATAGACCGTCCCCTCGTGGTTGCAACTTTGATTTCCTTTGTTATGGAAAGTGTTCCTTTCTGAAATGTACCCAAACCCAATCTCTTGGTTTGAATGTTATGCTTTTCCGACCCTTGTTTGCTTACGACACGGAATGTTTGTTTTTACTTTCAATTTGCGCTCTTACCTTTTCATGGAGTGACTTTACCAATTTGACCTTTCTTTTACCATCTAAGTTACCTAGTTCATTCACAGGCAAATGTATTAAATCCAAAGGTGTTAGTGGATTAAAATCATAAACAATCTCAAATGGTAAAAATGATGTAGTAGAATGTGCTATTATATGCAAACTCTATGTAAGGTAAACACTCTTCCCAGCTCTTCAAGTTCTTATTGACTACAATGCGCAATAGTTGTGTCATGGTCCTGTTTACTAACTTAGTCTGACCATCAGTCGTGGATGACAAGTTGTTGAAAACATAAGTTTAGTGCCTAACTTACCCCATAAAACCCTCCAAAAATGACTCAAAAATTTCACATCCCGATCATAAACTATGCTCTTAGGTATCCCATGTAAACGCACTATTTTCTTAAAGAATAAATCTGCAATGTTTGTAGCATCATCAGTCTTATAGCAAGGAATGAAATGTGCCATTTTACTACATCTATCTATCACCACAAATATAGAATCCCGTCCTAGTCCTAGGTAAACCTAAAACAAAGTCCATAGAAATATCAACCCAAGGTTCACTAGGCACAGGTAATGGTGTATATAATCCTTGTGGTAAAACCTTAGATTTAGCTTGCTTACAAGTTATGCATCGACTACAAACTCTTTCAATATCACTTTTCATCATAGGCCAATAAAAATGCTCCTCCAACATTTTTAAAATCTTTTTTATCCCAAAGTGTCCCATCAATTCACCACTATGTGCTTCCCTCACTAAAATCTCTCGCATTGAACAATTAGGAACACACAACCTATTTTCTCGAAACAAATATCCATCATATTTAAAGAACTTATCTACAGCCCATTTATTACATGATGCATAAATTTCAAAGAAATCTAAATCACTAACATACGTGTCCTTAATATGTTCAAAACCAAGCAATTTAGAACTAAGAGAAGTTAAAAGCACATACTTTAAACGTTCTTAAGATCTCACTATATTGACCAACAGATTTTGAGGTAGACTTAAGAGCCCGTGGGAAAGGTACTCTTACTGGATTTTTCGCTACCTCTTCATTAGAGTTACTCTCTTCAAGCTCACTAGACCCTTTTTTAGTTTCCCTAGGCTTGGGAATTGGTTCTATAACTTTCCCTGATCCAGTGGTTATGGCATTTACTTCTCTATGATTGTTTTCATTAGATCCCGAGGTTTGTGCTATGTGCTGCTCTTTAGGATTTGGTTGAGTTTGAGCCGAAAGTTTCCCACGTTCCACTATTGCTAAGGCACCAGTTAGTTTGGAGATATGATTTTTGATTTCCTTGTTTTCCTCAATAATTTGGGTAATCATAGTCTCAAATTTTTGGTTTATTTTTCCATGTGTCTCCATGAATGCATGTAGGGTATCTTCTAAGGAATTTCTAGATGATGTGGGTTGGTATGAAGGTATATTAAAAACTCTAGGTGGCTGGTTTTCAGATTTCCAGCTGAAGTGAAGATGATTCCGCCACCCCAAATTATAGGTATTAGAAATGGAGCATAAGGCTTGTCATACGTGCCTAAGATATTGTAGTGTTCTTCATAAATCCCCCTCATCTCAGCTAGAGCAAAACACTCATGTGCTGGATGATCAATTCTACCACACACACAACATGGTCCAGAAGATTCAAAATGGTCAACGATAGGGGTATGCTTTGAGTTCTTAGTGCGTAGGGTTTCAAGCTCTTTAGTTAGGGTTTCTACCTTAGCTCTAAGGCTATCCTCCTCTCTAAGATGATAAATGCCTGCACTAGAAATATTAGTTCTAAAAAATTCATATGATGATCGTAATATTTAATATAGGCATCTCTACAAGTTATACTAATATCCCGAATTTTACTATATGGTGTAAATCTCGAACTCACCTCTCGATTATGAAAGATTCACAAAATCATCAAATTTGTGATTAAATAATTTAACGCATTAAATTCATAGCAAAATCAACATATGTATGATAAAATAACATGAATCTTGAATAAAAGAAATAAAGGGTCTCAAGTAGATTACGTTGTTCACCCTAATATAAAATTTAAACTGATGGAAGAAGAAAAATAAGAAGTTATTGAATAAATCACCGGATTTTAAATAAAGATTTAAAAAAAGAAATTAATCTTGCACTAAAATCATTTCCTCATCCAATCAATTCTTCAAATCTTGAGTTTCTTAATGTTTTTCTCCCTTGAATTGCATCCTTCAATCTTTAGTTGTATTCTCTTTCTCTCAACGTGTGGAATTTCTCAAAGATGCCAAATAATTTATACTCCTCCCCACGTTTGTAATTCGTAGGGGTTCTCGTGGGCTCAAATTTTGGCTAAAAAAACAACATTTGTCATCTACAGACGGCGTTGCGTCTCAAAATACTGTAGCGTTGTATTGTTTGGTGTGTGCTACCGCAACGCCACACTTCTGCCCATTTCAGCTTCATTGTGTCTTGACGCCAGACCTCTAATGTGTTGCCTTCGTGGTGTCGGCGATACTCTTCTTTCCTTGATATTTTGATTTGACTAATTTCCCCATTTTGTTACCATACCAATTACCTTGTTGTCTTTTTTCTTTCCTTGATTCATGCCATTCTCACCACTTTTACAAAACGATACTAATAAATACATTAAAAACATTCACTACTTGTAATATCTAGCTCATAATAAAGTTAAAAAGGGAATAAAACACGAGTAAAACACACTCGTCAATTACTCCCAAACTTAACAATTCGCTAGTTCTCGAACAAACACAATGCAAATGAGAATACTTATGTCACACCCCATTCATACAGTAACAATATACTAGCCAGTGAAGGAATACAATTGATTAGACATCCAAATTTACCCACATCCTTTTTTGTTAATAAATTGAAGGCATTTTCAAAAGTATATTCTAAACAAAATATCATAAACATATTTATCCTGAGGTTGTAAAAGTATTTATATGCTATTTCAAAAGTCATACAGGATTCCCAAAAATATAGTACAACTGGAGTCCAAAAAAATAACCCTACAGGTCGTCATCCATGTACATAAAACTTTAGAATCCCGTAAGAGCTCCACAGCCAGCCATGTCTCCTAAGAAGTTCCATGCTCACCTACAATGCAAGGACTACATAAGTCAATGCTTATTAAGCGATAATCATGCAAGTCATGAGTATGAGTGATAATAGTATATGACACCATGCCATTTACTTTAAACAATATACTAAAGATGTATCATGCTCAGATATTCATCAAAGTCGACTCTAAATAATCTCATTTGAAATCTTTCATTGGGCCCTTGACCTACCCCTACTATGCACCGGATAGAGCTCTGTACAATAATCAATAATCAAATGGTCAATCTGACATCGACACCGGTGAGTGGACCATCCTCTTGTGACCACTAGATGCACATCCCCTAACTGCCCCCATGATCCCCCAAGAAGTATCCCACCCAACAGCGCAAAAAATCAGAGTTTCACAAAGGTACAACCGAGTGGTCCACCCTCCCTGATCACCAAAGGCCCATCCCCTATCCACCTTTGTAATCAACCAGGAAGTATCACTCGTGGTGCCAAAACATATTGCATAAGCATGCCTCACATGCCTCGGTGCCCTAGTAGTGGTCAATAAAACATTTTATGAGACAAGCTCAATTTTACAACCAAGTTGTGCATGCTATATTTTCAACCATGGATGTATGTCATGCATGCACATGAAAATGATCGTGAGTAACCTACCCAATGATCATAACCATCAAATGGTATACAATGAGCTCCTTATCAAAGTTATACTGCTTCACCTGGATAAGCAGAAAATTCAACTACGTACATGATTGATCAACAATCCACAAATCAATACATGCTCTCAAGTATATTCATCATAGCCAACAAACTATCTAACTTTACAAGCATGCATAATTTTTTTAACGCAAAATCAAATAATATCACGCAAACACAACTACGAAACAAAAGATAATAGCAATTAACTATGTTGATTCACCTCTCCCAAACTTAAAATATACATTGTTTCCGATGTGAAAATAAATTCAAAGAAGGGGTAGGACTTCCCTGAAGACATCTGTAGGTGTCATCGCCATCGCCTTGGTAAAATGGATCTTGGTTAGCCGGATGATATGGAAATGTCGATTGTAGGGAAAATGACATATGTGGGTATGTAGAGGCCAACACCGAGAAGAGCTTGTTTTGATATTGAAACAATGTATACATAGATTTCTGCAGTTGTTGATATTGATCGGTCATAGATACTTGTAGTTGATCAAGTTGATGCCGGATACCATCATGTCTCTCTTGATTCTTCGATTCCAACTCATCTTATCTTTGAGATAGCTACAATTGCATAGTCTCAATTAGACCAATAATGTCATTAGTCTACGAACTGATAGGTAGATGACGACGAGGATGGGATGACTGTACCTCGGTGTCCCGTGGAGGGGCACTGGCAAATAACTACTTGCTAGTGAACTGCCAAATTATCGTCTTAGTCAGGGCTGGTTTATGGTGAACTATCTCCTCAACCGATGATGTCACAATTCCACCATCTCGACATAGAGTATAAATTAGTAGAGGGTAACCTAAACCTACAGTTGTAAATCCTTGAAGTATGTGCAAGAAGTTAGTCTAAATAATAGTGACCACATCAACACTGAGGCCCTTTTGAATAGCATAATTTAACAATGCCCGCTCCTTTTTCACTTCACTAATATTGTTAATAGGTAAGAATTTAGCAAATATGAAATAGTGCCAAGCTTTGCATTCAAGAATCATGCCCGCTAAAGATAAATTAGCATCATACACCAAAAAGCAAGGCACTACTTCATATGTGCTAAACTCTTCTATAATTTCTTTTGGTCTTTTGATGGACCTATCAGCCAGTTGCAAAGAGATTATTGGAAGTTTTACTTCTCCTAACTCAAGAGACCTATAAACAGAGAATGCCATTAAATTAGCACTAACACCCAAATTACATAATGAATGCTCAAAGTAATTCGAACCAATGGTGCAAGGTATAGTAAAATTCACTGGGTCATTTAACTTAGGAGGTAGTTTCTTCAGGAAAATTGCAATGCATTCATTGTGCAATTGCATCTGTGAAAGGAATATTTATGTGTAATTTCTTGAAAATCTCTACAAACTTGGCAAACTGCTTGTCTAATTTCTTTTTCTGCAATCATTGAGGAAAGATAATTGATGGCACATAAGCCTTGATGGGACTTGGTGCTCTAACTGTGGATATTTCTTTTCTATCTTCTTCATCTTTTGCAATTGGTGTAGATTTTCTTCTTTATCAGCTTCTTCAACTTTTACCTCGTGTTTTTTCTATCTAGCCACTTCACATGTATCTCTAGCAATTGTACTCTACTTCTAGTTTTAATAGCTTGCACTTGCTACTTTGAATTTATCATTATATTGCCTAATAATGTCCCTTGTGAGCGTTCTGTAAGCTGTTGAGCTATCTAACCAATTTGTATATTTAGCTTTTTGATAGATGCCTGTTAATTTTGAAAGTTTGTGTCAATTTACTGGAACACCTTGTCTGTCTTTTGCATATATTGATTGAAAATCTCTCCCAAACTTGATTTTCTATTTTGCTAGGTATTATTTGAACCATTCTCTTGTTGATTATCTGACCATCTAAAGTTCGGTGTTGTCTCCAACCAGGGTTATATATTTGCCCATATGAGTTGAAACAGCAGAAACCATTTTGAATGAAATTTACTTGCTCTTCAAGAAAACCCATATACGACAATTTTCTGTGGGATGATTGGCACCACAATATTTACATACTCTACTAGTTATCACTGCATGTGCTCCTTATGTTTGTGCTTTTAGCAGTAACTCTATGAGTTCTGTTAAAGCTACTATTTGTGCGGTCTAATTCTTAAATTCCAGCTACTTTTTGTGGTACCCTTTTGATGAAACATTGAATGTGTAGTGGCAATTAACTCAAACAAATCCATGCATTGTTGTACAGATTTTCCAATGATCGATCCACTAGTAGAGGAATCCACCTAAGATTTTGACAGTGGTAACAGTTCGGTGTAGAAGTATTGCACTTGATTACCTATGGTGATCCCATGATTTGGACACTTTCATCAACTCTTTAAATCTATTTTCCTCATGATAGCTCTTCTCATCTCTCTATTGAGAAGTTTGCATTTCCAATATAATTTTTGCTACTTTTGTCGGTGGAAAAAATTTGTTGCAGAATCTTCTAGTTAGTTCCTCCCATGTAGTGATACTTCCATAAGGTTCAGTATCTAACCATTCTAATGTAGAATCTCGCTATGTGTAGGGAAATAACTGCTGCTGATAGCTTCTTCATTGACCCTTGGGGAATTAAAATTCTAACAATTTCTAAGGAATCTAGAGATATGTGTGTTCGGGTTTTCATTAGCTAGACCATAAAATTGGAGAGTGATACTGGTCAAATTGATCCAATCTGCCCTTATTTGAAAGTTGTTTACCCCAAAATCTGGATACACTATAAGTTAATTCAATCTGCCCTTATTTGAAAGTTGTTTACCATAAAATCTTGATACACTATATTGGAGCATGTGGATGTTGTTATGGGCGTCAAGAACATTGAAACTGGCAAGTCCCCTTAATTTATTTCCACTCACTTATATTGATGATCCAGTGGTGCCTCTACTCTCTCGATATTTTGTCCAATTGGATGTATAGGAATATGGATATTTTGATCATCAACCATTTGACTTTGATTTTTTGTTTGTGTTATTTGTATCTTCGTCTGAAGGTACGTTCTATCTCCAAATCAATCGGTTCAAGATTGTCACCTTGGGAATGAAGGATACATCGAACACCTTTTATCTGTTAATAGAGAATAATAAACAAATCAAATAAAAGTAAAAAATAAAATAAATTAAGACTAAAAGTAAATAAGATCCCTAGCAACGGTGCTAAAAACTTGTTAAAATTTTCTATCGCAAGAGTACGATATCAAAACAAGTAATATAGTAGACATTTGAGTCCGGATTATGGTGCCCACTAAAACTAGAACTTAATCAAATTTTTCTAATTCTTATTTGATGAAAGCAAACAAAGAATTATTTGTTGCTGTAGATTTTTGGTTCAAACAATTGAAATTAATTAAAATGCAAACAAAGATTGATTAAGAATTCAAATAATGGACGGATATTACGGCTAAACAATATCACCTATTGATCACCTTTTAAATCTTAATTCAAGATTCAAGAGTCTAATATAGTGTTCGATTGAATTCTTCTATGCTATTCAATTTACCCCTCTCAAGTTCTCATTGAGCATATTTAATTAATTCAATCACATATCTCTATATGAATCGATCTTAGTTAAACAAAATATTAGTTTTAAGAATTCATATGATGATTGCAATATTTAGTATATGTATCTCTACATGTTATACTAATATACTGAATTTTACTATATAGTCCAAATCTCAAAATCACCTCTCGATTCGTAAAAAAATCACAAAATCATCAAATTAGTTATCAAGTAATTTAACGCATTAAACTCATAGTAAAATGAACACATGTATGATAAAATAATAAGAATCTTGAATAAAAGAAATAAAGGGCATCAAGTAGATTCCATTTTTCGTTATAATATAAAATTTAGCTACTTATATCGATAGAAAAAGAAAAATAAGAGATTTTTATTAAATATATCATCGAATTTTGAATAAAGATGTAAAAAAAAGAATTAATCTTTCACCCAGATCATCTTCTTCTTCCAATCAATACTTCAAACCTTGATATTCTTCTTCTTTGAATTGATTTCTTCAATCTCTAGTTGTATTTTCTCTCTCAACATGTGGAATTTCTCAAAAGTGCCAAGTAACTTGTATTTATACTATTCCTTACGTTTGTATGAATATAGGGTTTCTTATAGGCTCAAAATTTGGCCCAAAAGAACAGCCCTTGTCACTTACAGGCGGCGTCGCGTCTCAAAACACTATGGTACCGTGGTGCCACACTTTTTCCCATTTCAACTTTGTGGCGCCTCTGCTCCACACCTCTGGTGCATTGCCTTCGTGGTGCCAGGCTCCACTCTTCTTTCCTTGATATTCCGATTTGACTATTTTGCCTTTTTTGTTACCATGCCAATTGCTTTGTTGTCTATTTTCTTTCCCTGATTTATGCCATCTCACCACTTCTACAAAATAATACTAATAAATACATTAAAAATTTTTATTACTCGCAATATCTAGCTCATAATTAAGTTAAAAAGGAATAAAACTCGTGAGTAAAACGCACTTGTTAGGCATTTTCTTTGAAAATTTAATTTAGCAATTGGAAATAAGGAAAAATATAATTCAAAATTTGAGACCTTCGTAATTCAAAAAATTTCATGGTAGAAAACCTAGTATCGATATTACTCAATTACTTTACAAAGTATGTTGATCCAATGGTTATAAATTCTCATTCCATGATCATATTGCATTACATTTGGGTATATCATGAACTACACAAATTGTATTTTTTGGTATTAAACTAAACTTGTGTGTACTGTGTGGTCGTATAAAGATGTAATATGAATATTGCATTAATAAGGACTATTGTTACTAAGCTTAGATCACGCAGCACAACAAGTTGGAATTCATTCAGACATTAAGGTCTGGTTATAGTGATGAGAACGTGGCGAACTTTGATGGATCTTACTTTTCACAATTTGTTAAGGTGGCGACATTGGATTTCCATGCCACACTCATGCACAAATTAATTGAGATGATGATTAGTTGCAATAAATGAAAATATGGATGAGTTATGTTCATTGGCAAATTGGCAAGATTTGGTATATATGAGTTTGCTCTGATCACATGCTTGTAGTGTGGAGCTTTTGATTTGTGTTTTTTTATACACTTGTATAGTCCTTTAAATATAGATATTTACGAATTTTTATGATTAATTATGGTACAATCTCTTTATTTATCGTTTGTTAGATAAAACTCAATGATTTAATTTAAAATTGAAAAACAGAACAAAAATCGGCGAAAAAATAATGACTTTGAAAGTTTGGAACTGAAAAAAAAAAGCTCATCTACTTGAGTGCACATGGGGAGAAATTTTACCTCCCGAGGCCAATTTCTCTTGCCCATGCATGGATAAGTAGATGTACAATGCGTGGGCATGAGCCAAATTTTGACAGATGGGAACAACTTTCTTTATGATCAACAAACTCTTTTGAAATCCAAATTAGAGTATTCTTGACCTAAATTCATCACCTATATACACAAGACAATGGCAAAACATTGAAGGGTCTCTCTCTCTCTCTCTCTCTCTCTCTCTCTCTCTCTCTCTCTCTCTCTCTCTCTCTCTCTCTCTCAATACAATACAATCTTTCAAGAATGAGGGGTCAATTCTTCATAAGTTGGAGAGGAAAACAAATCTAGTAAGAAATCCAAATCAAGAACTATCAAGAACTTGAAGAATCAAATCTTGTGATTGAAAATCAAGGACAAGAAATAAATTTTACATCTCCTTCTCGTACTTAAAAGTTTCAGGTGATGATTTTTCAATTTTTTGTTGTCTCATCTTTAGAAATATGCTAGGCTAAATTTCTTTTGGGTTGGAATGAAAATGAACCCTAATATTGTTTATTTTTTTATTCAAAATCAATAATTTTAGTTAATTTGTGTTCTTGATTGATCTTGTATGCTTTGTTGAATTATTTAATTGCTCATCACCAATTAGATAATTGGTTATTTGTTATAGTATTGAGAGATTCACAATAGGTTTAGAACTTTGTAATTTCAACATATAGGCAATATATGTTAGGAATGATGTGTATATCGTGTTCAATAATATAGATAATCATGTGATTGAATGCATTACTTTGTATATGAATAAAATTGGATTACAAATGTCATAAATACACGAATTACACTAAATTACATAGTTCGAGAATTGAAATTAGAATATTAGTAGTAAATTTGGAATTCCAGTACATGCATTCACATACTTCGTTTAAAATCATACCAGGACATCCGAAAGTACAATGCATATGCTGAGTATAGATAACTTTTAATGGGTGGTAGAAGGTAAAACCGACGTATTAAAGGTAGATCTCGACAAAAGTAAAGATCATGTACATAGGACAAATTGGGATTGGTTGTCTGTCTTTATTGTGAATGTTGGCTCACAAAAGACCCAACCTTTTGATCCAATTGCATTACCCCTGGCAACATTGTAGTGCCCTTCTCTAGATTCTTTAATGTAGAGGGATTGAAGTGTGAAAGCCTATGATGTTCTTTGCAAACAAGGATAGTGTTCATATGAATCTTGCAAGCGTATAAGATCGTTGATAAGTAACATGTGATGAGTAATGTATATCGTCCCATAAGGAATAAAATCTAATTTTAATTACTAGTTTTCTATGAAATTCGATGTAAGTGACATAAAAGATATTATAGTGATTTGTATTATCCTAAATGAAGCTACGAACTATGTAAATGTGTTGATTTTTATCAAGTTACGAAATGAATGTATTGGATATTAGAATCCACCTATTGACATCTATTTCTAATTCTTAACTTACATAGTTTAGTATTTGTTGTCGATTCTATATTCCGCAAGTGAACTAATCGTAACAATTAATAAAGAGGTCGTGAGTCACTATAGGACCTATTTCTAGGTCTATTTTCCCTGGCCCCTTGATTACGCCCAAAGAATAACGCCATAGTTGTAGTACAGTTTTGGGGTATCGTATCCACAAGGAGATGGAAAAATATTTAAATGGTAAAAAGTGATGAATTGTTCTCTTAAATGTATAGTAAGATTCAATGTTGAAAGGTGAAATTAAAATCAATAATTTGAAGCAGTGAAGCGTCGAAATTCCCTCAGTTGGATCATATCATTCACATTAATTATTCGGTTTTATAACTCAATTAAAGGCTTTCATCCCAGCTTTCTAATCGGAAGATATATCGTGCAAATCAATTTAATTTACAAATGTAATACTAGAATCTAGACTTATGACATATTCGCTCAATTTGTATTGAAACAAGATCAAAGATAGACCATATACATCAAGCATATGGCAATAATTGATTCGCCAATAAAGTGAAATTGAGATTAAAATTCGACAACTAGTTCAATCTGACAATAAAAGAAGCATGACTAGATCTATGAAGGATTTAATAATTGCTAAATCAATCTCAACAGTAAATAATTGAAATTAAAACTCAACAAATAGTTTGATTGAACAATGGAAAAAACATGACTGAATCCATGAAAAATCTTATAAATGTTAAATTGAATTCAATGTAAATTCAAGAGAATGAAAATCTAAATTGTAGCATTGTTTGACAATGAAAAGGTCAAAATAAATGAATAAATGATATGAAATCACCAATTCCAACCGAGTTCCTTCGTAGCTTCACCAAGATCTTTAGTTCCTCATGTGTTTCTTGAGCAAAAATCAGAGTAAAGTCATGTATGGAGGCATTCTGGGGTGTTCTGGGTTGTATTTAGGATTGAAAAGTCGTGTAAGATATGTTACCAAATGAGTTGGAGTCGTAGAAGGAAACTTGAAATTTCGTCACGGAAATAACCAATGCGGCCGCAAGGTATAAACCCATGCGGCCACATGGAACAAAGAATTGCTACCTTTGAATTCTTGGTAGATGACCATGCAGCCGCATGGTTTTATAACCATGCGGCCGTGTGGTTATAATATTTTTCCGCCAAACAATTTTTAGTATTTTGGTCGTATATTTCTCTTCCAATGTCCGATTAAGGTTATTCAAGATGCATTGAAAAGCTAACTCAAAGGGATACAACTTTACTTCAGATGTCAACTTCGAATTCGATCGTTTGTCATGTCAAAAACTGGTCGCAATATGAGGCTGAAAACTGGTGCAAAACTTTTCAACTTGAAATTTGATATGAGATAATGTCTTGGCTATATTTTACCCATTTGACTTCTTTCTTCATCCAATTGACCTCTAACACTCTCGAATTTTCATCACAAGGTTGGAAACAAGTTTATAGCTTTTGCACCTTAGTTCCTGAACTTTCACTTTCCTCCATTTTGGTCCTCTTTCACTTGTTTCTCCTTATTTTCACTGTATTCGTCCATTCGTAACCTAAACCAAAATATAAGTGTACTTAGAACATTTAGGTGCCAATAAATCATGAAAACGCAATTATTAGTGGATGAAAAATGTGATAATTGCACTATTATCACACCCCCTCCCCAACTTACTTATTGCTAGTTCTTAGCAATTTAATGCAAAATAAAATGATCAAAGACTAGTCAATATTGCAAGTTAAATAATCAAGTTCTAATTTAACCACAGTTCATGATTTCTTCAAACTCAATATCACACGAAATTAACAATTTCACAATTATCAAGACGTCAAAGACTTATACCAAATGTGTGAATGTGTGTCGAGCCATAGTCATCTTACCGCTAACCCTAACACATACAACATCAAATATATCTCAAACTAAAGGTTCAACTCCTCACGGGTTTCCAAATGTTTAGGTGGGATTTCTCTCTATAGAGCTGAGAAAGATGAATGCTCAAATTTGGAGGCTTAAACAATAGTGCACAAGCAACAAGCAAGTATTAATTATGTGATAGGCATACTACCAAATGAGAATTCATCAACTTCTTACCACAGCCTACTTGAGATCAAAATGGTCAATACAAATGGTTGTAATGAAGTTCATGTTGGATCATACGAGAAGAACGGATATAAAAATTTAAATACTTCCAAGCACATAGTTAGGTATCTTATCAAATATCTCCATACATCACATATTTCAATCAACACATTCCTCAATATTTCAAGCCCCAGAATAAATATATGTTTTTTTTATTTCTCAACTTTTCTTTTCTCTTTGTTTTTGTGGGCCGCCTTACTTGAGCACATATCAACTTTGTCGATTTCTTTGCTTCAATTCTTCACAAATAAACATCCATACCTACTACACACTTGGAAGTAAAAAGATGGAAAAAAATGTGGAAAAATTGTACTCCAATGTGGAGAAGTATGGATAACATAGATGCATGAAGAAAATGATATATATGTGTATGACTCAAAGTGGCTACTAGGAGTATTGAAAAGAAATGTTGAAGGCTTAAATGTTAGTCTTAAATTGACCTTTATCATTTCCCAAGTAATCCACCATATTATCACAAACCATGTAGTGTTATTCCCAAATGAGTTTCCAATTCACATGATCAATAAATGTTTAATGTCATATTTTAGTATATTGTGGCTCTCAATACTCACCAAGTACCTCACAAGAAAAACTTCAGCAAGAGACTCATCTAGCTACATGTATTAAACCACTATCTTACCACAAGGCTTATGTGCACGAAAAATTTAACAAATGTCATGACATCTAGATTTTCGTAACAGAATTAACTCATAGAGGTACATTTTGTCATTCAAAAGCATAAACATGTAGCAAATTAGAGGCTTAAACCATAAAAATTTTGAAAATTCACATGCAATTCACAATAAAATCCAACAGATCCTCTCCTAACTAAAATCTTGCATTGTCCTCAATGCATAAACATGAAAGCCAAATGAAGAGATATCACAAAAATGATACATTGAATCAACATAAACTTGAATGATAGGAACCTAGAAAGCACTCAATGGACTGGTAATGCAAAGAAAATAACAGAAATTAACTAGAATATAAATGTAAAAGTAAATAGCAAAAGAAAGGAACGAACTCCCATTGGATTGCCTCTTAAGCAGCGCTTTTGTTTATTATCGTTAGCTCGACCTAATGTTTCCTCCTTTGGCCCGCATCCAGTAAGCGTTGTTTCAATTTTCTTTGCAGTGCACTAAGCTCCTTGGACATAATCACAGATGATGTTCCTCCGCCTCCATCAAATACATGCGTGAGGTGACTAGATGGAAGCTTAAAATCAGGAATGTGGTCCTGCAACACAGAAGGTAAAGTCCTCTCGTTAAAACCTGGTAATGTAAAATAAGAACTATTACCTGACTCTTGATCCTTCCTCTCAAGATGTTTATTGATGGCGACGTCCAATCCATTCGGTTCTAGAGATTCATGTGCTGGTCCAAGAAATATATTATCAGCTACCTTCTGATTGAGTGCATCAATCATGTGGGTTTGATGACACTCCTCATCCTCCTTTAACTGCTTAGTGATATGGAAAATTTTGACTTCTAGAGTTATATTCCCAAATGATAGTTTCATAAGACCATTCCTATAATTAATCAAAGCATTAGCAGTAGCAAGGAAAGGTCTACCAAGAATTTTAGAATCAACAGTAACATCAGCTTTTACATCCAAAACCAAAAAATCAACGGGGTAGTAAAATTTATCAATTTGAACCAAGACATCATCAACTATTCCCCTAGGTCTAATAGTAGACCTATCAGTTAATTGTAGAGCTACAGATGTAGGCTTCATCTCACTCAAGCCTAACGACAAGTAAATAGCATAAGATATAAGATTGACACTAGACCCTAAATCAAGAAGGGCTTGTCCAAACTCATGATTCTCGATGACACAAGATATAGTAGGACAACCAGGGTCCTTATACTTTGGCGGGATCCTTTGCGCAATCACAGCGCTCGCTTGCTCAGTCAAGAAAGTAGTTTTCTTAACATTGTTCTTCCTTTTGACAGTGCATAAGTCCTTAAGGACTTTAGCATAAGTAGGAACCTGTGAAATTACATGCAAGAGAGGCAAATTGATTTTTAGTTGCTTTAAATGTTCTAAAATCTCACTATGTTGACCAACAGATTTTGAGGTAGACTTAAAAGCTTGTGGGAAAGGTACTCTCACTGGATTTTTTACTAACTCATCATTAGGTAACCTTTCTTCAAGCTCACTAGACTCTTTTTCAGTTTCCCTAGGTTTGGGAATTGGTTCTATGACTTTTCCTGATCTAGTGGTTATGACATTTACTTCCCTAAGATTGTTTTCATTAGATCTTGAGGTATGTGCCATGTGCTGTCCTTTAGGATTTGGTAGAGCTTGAGCCGAAAATTTCCCACGTTCCACTACTACTAGGGCACTAGTTAGTTTGGAGATATGGTTTTTGATTTCCTTATTTTCCTTAACAATTTGGGTAATCATAGTCTCAAATTTTTGATTGGTTTTACTTTGTACCTCAATGAATGCATGTAGGGTGTCTTCTAAGGTGTTCCTAGAAGTTGTGGGCTGGTATGAAGGTGTATTAAAAACTCTGGGTGGCTGGGTATGTTGCTGGTTTCATATTTCCAACTGAAGTTGGGATGATTCCACCATCCCTGATTATAGGTATCAGAAAATGGAGCATAAAGTTTGTTATACGTGCCTAAGGCATTGCAGTGTTCCTCATAAACCTCCCTCATCTCAGCTTGAGCAAAACACTCATGCGCTGGATGATCAATTCCACCACACACACAACATGGTCCAGAAGACTCAACACGGGCAACAGTAGGTGTAGGCTTTAAGTTCTTAGTACGTCGGGTTTCCATATCTCTAGTTAAGGCTTCTACTTTAGCTCTAAGACTATCTTCTTCTCTAATATGATAAATGCATGTACTAGAAGGATTTCCTACGGGTAGCGACCTATTAGTGCTATTAGTCGTGCTAGGGCCAGTCCAGGTATAAGCTTTTTAAGCTAGGTCATCTAAGTACTCTATGGTCTCATCAGGATCTTTTTGCAAGAACTTACCATTACACATCATCTCGATAAATTGACACTCCCTAGGTGTTAATCCCTCATAAAAATAACTCACTATACGCCAACTTTCATAACCATAATGGGGGCAAAGAGCTTGCTACTCTTTGTATCTCTCACATGTTTGGTATAAGGTTTCACTGTTTTTTTGAGTGAATGGAGAAATTTGTTTCTTCAAAGTACTAGTTTTATGATGGGGAAAATATTTACTGAAGAAAGCTTGAGTCATTTCACCCCATGTTCCAATCGAACGTGGTTTCAGCGAATACATCCAGTTTTTTACTCTATCTTTAAGTAAAAATGGGAAAAATTTAAGCTTGAATGCATCCGTTGTACCATGTTGATCGTGGAAGGTTGC
Source organism: Fraxinus excelsior (assembly GCA_019097785.1). NCBI lineage: Eukaryota > Viridiplantae > Streptophyta > Magnoliopsida > Lamiales > Oleaceae > Fraxinus > Fraxinus excelsior. The sequence continues at coordinate 9,621,467 of CM032642.1, forward strand.
AATCACTACCTCAAATTCCTTAATATGCACGTATGGATTCTCATTTTCGAGTCCATGAAAAGTGGGAAGAAGTTGAATCATTCCTAGTTTAAGGTCCATACATGGCATATTAGGTGGAAAAATAATGCATGATGGTATGGATGTTCGTGTGGGATGAAGATAATCATGTAAAGTCCCAAAAGGTGCATCATGCTCACTATCAGACATGGTGTTGTGTGTTGAAGTATTAGTTTTAACAGATACATAATCAAAAATAGGGTTAAAAACATATTTGAACTCTATATCAGGTCTGTCGGCAGATTTTCCTCGCTCTCCTTGATACCTACTCATGAACAACAAATAAAAAGAAAATAAAGTGAAAATAAAAAATACAATAACAAAAATTAAACTAACTAAAAATGAAAGTAAAGGAACGATGTCACCCTTTTCAGTCGATCCTTGTGTATTTTGTACCGTCTCCTCGGCAACGGTGCCAAAATTTGATTACGCCCAAAGAATAACGTGGTAGTTGTAGTGTAGATTTGGGGTGTTGTATCCACAGGGAGATAGAAAAATATTTCAAGGATAAAAAAGTGATGAATTGTTCTCTTAAATGTGTAGTAAGATTCAATATTGAAAGGTAAAATTAAAATCAATAATTTGAAGCAATGAAGCGTTGAAATTCCCTTAGTTGGATCATATCATTCACATTAATTATTCAGTTTTACAACTCAATTAAAGGCTTTCATCCTGGCTCTCTAATCGGAAGATATATCGTGCAAATCAATTTAATTTACAAATGTAATACTAGAATATAGACTTATGACATATTCACTCAATTTGTATTGAAACAAGATCAAAGATAGACCATATACATCAAGCATATGGCAGTAATTGATTCGCCAATAAAGTGAAATTGAGATTAAAATTCGACAACTAGTTCAATCTGACAATAGAAGAAGCATGACTGGATTTATGAAAGATTTAATAATTGCTAAATCAATCTCAACAGTAAATAATTGAAATTAAAACTTAACAAATAGTTTGATTGAACAATGGAAAAATCATGACTGAATCCATGAAAAATCTTGTAAATGTTAAATTGAATTCAATGTAAATTCAAGAAAATGAAAATCTAAATTATAGCATTGTTTGACAATGAAAAGATCAAAATAAATGAATAAATGACATGAAATCACCAATTCCAACCAAGTTCCTTCGTAGTTTCACCAAGATCTTTATTTCCTCACGTGTTTCTTGAGCAAAAACTAGAGTAAAGTCATGTATGGAGGTGTTCTGGGTTGTATTTAGGGTTGAAAAGTCGTACAAGATATGTTACCAAAAGAGTTTGAGTCGTAGAATGAAACTTGAAATTTCATCACGGAAATGACCTATGCGGAAGCAAGGTATAAACCCATGCGGCCGCAAGGGACAAAGCATTGCTACCCTTGAATTCTCGGTAGATGACCATGCAGTCGCATGGTTATAATGTTTCTCCGTCGAACAAGTTTCAGTATTTTGATAGTATTTTTCTCTCTCGATGTCTGATTAAGGTGATTCAAGATTAGTTAAAAAGATAACTCAAAGGGCTACAACTTTACTTCAGATGTCAACTTCCAATTCGATCGTTTTCCATGTCAAAAACCGGTCTCAATATGAGGTTGAAAATTGGTGCAAAACTTTTCAGCTTGAAAGTTGATATGAGATAATGTCTTGGCTATATTTTACCCAGTTGACTTCTTTTTTCATCCAATTGACCTCTAACATTCTCGAATCTTCATCACAAGGTTGGAAACAAGTTTATAGCATTTGCACTTTAGTCCCTGAACTTTCAATTTCCTCCATTTTGGTCATCTTTCACTTGTTTCTCCTTATTTTCACTGTATTCGTCCATTCGCAACCTAAACCAAAACATAAGTGTACTTAGAACATTTAGGTGCCAATAAATCATGAAAACGCAATTACTAATGGATGAAAAACGTAATAATTGCACTATTATCACCCCTTGACGGGCTAATGGACTATGGCCAACACTTTAGTTCACATAGCTACTAGTCCCAACCTCCTTACATACTAAGGTTGTTATATTGATAATACTAAGGTTGTTATATTGATAAGTACATTTTTGTGCCTTATTTGGGCAATATTACTAAGTTTTTGTATAGAATTTTACTTAACTTGGGTTAATTTTATCTTGTTTCAGTTATGGACCCGCTCACAAGCAATTGGATCAAATAGGAAATTGATGAAAGTTTGGGGACATTAATACATTAGAGTAAAAGTCGAAGGACCAAAATCAAAGTAATTTAACGTATAGGACCAAAATGGAAGAAATAATGAAGAAAATGGTTAAAAGGAAATTTTCAGAAATTTTTTATAACTAGGCGCCTAGATAAGCAAGCCGAGCGGCCACCGACTCTTAACTTCAATTACAAGGGCTGCCTAGTATGCCTGGGTGGCTGTCCCATTTCCTACTGGGTACCGCCCAAGCCATGTCGACAAAAAAAAATATGTTTCCTTCAAATTTCAATTCCAACAAGGAAACTTTAGTTGGAGCCATGATATGCACGATTTTTTGAGATCTTTTGGAACTCTTTAGAGGGGTTATAAATAACAACTCTCAAAAACATAATTAGGGTGGAGAATTTATTATTACAAAAGGAGGCAAAGAACACGACAAGATTCAATTTCAAGAACAACACGATTTAATTTCAAGAACATCAAGATTGAACTCAAGAATTTCATAGTGATGAATATCTTTCATTTCTTTTGTTTTTTCTTCATAACATGTTAGGCTTGATTTATGAGTTTTTAATATTTAGTTTTATATATTAGACATTGAGAACACGTTTTTGAATTTTGAATGGCTTATATGATTATCTTTTCTCTACGATTGTTGTACATGGTAATCGTATGAATTTGGTGGCTTATTTTATGCATTCGATAGAAGGAAAATAGGCTCAACATAGTGTAAATCGTCATAGGGTCAATATGGGTTAGAAATATACCGTTATACTCTATGGGAATTTTTAAGTGTTCATAGAAATTCATAGATTCTTGTATGTTCGCATCCGTCATAAAAATATAGTCGGATCATATATAAGAGTATGTTTAACATTCTCGAGAGATATTGTTAAATAAGATAGAAACATTGATTCGTAAAAATTCAATCGTATTGTCAAAATATAGAACTAATGTTAAAAATGATTATTGTATGGGAATTCAGGATTCTACTACACTTATAATTCATTAAAACACATTAACATGCATTTAGCATGATTTGCATGTAGTTTAGTTGATTTACTCATAATTGCATAAGTAGATTATTTTAGTCATAATTTTGTCACAAACATACACACCATATTATTCGTGTTTCAATTAAGGTCATGATAATTCAAATTGAACTAAATCAATTTATGTGGGACAATATTTGGACTCAAATCCAATTTGTTACTTATTAATGAACAATGCACTTGTGATGGTTTTGATTCGAAAGATATTTTTGTGAACAAGTTTTTAGCGTCGTTGTCGGGAAATGAGTTTTAGTTTGATTTTATTTGTCTTGACACTAATTCGAACATTGTTAATTATTTAGTTTTTTTCTATTTTAGTTTATTTGAGTTAGAGGTGCCAAATTGGTTGAGCGGCTTGTCGGCTGTCCACGAGCTCAAGTTCGTAGCTCGCATGAACAATGACCGAAACCTTCACTTTTTAAAAAAAGTGACCATTTCGATCATCATTGAAAGCGATCGTTGCAAATGGTCACTAAACTATGAAAAGTGGCTGTTTATAAATATTTCAACCCATTTCCATTTTTTTTTCACATGACATTCCAACAACTCTCACTCTCTTCCACATTCTACAATCTACTATATTAATTTCTACATTCAATTTCAATTATTCAATATCAATTATCACATTACAAATTTACAATTACAATCTCACATATCAACTTTCTTTCAATTCTTGATTTCTTTCCATACTCTTTATTTACTTAGTTACTTACTATATATTCCATCACAATTCACAAATGGATCCACACTCATTTGTTGAGAGCTTGTTTGGTATCGAAGGCGAATCATCTATGACGCCGCAAAGTTAATCTCAGAATGAATTTTTCGGTCTGAACGAAGTAAAGATTCCCTAAAATATTCCAGATTTGGATGCTCATGGAAGTACTAATTTATTTGATTTGGATGACGTTGATATTTCCAAAGCTAAATAGGAGGTGGAACATGAATTAGACATTCCAGGTGCAAGAGGGAAGCAAAAGGAGAAAAATAGGCAAAATATTGGGAACAATTTAAATTGATTCTAACAGGTCGATGGAGTCATAGAGTCTAAAGTAATATGTAAATACTGTCAATAATGATTGGCATGACAAAAAAACATTGATACCATCCATCCCAACCTTCACTACAAAGCATGTGCGGCCAAACATTGGTTTCTTGCTGCTGGTCAAACACCACTACAATTTGGTAGTACATAAGTCGGTTCTACTTCTATGCTACTTTCCACGTGGATGTACTCGGAGAAGAAAGCTCGAACAAGAATGGTGAAGTTCGTTCTCGCTGGTGAGCTGTATCTAGTAATAGCAGACAACCATATTTCATCTCGTACATGAAAGAATATTTTCAACTGAAGTACATTGGGGTACATTGGGGTAAGTTGAAACACTCTTTGTTCAGATACAATAGAATATTTTCTTCATAGAAAGAAATAATTGATTACCGATTTACAAAAATATGAGGGTGTCATATCTTTAGCTTCGGATATTTGGGAAGTGATTAATAAAAGAGATTATATATCTGTAATTGCACACTACATAGCCCTACTTTGGTGTATACATAAAAAGATATTACTTTTAAAATTATTGAGTTTCCTCACAATACTAACAATATATATAACTCTATTATGAACATTATTAGAGAATATCATTGAAAAAGTAAAATTCGTTCTTCTACATTCGACAACGCTAGTGTTAATAAGACGGTTATTGATTTGTGTAAAGTACTACAACCCAATTTCGCTGGTTATTTATTTCATATTTGTTGTGTGTCCCATATTTTTAATTTAATTGTAAAATATGGTTTGAAACATATTAAAAATGAAATTCAAAGAATTAGTAATGAACTAGTATATGTCAGGATTTCACCAAGTAGAAAACAAGATTTTGAAGAACTTTGTGTCAAATTCAGGGTGACAAATATGAAAACATTTGTTAGTGACCTAGGTTATAGATGTAACTCCACTTACTTATTATTAAAATAATGTGAAGGTTTTAAACATTTAATAACTGAATTTTATAACAACAAGCATATTAGAAATGATGATGAAATTATTTTGAATGAATCCAATTGGCATTTAGCTTTTAAAATTTTAAAAATTTTGACAAGTTTTTATGACTCTGCAAATATTTTATGTGGAGTTTACTATCTTACTAGCTGTATGGTGCTTGAATGTCTTTATATAATTGTAAGGGCTTTTCATAAATACAAAAATGATCCCGATTGTAGTGCAATTATATATTTTATGGAATTTAAGTTTAGAAAATATTGAGAAGACTTGCCTATATTATTTCCTATAGTATGCATCATGGACCCCGATACAATTTATTGGGTACTAAATATATAATTGATCAGATTTCAAGAGTTTTAAATTTTAATACACCCATCACTTATAGAAATTTAAAACAAACTTTTGTGAAATGTATGAATTATATGAAGAATGAATGGGTGCAAATATTAGTTGGGTGCCCTCTACACCTACTCTTTCTGCTAACATTGAAGAAAACAACACTGAAATATTAACTTCATTCGAAAGCATTAACATGTATAAATATGATGTAAATGCAATATGTTTATTTAGTAATAGTTGTCTACCACATGTAATCAAACATTGGACGCTAGTCTAAATACATTGTCTGCTGAATTAATTGATTACATTAATCATAATATGCCTAATAACAAAAAAATTTAAAAAAATAGAAGAAGTAATTGAATTCTGGCAAAAGTATGAACGACGATAACCAGAAGTATTTGCGATTGCAAAAGCCTATTAACACCTCTCATTAGCACTGTAGCTTCGGAGTCTGCTTTTAGTGCAAGTAAGAGGGTTTTGTCGGAGGTCTAGAGCCGACTGAAAAAAGATATTTTGAAAGCAATAATGTGCTTAAAGGATGGGTAAGATGCTCATTTCTGTCTAGAAGATATATATGCCAAAATTGCATGTCGTCAGGTAATGATATTTAATTTAATCATATGAATCAAAATTTATTATTTTATAATACTGTTTTTAATTTTTTTTAAAATTGTACACGTAACAAGTTGTTCATATATAATTTTGAATTCCACCTACTCGAAATTTAAGTAGCCGGTCTCAAGCTGGAATAAAGGATGTGGGTTTATCTATTTAAAAAATAAGAAATCAGACGAGCTCGCGAGCTAAAACTCGACTCGGCCCACAAGCCACAAGCTAGGCTCATGACGATACGACTTGGCCTATTGCCACCACTAATATGAGTGTTGCTATTGTTCTTCTTTCAGGTCTTGTATACGAATGTCGCTTGATGGTGAATTGATTCCAGTTGATCTATAAATCGAACGAACCTTTCATCGTAGAGAAAGACAAGCAAGAGTAGCACAACAAAAAGACCAAAAATAGCAAGTACAAATGATTAATGAGAAAAACAATCCAGTAGTTCAAGTCATTAATGAAAGAGATATTGTCTATCCTCCATTTGGGCAACCTAATTTCCAACTGAAGACCAATGTTATACATTTATTTATGGACATCAGCTTTATGGAAGAGCTGAAGAAAATCCACATACACATTTCTCTCGATTCTTGGAGACGTGTCAACACTTCAGACACTGAGACTGTTCCCACACACTTTGCATGATAAAGCACTTGAGTGGTTAGATTCCCAACCCATCGCTAGTATCAACGGGTAAAAATAATGTAGCCTAAACGTTTCGTAAAAAATTCTTCCCACAAATCAAAATAGCAAAGTTGAAGCATGATATATCTATCTTCTATCAAGGTGATTTAGAATCTTTTGATGAAACTTTGAACAAGTTCAAGAACATAGTTCGGAAGTGTCCTCATCACTGTATTAGCAAAAGACTCCAGTCCAATATTTCTATGCTTTCCTACTTCCATCTTTCAAAAGCATGGTAGATTCTTTGTCAAACGGCTCTTTATCTACAAAGACGATTGACGAGATTTTGAAATTATTTTAGACGGTGGCTACTACTTAAGCCATTTGGGCCACTGAGCGACTTGTTCAAAAGAAAGCAACGGGTGTATACGAGGTGATGCTTACTCAGCTTTGTCTGTAAAAATAGATTTCCTATTTCATAAGGTCGTGAATAAATCACCGATAGCTAATGCAGCACAAGCCAAGTTGTGAGGAGTGTGAGTCAGATCATAATATAAGAGACTGTCTTATTCTGGCACAAAGAATGGAACAAGTGGATTTTGCAGAATGAGAACAACGTCAATAAAATAATCCACATTTAGATACCTACAATACAGGATGGAGAAAGCACCCAAACTTATCTTGGGGTAATCAGAATCATAATAGGTCACATGGTCGGCTTCAACAGTAGGAGAAGAAGTCTCAATTGAAATAGATGTTTGGGAAATTTATGGAGAAAACAAATTAATACATAGAAGCTAAAAATCAGTTCACGAGGAAGAAGGAAACAACTCTCCAAGATCAAAGTGTTGCTATTAAAAACCTAAAGACTCAAGTGGAACAAGTGTCACTTTCTATGACTGGCAGAGCGCCCAAGTAGATTGCCCAGCAATACCAAAATCAATCCCAAGGAACACGCTAGAGCAATTATAACCAGAAGTGGGGTGCAATTACCAAAAATACATGTCAAGAGTCTAGTTGTGAATAAGGAAATGAAATCTTCTTCAGATGAGGAAAATGTGGAATAGACTGGACAGATAACAAAAATAGCTGCTAAGGAAAGTCCAGATACATCACGAGTTAAGGCAATCACTCATAGTAATTCTTACAAGCCTCCTATTCCATTTCCTCAAAGGTTGAAAAGCACAAGTTTGATCAATAGTATACCAAATTTCTTGAGGTCTTCAAGAAAATTCACATCAACATTATGTTTGCTGATGCACTCTTTAAATGATTAGCTATGCCAAATTCCTAAAGGATATCGTATCCAACAAACACAATCTAGAGGAACATGAAATGGTAGTGTTGACTAAGTAGTGTAGTGCCAGAATTAAGAAAAAACTACCTCCAAAATTAAAAGACCTAGGGACTTTTACTGTACTTTGCACCATTGGAGATTGTTATTTTGATAAAGCTTTATGCGATTTAGGTGCAAGTATTAATTTGATTCCACTTTCCATTTTCAGGAAATTCTACTGCTAAAGCAATCACAGTAACTCTGCTGCTAGTTGATCGATCCCTTATTCATCCAAGATGGATCATTGAAAATGTACTAATTAAAGTGGAAATATTTATCTTCTCGGTAGACTTTCTCATTTTTGACATAGAAGAAGACAATGATATTCCACTTATATTGTGTTGATCATTCATAGCTATAGAAAGAGCTCTTATTGGTGTTCAAAAGGGTCAACTGACTATGAGGCTTGGTGAGGAACATATTTCTTTCAATGTCTTCAAAGCCATGAAATCTCCTAGTGGATCAGACAGTTGCTTTCAGATAGATGTGATTGAAAAGGTGGTTTAAGACACATTTCTAATACAAAAAACATGCATTGTACATTCTCAATCTACTTACACTAATTTTCTTGAGATTGAGGCATGTGCAAGGTTTTTAGAGACTAACCCACCATACACACATAAACGCTATCTTGAAAAGTTGGAAACTGGCCCAACAAAGCCACTATCATCCATTTAGCAACCTCATAAATTGCAACTCAAGAAACTACCACCTCATTTTCGATATGCTTATTTGGAAGAGTTCTCTACACACCCAATAATTATTTCAAATTCAGTCAACGAGGTGGAGAAGGAGGAGAGGCTATTTTAGGTACTCAAAGATAATAAGACAACCATTGGATGTTCTTGCAAATATTAAATGGATCAGCCCTTCACTGTGCATGCATAAGATTCTTATGGAGGAGAATTTTTGACCAAGTGTAGACAGTCAGAGGAAGCTAAATCTGTAGCGCCCCAAGTTTCGTTAACCTGGATTGCCACGTCATCGTCTTTTGCCCTAATTTTAGTAATCAAAATTTGCGAAAATAACCTAATTTTTAAAATCATATTCGTAACGATAATTATCGTCGGCAACAAACTCATTTAAATAACTTAAAATAATCGTATTAAAATTTAAATCTCAAGTTTTTGAAATAAACGAAATTACATAGTACGTTAATAGTTTTCAAAATGCGGAAATTTCGAAAGTAAATAACTACAACTTTCAATTCATGCAACCACTACCCATCACATCCGACCATCTCCGAAATCTGCAAATATTGTTAAAATAATGGAATGAGTATTTCGAAGAAATACTCAGTAGACTCATCGTCGATAATTAATTTACAGAATAATTGAACACGTGTTTATGCAATATATAACGTGACATCATCATCATCTTTGGCTCATTTTCTTGAAAATCATAGGCTATTTAAAATCATAGGGCGTGGGTAGTCTCGTCTCGTGCATTTAAGCACATAAGTTATGCATAACATTCTCATCTTATCTCATAAAAGATACTCATCTCTTCTCATGCATTAAAGCATACAAGTTATGGCAACCATAACAATATCATATATCTCATATGACATATTCCCTTCTCATGCATTAAAGCATATAAATCACGTAAATTTACATAAGACATGCAATTATAATTTAAACTAATTAATAGAGGCGAGTCTACCTCAATAATCTCGAGTTACGCGCAAAAATAAAGCGGAAAGTGATCTCAAGCTCTTAATCGTCCGTACATTTTGTCTAGCCAAAATAGAAAATAAGTTTTGAATTAGTATTTCAAACTTTTAAAGTGATAAAATAAAGTTTTGAGACTTAATTGAGAATTATTGAAACTGAAATAAATAGCTTAAAATGATAAAATAAAGTTTAGGGGCTCAATCGAAAATTTATTAAAGCCGAAAATAAAAGTTTAAGGGTTGGAATAGTAACTTTTAAAAGTTAGGGACTAAATTGTAAATCTTATTAAAGCTGAAAATAAAAGTTAAAAGCTGAAATAGTAACTTTTAGAAGTTAGGGACTAAACTGTAAATCTTTTTTAAAACTGAAAATGGAAACTAAATGGCTGAAATTAAACCTTTTATAAATTAGGGACTTAATTGGAATCTGCTAAAACTGAAAATAAAATATTAAGGACTGAAATAATATTTTCTAAACTTGGGGACTGAATTGAAGTTCATTAAAACTGAACATGAAGCTTTAAGGACTAAAATAAAAATGTCACAAACTTTGGAATCAAAATAAACTGATTTAAGAACTTGGGGGCATAAAAGCAATTTCAAAAAAATAATAATTAAAACAATCAAATAAAATTAAATTAAAACAATAGCCTATTTCCTTTCTCTCTCTATTACCGACTTCAGAGGCGAGAGAGAAGGAGAGTAAAGGCGACAGGAAGGGGCAAAGCCCTTCCTCTACTTCCGGTGTCGGCGCCACCTTCGCATGGTGGCGCCGGAAACGATGTGCAGGTGGTTGGGGGTTATTGGCGTTGGGTAGAAGGTTGGTCCGAGGCGGAGGGCTCGGATTCGTGAAATCGAGCTAGAAATTGGGTCGGGAAAAAGGAGGTAAGTTTCTGGTAAGTTTATTTCTTGGTTTTGGCAGTTAATTGGCGTTGGTGGGTTGGATGGTTTGGAGGCTTGGGGCGGTGGTGAGGACCGGCTGAATCGATGTGAGTTGTGTGTGTGTGAAATCGATGTTGGTTTTGCAGCGTGTTAGGGGTTTTCGGTTCGAGGCTAGGTTCGAGTGATAGGTGGTGGTACATCTTAGGTTTCTGCTGGACCGTTCGAATGGGTAGCTACAGCCTGTGTGTTTGGCTGCAGCTCGTGCGTGGTTGCCATGGAGGATAGTGGTGGTTCGAATGGTGAAGAGCTACTTCTAGCTCGTGTGTTTACTGTGGGTTTTGAGGCTTGAGCTTGGGAGTTTGGCTTGGTGGTGGAGTGACTTGGTGGTTTGATGTTCTCGGTTTGGGGGTGTTGGTGAATGGTGTTGTTGGTTTGAGTAGCTTCGTGGGTTGGTGTGACTATGGTGTGGTTGTTCTGCTTTATGAATGGAAATGGTGCTTGAACTGTAGAAATGGATGGCTGCAGCTTGTGTTGGCTGCAGCCTGTGTATGTTTGCATTTGTGGAATCATCATGTTGATGATGCTAGAAATGAGGATTCTAGCATCTCTCGTGATTTCCAGTAGGTTGAATTGAGGGAGAGATAGAATCTTACCAAAAGAAAGAATGGCTGCTAGAATGCTAGGATGGTGATGGTGGAGAGAAAGAGTGCATATGAATAGTAGATAATTGGGCCAAACAATTGGGCTTTTGGAAAAATTCTAATTGGACCTAAGGTAATTGGACTAAAATGACTAATTCTGATTTTGGACTTATTTAATTGGACTTCAAATAATCATAATATATATTTTTTTTACTTAAATTTACTAAAATTCGGATTTAAACAATATAATAAGGAATCGATAATTTAAAATTATTCGAAAATGAATTCGATTCGAAATAATTTAAATTCGTTTATAACGGCTAGACGAACGCGTTTTCACTTTAACGTTAAGATTTAAAATTTAGCGACACGTTTTTTTCGAGAAAAATAATTTAATATAAATTTAAAATTCTTTGTCGCTACAACTTTACCCCCTTAAAATAATTTCGTCCTCGAAATTCAAACTTACTTGATCTAAAATATCTGGATACTTAGCTAGAATCTCTTCCTCTTTCTCCCAGGTAGCTTCATTGCTATCATGTCTACCCCATTGAATTTTGACTAAAGGAATCTCTTTGTTTCTTAAGACATGAACTTTTCTATCAATAATACACATAAGTGCTCCTCATATGACAGATTTCTCTGAATCGGAATAGTCTGAAAATTTACCACGTGACTTGGATCGTGAATATATTTTCTTAGTAAAGAAACGTGGAAAACGTTGTGTACGGCCGATAGCTCGGGTGGCATCGCCAAACGGTAAGCCACCTTACCTACTTTCTCTAATATCTCGAATGGTTCGATAAAACGAGGTCTAACTTCCCTCTCTTGCCAAAACGGATAGTTCCTTTCATAGGAGCTACCTTCAAAAATACTTTCTCTCCAATCTCAAATTCCAAGTCTTTTCTCATTCGATCGGCATAGCTTTTCTGTCTGTCTTGTGCGGCTTTGATCCGTAGTCTGATCTTCTAAATAGCCTCAACAGTCTTATCAATCAATTCTGGACCCAAAATTTTTCTCTCGCCCACTTCATCCCAATAGACTGGTGATCGACATCATCGTCCATAAAGTACCTCATATGGTGCCATGCCAATAGTAGCCTGAAAACTATTATTGTAGGCAAATTCCACTAATAGAAGATGAGTCTCCCAATTACCACTCAAGTCTACACAGGCTCTAAGCATATCCTCTAGTGTCTGAATAGTGCGTTCAGATTGTCCATCGGTCTGGGGATGGTAAGCAGTACTAAAATTTAATTTGATACCCATAGCTACCTGTAAACTCTTCCAAAATCTCGAAGTAAATCTCGGGTCTCTATCTAAGACAATGGAAATTGGTACTCCATGAAGTCGAACAATCTCTCTAACATACAATTGGGCTAACTGATCCACATTAAGAGTCATTCTGATTGGAAGAAAATGAGCTGACTTCGTAAGTCGGTCTACAATAACCCAAATAGCGTCATGTCCTCTTACCGATTTCGGTAACCCTGTCACGAAATCCATGGAAATTTTCTCCCATTTCCATTCTGGTATATCTAAGGGATTTAATAATCCTAACGGTCTCTGATGTTCAGCCTTGACCTGCTGACAAGTCATGCATCGGGAGACAAACCTTGCAATGCAACCCTTCATGTTTCTCCACCAAAAGGTATTGCACAAATCACAATACATCTTTGTCCCTCCTGGGTGGCATGCATATGGTTCTGAATGATCTTCTGTCAAAATCTCATTTTTGATATGCTCATCCTTCGGTACACAGAGACGCCCTCTGAACATAAGTACTTTATCAAAAGCAATCTCAAAACCTATTCTCTTGCCAGTTCCAACTTCAGATCTAATCTTTTCTCGGAATTTATCTCTGGCTTGAGCCGTCACAATCTGACCTCTCAGATCTGGTTTAACAGTCAGATTTGTCAATCTAATAGGTCCTTGGACCGATGGGGCTAGCACTTCAATTTTTAAATTCTAAAAATCTTGAATCAATTGATCTTGCATTGTTCCCAAAGCTGATAACTGTCCGACGTTCTTTCTGCTCAAAGGGTCTGCAACTTTATTTGCTTTACCCGGGTGGTAAAGAATGGTACAGTCATAATCTTTTACCAGCTCTAGCCATCGACGTTGTCTCATATTTAGTTCCTTCTGAGTGAAGAAATACTTGAGACTCATGTGATCGGTGTAAATCTCACATTTACTACCATACAAATAGCGTCGCAAAATCTTAAGAGCGTGCACAACAGCTGCGATCTCTAGGTCGTGTGTCGGGTAATTCTTCTCATGTGGCTTCAACTGTCTTGAAGCATAGGATATTACTTTTCCATTCTGCATCAATACACAACCTAAGCCATGTTTGGATGCATCGCTGTAAATAACGAAACCATCCCATCTGGTATAGTCAGCATTAGTGCTAAGACAAGTCTGTTCTTAAGTTCCTGGAAGCTTTATTAACACTGTTTGGTCCACTGAAACTTAACTCATTTCCTGGTTAATTGAGTCATAGGACCTGCTATTTTAGAGAAACCTTCTATGAATCGCCGATAGTATCCAGCTAATCCAAGAAAACTTTTCACATCTCCAACATTTGTAGGCGTCGGCCAATTCGTTACAGTTTCTACTTTAGAAAGATCAACTTCGATGTCTTTGGCTGTAACAATGTGACCCAAAAAATCTACTCTTTCAAGCTAAAATTCGTATTTCTTGAATTTGGCATACAACTTTTCTGCTATCAGCGTTTCCAATACAATCCTCAAATGTTCTTCATGCTGTGCCGAATCTCTGGAGTAGATCAGTATGTCATCGATAAAAATAATAACGAACTTATCAAGATACTGATGGAAGACTCTGTTCATCAAGTCCATAAATATCGCAGGTGAGTTCGTGAGTCCGAAAGGCATCACTACGAACTCGTAATGCCCATATCGTGTCCTGAACGTCGTCTTTGGTACGTCAGCTGGCGAAACCTTTAGCTGATGGTAACCATATCTCAAGTCGATCTTGGAGAAAATAGCTTTACCTTTCAACTGATCGAATAAGTCCTCGATCATGGGGAGAGAATACTTATTCTTTATTGTCAACTTGTTAAGTTCTCGATAGTCGATGCACACCCTCATGCTTTCATCCTTTTTTCTTTACAAACAGAACAGGTATTCCCCATGGAGATACACTTGGTCTGATGAAACCTTTCTCTAGCAATTCCTCCAATTGCACCTTCAGTTCTTGCAACTCCTTGGCGCCATACGGTACAGAGCTTTGGAAACAGGGGCAACTCTTAGTACCAAGTCAATGGAAAATTCCACTTGTCTATCCGGCGGAGTACCGGGTAGATCATCTGGAAAGACATCACCGTACTCACATACTACTGGTACTGCATCTAGAGTAATCTCCTCTATGGGTTTGTCTTGCAAACTAACAAAAAAGCCTTGACAATTGTCCTTAGCTAAAAACTTCTCGGCTTGTAAAGCAGAGATAAGGCGAGGGAGTGACTTGATCCTCGTCCCATAAAACCTGAATACTTCTTCACCATCCTTGCGAAAAATAACCTTTTTTTTTGTGGCACGATTGGTGCCGAGCCAATTTATACCCAGAATAATATCGAAATCTTTCATTCGAATAATATTCAAGTCTACCTCCAAAACTTGACCATCAAAATCTATTTGTACGGCCTTGACTATCTTATTAGTATCGATAATACTTTCTGACGGCAAACTAATCTCGAGAGTACTACCAGTCTCTACTCCTATCAGGTTCAGTCTTTCTAAACATGCATCAGATATAAATGAATATATGGCTCTCGAGTCTATTAGGACATATACATGTATCCTAGAAATAGACAGTATACCTGATATTATATTAACATGCTCAAAATGGGAAGGAAAATATGGTATGGATAGCAGTTAAGACATGTACAAGAATACCAGAGTAGCTAGTACACCTGCAATCACGTCAGAATCCTCGGCTGCATCCATAGCGAATACTCTTGCTTTCCCCTTCATGATCTGGTTTGGGTTCGTCCTCTTATTGGAACCCTGGGCGGACGGAGGCGGTAGTCTAATGCAAAGTGACCTGACTAGCCACACTTGTAGCAGACACCCTTTCCAAAAAGGCATTCACTTTTATGCATCCTCTGGCACTTAGGGCAGGGTGGGATGAAATTGGTCATCTGTCTCCCTGCTGGCCGTGGATTCAGCCTTTTAATGAATGGTTGGTTCCGATTCTGATTTTGGCTGCGTCTCGGACCTTGCCGCTTTCTCTTTCCTAGATTTCTCTGCTCATAATGATTTCCTTGAGTTCCCGTTCTCCCACCAGCATAGGCTACTGCTTGAGCCTTCTTTACTACCTCTCGGTAAGTTGGCAACTTATGTGAACTGACAATTTGTCTAACATCAGAGCGTAGACCCATCTCCACCAGATGTGGAGCATAACATGACAGTTTTTCAAATTTCCTCTCATATTCGGTTACGTCCATTTCGCCATGTACCAATCGTAGAAATCAGCCTCTTTGTGATATCTGAGAGCCTGTGGAAAGAACTTTTCCCTGATCTCCTCCTTGAAATCATCCTAAGTCAGGGCTACTTGTTGTTCTTCGCTCCTTGTGCGGGATGCGGATTCCCACCAAAATCCCACTCTTCCGACTAACATGAATTCTGCAAAGCCTACTTTCTTGTATTCAGGGCAGACTATGTGCTTGAGAATCTTCTCGATGGCCTGGAGCCACTCTTTCACCGCCAGTGGCCCATCTCCGTTGTCAAACGTAGGCGGGTTGTATCTTCTAAACTGTTCAATTACTGGTACTATGGGGTTGGGGTTAACTGGCTGTGGAATTTGTCTCATTCCCTACACAGCCCTGAGTAATTCTCGGATGATATCGGTTTGAGTGGGTGGTGCCATGACCTTCATAAAATTAAAGGTAATTTGTAACAGTTGACTAGGCGTGTAAACAATAAAAGATAACTCGAAAGACGGAAAACAGGATTCAAACATCATTTCATTCATAATTCAACTTCTTTTGGTGTGCGTACATGAGTAGGAAGGCATGTATGCCGAACATTTCCATTTTCTCTTTATACAATGATGTCAAACCTACTCTAGATCCTATTTCTCTGTTCTCCTTCGGTTATACATGATTCGACGTCTGAGAATTCTCCGAGCGATGGATCAGCGTCTTCCTCTGGTTCTTCTTCCAGGTCTTCTTCTGGGTCTTCTTCGAGTTCTTCTTCTGGGTCTTCTTCGTGTTCCTCCTCGGGGTCTTCCTCGAGTTCTTCTTCGGGATTATCCTCGGGTACTAACCCATCTTCTTGCCCAAGTTCGGGCTCGAGCATTGGCTCATGTTCTGGCTCCCCTTTAGGTGCAACCCCAAAGCGGTAGTAAAAGTATATGGGCCAATATGCTACGAATATCGTGCAGAAGGTGTCGTACTCCATCTCCACATTGGGTGACACAAAAGCATCTATGTATATGCTATGAGCTACCTCCGCGTAGTCGCTTCGAAAAGTCTAGAGTAAATGATGGATTGATCTGTGATCATTGGTCACATAGCCATGCTGTATGGCCCGATCACGTACAATGTTTAGCTGTTCTACGTGTTGGGCTATAGTCCAATCGAGTCTATGCCTAAAATGATCATAGTCTCTAACAGCTTGTTCTGCGTCACTGGGTGCATTTCTACGGATGGGTGCCATGTCCTAAACCAATTATGCAAAGTCCAATTATGCGGGGTTATTCATCTCTCTTAGTTAAAATTACGAGGACGTAAATAAAATAATTTAAAAACTCTTGTAAATTATGCACAAACTCGTCTTTCTTTCTAATTCGGATACATTTCTTTCTCTTCTTCTAAATCTTGTAAATTGTAAAACAGGTATCCGAAATAAAATAACGTTAAGCTTCATAAACTTCTTTTACCTTTGGAGTCGGTGGATCGAATGATGGCAGTGGCGACTTTCATTAATAATTAAATAATAAATAAAAAGTCTCTTTGAAAATTTTCTCTTTTTCAAAATTTGCCAGTCTATAGAAATGCAGACCGACTCTGATACCAAGCTGTAGCGCCCCGAGTTCTGTTAACCCAGATTGTCACGTCATCGTCTTTTGCCCTAATTTTAGTAATCAAAATTTGCGGAAATAACCTAATTTTTAAAATCACATTCATAACGATAATTATCGTCGGCAACTCATTTAAATAACTTAGAATAATCGTATTAAAATTTAAATCTCAAGTTTTTGAAATAAACGAAATTACATAATACGTTAATAGTTTTCAAAATGCGGAAATTTCGAAAGTAAATAACTACAACTTTCAATTCATGCCACCAATGCACATCACATCCGACCATCTCCGAAATCTGCCAATATTGTTAAAATAACGGAATGAGTATTTCGAAGAAATACTCAGTAGATTCATCACCGATAATTAATTTACAGAATAATTTAACACATGCTTATGCAATATATAATGTGACATCATCATCATCATCATCATTATCTTTGGCTCATTTTTTTGAAAATCATAGGCTCTTTAAAATCATAGGGTGTGAGTAGTCTCGTCTCGTGTATTTAAGCACATAAGTTGTGCATAACATTCTCATCTTATCTCATAAGAGATACGCATCTCTTCTCATGCATTAAAGCATACAAGTTATGGCAAGCATAACAATATCATATATCTCATATGACATATTCTCTTCTCCCAGATTAAATCATATAAATCACGTAAATTTACATAAGACATGCAATTATAATTTAAACTAATTAATAGAGGCGAGTCTACCTCAATAATCTCGAGTTACGTGCAATAATGAAGTGAAAAGTGATCTCAAGCTCTTAATCGTCCGTACGTTTCGTCTAACCAAAATAGAAAATAAGTTTTGAATTAGTATTTCAAATTTTTAAAGTTTTAAAGTGATAAAATAAAGTTTTGAGACTTAATTGAGAATTATTGAAACTGAAATAAATAGCCTAAAATGATAAAATAATGTTTAGGGGCTCAATCGAAAATTTATTAAAGCTGAAAATAAAAGTTTAAGGGTTGGAATAGTAACTTTTAAAAGTTAGGGACTAAACTGTAAATCTTATTAAAGCTGGAAATAAAAGTTAAAAGCTGAAATAGTAACTTTTAGAAGTTAGGGACTAAACTGTAAATCCTTTTTAAAACTGAAAATGGAAACTAAATGGCTGAAATTAAACCTTTTATAAATTAGGGACTTAATTGGAAATCTGCTAAAACTGAAAATAAAATATTAAGAGCTGAAATAATATTTTCTAAACTTGGGGACTGAATTGAAATTCATTAAAACTGAACATGAGGCTTTAAGGACTGAAATAAAAATGTCACAAACTTTCGAATCAAAATAAACTGATTTAAGAACTTGGGGGTTTAAAAGCAATTTCAAAAAAATAATTAAAACAATCAAATTAAATTAAATTAAAACAATAGCCTATTTCCTTTCTCTCTCTATTACTGACTTCAGAGGCGAGAGAGAAGGAGATTAAAGGTGACGAGAAGGGGCAAAGCCCCTTCCTCCACTTCCGGTGTCGGCGCCACCTTCGCATGGTGGCGCCGGAAACGATGTGCATGTGGTTGGGGTTATTGGCATTGGGTAGAAGGTTGGTCCGAGGCGGAGGGCTCGGATTCGCGAAATCGAGCTAGAAATTGGGTCGGGAAAAATGAGGTAAGTTTCTGGTAAGTTTATTTCTTGGTTTTGGCAGTTAATTGGCGTTGGTGGGTTGGATGGTTTGGAGGCTTGGGGCGGTGGTGAGGACCGGCTGAATCGGTGTGAGTTGTGTGTGTGTGAAATCGATGTTGGTTTGCAGCGTGTTGGGGGTTTCCAGTTCGAGGCTAGGTTCGAGTGATAGGTGGTGGTACATCTTAGGTTTCTGCTGGACCGTTCGAATGGGTGGCTGTAGCCTGTGTGTTTGGCTGCAGCTCGTGCGTGGTTGCCATGGAGGATAGTGGTGGTTCGAATGGTGAAGAGCTGCTTCCAGCTCGTGTGTTTGCTGTGGGTTTTGAGGCTTCAGCTTGGGAGTTTGGCTTGGTGGTGGAGTGACTCGGTGGTTTGATGTTCTCGGTTTGGGGGTGTTGGTGAATGGTGTTGTTGGTTTGAGCAGCTTCCTGGGTTGGTGTGACTATGGTGTGGTTGTTCTGCTTTATGAATGGAAATGGTGCTTGAACTGTAGAAATGGATGGCTGCAGCTTGTGTTGGCTGCAGCCTTTGTATGTTTACATTTGTGGAATCATCATGTTGATGATGCTAGAAATGGGGATTCTAGCATCCCTCGTGATTTCCAGTAGGTTGAATTGAGGGAGAGGGAGAATCTTACCAAAAGAAAGAATGGCTGCTAGAATGCTAGGATGGTGATGATGGAGAGAAAGAGTGCATATGAATAGTAGAAAATTAGGGCACAAACTTCTAGATGGGTAATTGGGCCAAACAGTTGGGCTTTTGGAAAAATTCTAATTGGACCTAAGGTAATTGGACTATAATGATTAATTCCGATTTTGGACTTATTTAATTGGACTTTAAATAATTGAGCTTCAAATAATCATAATATATATTTTTTAATTAAATTTAATAAATTCGGATTTAAACAATATAATAAAGAATCGATAATTTAAAATTATTCGAAAATGAATTCGATTCGAAATAATTTAAATTCGTTTATAACGGCTAGACGAACGCATTTTCACTTTAGCGTTAGAGTTTAAAATTTAGCGACACATTTTTTTTCGAGGAAAATAATTTAATATAAATTTAAAATTCTTGGTCGCTACAAAATCCAAATATGAAATAGTTATTCAGAGCAGAGGTATTGAAACTCCTGAATGTAGGCATTATCTACCGAATATTAGACAGCGTATAGATCAACCTAGTTCCGATTTTGGACTTATTTAATTGGACTTTAAATAATTGAGCTTCAAATAATCATAATATATATTTTTTTAATTAAATTTACTAAAATTCGGATTTAAACAATATAATAAAGAATCGATAATTTAAAATTATTCGAAAATGAATTCGATTCGAAATAATTTAAATTCGTTTATAATGGCTAGACGAACGCATTTTCACTTTAGTGTTAGAGTTTAAAATTTAGCGACACATTTTTTTTCGAGGAAAATAATTTAATATAAATTTAAAATTCTTGGTCGCTACAAAATCCAAATATGAAATAGTTATTCAGAGCAGAGGTATTGAAACTCCTGAATGTAGGCATTATCTACCGAATATTAGACAGCGTATAGATCAACCTAGTTCAGGTTGTGCAAAAGAATGGTGGTATTATGGTGATGTAGAATTAAAATAATGAATTAATTCCCACCAGAACTGTTAAGGATGGAGAGTTTGAATTGATTATCGCATACTCAATGATGCTACTCCGAAGGATTACTTTTCCCTCTTATTTATTGATCAAATGTTAGAAAGACTGAAAATGCCTTCTCAAGGCTGCTTTCTTGATGGATATTATGAATATAATCATATTCTCGTGGTGCTCGATGATCAGGAGAATATCACCTTTACTTGCTCTTATGGTATATTTGATTACCACATGATGTCACTGTATTTGTGCAATGCTCCTGCTACTTTTCAGCGTTACATGATAGCGATCTTCTATAACATGGTCGAGAAATTCATAGAAGTCTTCATTGATGATTTCTCAGTGTTTAGATCTTTTTTGATGAATGTTTAGAGCTTCTGAGCTTGGTATTACTGTGATGCCAGGAGACGAACTTGGTATTGAACCAAGAAAAATGCCACTTCATTGTACATGAGGGCATTGTGTTAGGGCATCGCATTTCAGATAACGAGATAGAGGTGGACAAAGCAAAATTGAGAAATTACTGCCACCTACATCAATTAAGAGCGTTTGCAGTTTCCTTGGTCATGCATGATTTTATCGGCACTTCATTAAGGATTCCTTAAAGATCACGAAGCCTCCGTGACACTTGCTAACTAAGGATGTCACTTTTGACTTCTCTAGAGAGGGTTTATTGGCTTTCAACACTCTAAAAGAGAAGCTAATCTTAGCAATGTTAATAATTGCACTGGATTGGAGTTTTCCATTTGAGTTGACGTGTCACATGAGTGACTACGTAGTGGGGACCGTATTAGGACAACGCAAGAATAAAATATTCCATGTGATCTACTATGCAAGCAAAACCTTGAACGATGCACAAATTAAATATGTCGCCACCGAGAAAGAGATTCTAGATATAGTTTATGTCTTTAATAATTTTGATCCTATCTTGTTGGATCCAAGGTCATAGTTTACACCGATCATGCCTCCTTAAAATACTCGATGACAAAGAAAGATGTCAAACCTATACTTATATGTTGGGTGTTACTTCTGCAAGAGTTCAATTTGGAGGTTAGAGATAAGAAGTGAAGTGAAAATGTGGTAGTAGACCACTTATCTGGACTTGAGTCTGGAAAGCAGAATGAGTCGATAGAAATAAATGAGATTTTTCCAGATGAGCAGATGTTCAGTATGAAAGATTCGCCATTGTATGCTGATATAGCAAATCATTTAGCGAAGTCTATCATTCCATTGGATTATTCAAGTCATCAAAGGAAGAAATTCTTTTCTGATTTGAAATATTATTTTTGGGAGGATCCCATCCTCTACAGGCGAGGTGCATATCAGATTATTTGAAGATGTATACCTGAGGAGGAAGTGCGTTGAATATTGGAGCAATGTCACCCATCCTCTACAGGCGAGGTGCATATCAGATTATTTGAAGATGTATACCTGAGGAGGAAGTGCGTTGAATATTGGAGCAATGTCACTCATATGCATACGCAGGACACTTCGGTGAATCAAAGACGGACACAAACATTCTACAGTTTAGTTTCTATTGGCCTTCAATATTCCAAGATGCTTTTGAGTTTTTGAAGAGGTATGATAGATGCCAACACACAAGAAATATTTCGAGAAAGAACGAGATGCCTCTGAATAGAATTCTAGAGGTGGAGCTTTTTGATGTATGGGGGAATTGATTTTATGGAGCCATTTCCTCTGTCATTCTCAAATTAGTATATCTTGATTACGACTGATTATGTCTCCAAATGGGTGGAAGTAGTAGCATTGCAACCAATGATGCCAATGTAGTAATTGGGTTCCTAAAGAAGTACATTTTCACATGTTATGAAACACCACCAGCTATCATTAGTTATGGGGGCAAACACTCGTCAATTTAAGTCATTATTGGCTAAATATGACATACAACACTGTATAGCTACTCCTTATCACTCTCAGAAAAACGAGCAAGTTGAAATCTCCAATTGGGAATTAAAGTGGATACTTGAGATAACGATGAGTTCTTCGAGAAAAAGGATTGATATAAGAAGTTGGACGGTGCTTTGTGGGCTTACAGAACAACTTTCAAAACACTTATAAGCATGTCTCCTTATCGTCTGATTTTTGGGAAAGCATGTCACTTACCAGTTGAATTAGAGCACCGTGCTTATTGGGCAGTTAGAAACTTAAATTTTGATTTGAAGTTAGCGATGAAAAGAGGTTACTTCAATTGAATGAAATGGATGAGTTTCAACTGGAAACTTATGAGAACGCAAAGTTTTACAATGAGCACATCAAAAGGTGGCATGACATTCAAATTTAAAGAAGAAAGTTTGAGATGGGGCAAAGGTCCTGCTATACAACTCAAGACTTAAGCTTTTTCTAGGTAAGTTGAGATCACGATGGTCAGGGCAATACACAATTACTCATATTTTTTCATATAGGGCTTTTGAGATCACTCATGAAAGTTAATGTACAGTGGTTGAAGCCATATTGAAGCGGTGAATTCTTGAAAAAAAAGTCTATCGTTCATCTTGGAACACTAGAGTGAATCAATCACAAGTCGACCTTTAGACTATAAATCGAGCGGATGGGAGGCAACCCATTTCTCTATCACTTTCCACTCATTTATGTAGTTCAAAGAGTACATTGATATTTTAGTATCATATTCACACATTTATGCACTTAGATGATTTTTTTTCTTTCCTATTTTAGTTAGTTTTCATGAATTATCGTGTACACACAAGTACTATTTATGCCTAAGATGTGAAAATAATTATGAAAATTAGTTTGACACTCATCAAAATTCAATAGGAATATACGATTTTAAAATAAAAAAAAACTGGTAAACTGGGCGCTCGCCCGTACCAGTTAATAGCCAATGGCCCTAAAATGGAAAACTAGGCAACCGCCCAGTATTAAGAAAAAAAAAACCCAAACAAAAACACACGGCACTTTACTTCCAACACACACGGTCATCTATCACACACAGCACTTCACCTATCTTTTACCTGAATTCACATTCTTCCCCCAAGAATCTTCAATCAAAAACTGGTTTCATCGTACAACACCTTAATACTCACCATTCATCGGCAGCAACGTTTTTAAAAGGGGAGGCCAAACCAGTTTTTAACACAAGGACGCAATACTTGCACACACACATCTCATTCCCACCGGGCCATTCACTATCACCACCAAAACACGGCACTTAGCAAATACAAGAATCATAAACCTTGTGATTTCAACCACTGCATTCCATTATTCCACATCAACCCAAGCAAAAGGAATTCAAGGTATTTGGTTTACAACTTCTCTTTCTTTTGCTTCAAAATCTGATGGCATGTGTGTTTGTGAAAGAGTATGGACAATAGAAGATCGTGGATTTGATTGGGAATTTGAATTGGGAAAATTGTAGCTTTAATTAACCCTAAATCATTCAATCTTTTGGTGCTAAATTTTATGCATTCAAGGTGTTTGATGAATTGATTAAATAGAAATTAATGTTAAATTAGGGATATTCTAGCAATTGGCATGGTCGATACGTGTTTGGGATGACTTTTGGTGTTGAAACTCATTGAAGTTGTACACGAAAAACACAGACTCCAATAGGCACACCTTGGCTTGACATTGCCTAGTCACCAACATCGTCCCCTCTCTTCTAACCCAAACAACCTCCAATTCACCGCATATTTGAGCATGAGTTAGCCCAAAATATGAACTTTCATATGCGTGGAGATCGTTCAGGAAAAGTTTTCCTTTTCTTGAAGTTTTCCGATGGTGAAAATCCTAGGTCGGTTTAGGGTAAAGACGTGAATTTACCTCTTTTATGTTATTTTAAGGAATGAGTTTTTACATTTTGGCACACGAAAATTGACATAAAGTTGTATAATTTGGGAGTATTCCCCAGTTTATCCTACTTATATGTTTATTGCCTATTATGCTTACGTTTTCTATTTTCATATGTACAAATGCCACCAAAAAGAAAAGCCAGAGCTCAAGAAAGGAGAGTCTAATGTTAACGAGACATCAACCTGGGTTATATACCAAGATTCTTAAATGTTGAAAATCGTGAAAAGGATTTTCAGGAAGTTTATTAGAAAGGATTGTCCATTGTTGTGGTTAGGGTGAAGTTGTTGGAACTCTTCATGCAACCTATCATAACTTAGTGAGGGAGTTTTTTTTTACCAACTTCAATACTGAAATTGATACCCCAAAGTCATCAAATATGAACCAAACATGGGAAAGAAGAAAGTAGATTCGATTCAGCCTGAGAGTGATTGACAGATATTATGAGCTAAACCGCTCTAATATAGAGCCAGTACGTACTAAGCCCTATATGTCATTGGTTGCTCTATTCTTATACGGTAGAGGTGATGCATGGCTACTTCTTACGGATCGGTTCATGAATAATCAATTGACCTCGAGTTGAGACTCCTTCATATATTCGTCTCCACTAACATCCATCCTACAACCCAATGGAGTGGGTTTAGTGAAGAAAGAAAGGGCTCAACTACTTTATCATCTAGCATATGGTCACAAAATTGATTTGGGATCCCACATCTTCACTTTCATACAAGAGCTGGCCTCATCGATCGATTCATAGCGCAGTATCATGTTTCCCTGCCTTATCAATGGGATCTGTTTCGTTGCCGAGGTTCCACTTCTGTCAAATGAAGAAATTGTTCCCTCAGATACCCTAATCAGCAGAAGGACAATAGAAAATTATGAAGCTCAACGTAGAAGTGCAGAGAGATTACATAATTTCGAGCAAGTTCATTCCCTATTACAACATGCTTTAGATGCCGACATAACCTTCATGAGCAGACAGTTAGCTCAAGTGTAGATACCCTAGATGGAGTTGGGTAGATTTGTTGGTAACATAACTATTTTGGAGGTGACGCAACAGAGGAAAATCAACATTGAGCGAGAGTTGCAAAGATTGAGTATACAAGCATGTGGGTTCCAACAAAGTGATAACAAAACGATGCATGATCAAAGAACAATCACTTAAGCATATGATTAGGTGCACAAGCAGATGCTATGTTTTGGGAGTCGACTGGAGTCAATTGATCAAAACGTCGGCCAGATAGTAGGGACCTTCGAGTCCGATTCGTCTACTCATTTGCATTTACACCCAGAGAGTTTCTAATCCTTTACTGATTTTGTTTATGTTTGTTTTTTACATTAGGGACAATATAATATTTTTGTTGGGGTGGATAAGCATTTGGAGAATTAAGATCTTTGTTTCTTGCTTTTCAAATGCTTATCAGGTTGGTATAACTAATTTAATCTGAAAAAATTGAAAAAACAAGAATAGTGTCTAGTTTAACATTGAACGACTTGTGTCCTGTGATGATATTTGTTTAAATTGAGTATAGATTTAGCTAGGATACTAGACAAAGCCATAACATGTGCTTTTACTTGAGTACTTATCCACATTATACTTAATTATTTGAGCAGGTAGCCATTATCGACTCACTACTTATGTTGGAGCATGAATTGATTATCTTGATTTAATTGTTGATGTGTTGATCTAAGTTTGAATAAAACCTCAAATCCTTTATAAGAAACAAAACTACAAAAAAAGGTTCGGGTGGGAAGTTTAGTGCTAGTGTTCATAAAAGTTTGATGGTTTGGAGTTCTTGGATCAGACCCTTAGTTGACAGAGTTTGGCTTAAGGAGTCTAAAACGAGCACTGACCAATGTTAAAATTCGAATCCTATATCAAAAGAAAATGTGACACATCTTATACTTCTCTTCGTAGCCTTTTGACTCGAGTGATTAAACATGTTAGGGTATTTAAAATCGTTACCCTATGGCTATATGACTTTGGAGTCATCAGCCTAAAGCTTGCTACTGAGATCATTTAGAAAACTTAATGAGGAGAAGTCTTGCAACTAAGATATCAAGAAAAATGAGCAAATTCCAAAATATATATTCATAGCGAAAGAAAGATTTTGAGATTTGAATTCTAGAGATTGGCAGTGCGACATTAAGAAATTCTTACCATCTCCCTTCTAAGTTTACAAGTATCTAATTCTAACCACTTTGTGTGGAAAAATGCGCTTTAATGATTATTAGGAACCCACATGTGTGAGAAATACCTCGAGATTGTAGAGGAAAGTATAATGAGTGATTTTGTATAAGAGGAGTAAGGAAAACTGGCCACACGAGAATTGAGATTATGATCAAATTAACAATACTTAATTGGTTGTGATCTAGTATGGGGTGAGTTCAATATTGACACACACACACACACTAAATCGAGCATCAGATAAGTAAAAATTTATTTTAGATGTTTGAATCTTTATAAAGTGTTGCTTAAATTCGAACATGAGGCATATAGTAAGTCGTTTAACATTGAATTCATTATTGGAGTTTTGCTTAGGTTAGTGATGTGGTTTACTCCTAAGTTATGTTTTGTTTTGTCCAATGACGAATAAAGGTTTTAGTTTGGAAGTGTTTGATAAGTGCATTTTTGTGCACTTATTCGGGCCATATTACTAGCTTTTGTGTCATTTTAGTATTTAATTTTACTTAACTTGATTAAGTATATCTTGTTTCAATTATAGGCCAGTTCACAAGCAATTGAAAAAGAAAGAAGGATCAAATGGCCAATGGATGAAAGTCTGGAGACTAATATGCATTTGAGTAAAATCTGAAGGACCCAAATTGAAGTAATTTAACGTGGATGACCAAGATGGAAGAAAGAATGAAGAAAAAGGCTAAAAGGAAAATTCTAGAAACTTTTCATAATTGGGCACCCATCCAGTTATATAAGTCGGGCGGTTGCATGACTCTTAACTTCAACTACAACGACTGATTGGTATGCTTGAGCGGCCTACTGGGCGCCCACACAGGCTAAGTCGACAAAAAAATTATGTTTCCTTTATAATTCAATTTGAACAGAAACTTTCGTTTGGGGTCATGATATGCATATTTTTAGAGATTTTTTAGGACTCTTTAGAGGGATTATGATTTTTTTTTTTAAATTAAAGGAATGCGATACCTCCAAGATTTTATTTATATGCCCTCACTTGTGGTGGAGGAATGTTGTGGTTGCATGAAAATGATGAAAGTACTAAATGAGGAAGTACTACTTCCCTTACAATGAAAATAAATGACAAAGAAAAACTATATAACATTAATCAAGGAAATACAACTTTCTTTACAATAAAAATTAATGCAAATGAAAACAAAAATAAGAATTGAAAGTAAAAATAAAAATCGAACTCTGATACTAGGCAGTTCATGTCTATCAACTTGTACTAGTGCTCTAATATGTCGTGGTAAGTCAAGTGATGCATATACCTGATATCGTTGATGATCTTAGCCCTCACAAGAGTATTTATAACATGGTTTCCTTCTCCATAAATGTAGGAAAATGTATCTCCGTCGAAGGATATGATGTCTGTTATATGTCTGAGTATGCCTTGAATATCCCATGGTCCTCCTCATCTAGTAATGCAGTAAAATCCTATCAAGACCATCCTTGATGCATCCATCAGTATTGATCTTGATCGATCTGACTAATAGAGTGCACCACCAAACCAGAATATGGAGAGATTGGGAAAGTGGTACATAGAAATACTAAAGATGGGTGCAAGTGTCAAATCCATTAGCTAATGCACAGCTCGAAATGGTCCTTCCATATAAAGAAATGAGATCATGTGATAGACCCTCCAACCAATACGTTGGCTACCATGTGAATCCTCATATGCTTCGCATCATTCCTCTCGGTCCATAGAATCCAAAATATCAGTAGAGGAATGATAGTGCGAATGTGTCCACAACGAACATACTGTCTAGAATACCTTCATCTCTGGAATATGATATACATGCCAGTGAAAATATGACTCATAGTCTCAATCTCATAACAAAATTGGCAGCGAAAAGCCAACGACATCTAATCCTTCCCTGAATAACCACATCTAGTGGAATGAGGTCATTTCATAGTCTCCAGCAGAAGAATGCGATAATGATGGGCAAAATGGAGCTCCTAGTAATTGATATGAATCCTGATACTGGAATCCCGAACTATGAGCTACCATGTTGACTTGGTAGCGAATCTACCATCCGATGTATCTCACCTAACAATTCGATCCGGGGCATTTTCATATAAAGGTATACCCATATTTGCTCTGCTATAAGAGGAGGGGGAACATGTAATAAACATCCAATATCCAATCTAGTATCATCAAAAAAAATTTGCACCCTCGTGATATGTTTTGCGGGTGTGGGAATAGGGATGCCAACGTTGTCTTACCCATCTAGCAGTCATGCAAAAAGAAAATCTGACCTGCTCCTAGGTGCTATGCAATGTGTGGCTCCGTCCGAGGCCCAACTAACTTTAGCCTTTTCCAGGTAGGAGAAGCTGAGTAGAGAACTGCTGCAAGTAAATGATGTGTTCTCATACAATACTTGACTCATAAAAATTGGGCACAAAGAGATTTTTGAGAACTGAACAACCACCAAAGCTTCGTGGTGAATGTTCACAAAAATAGTTGTTTGTTTTAAATCACCGCAAATGTACGGTTCGTAACAAGTAATAAAGTGGAATTGAGAATTCCGGATATCGTTCCCATATGGATTGAATCAATTTGATTCCAATTACCGAAACCTTAACCGAATCTATGAAAATTTGTATGATTACAATGATTTATGACTAAACTATAACTACTTTACACGTTAAATTTAAGTTAAGACTAAATGCAAATAAATGTTTGAATGCAAATTGGATTTTTCTTATGAATAACAAATGAGTACTATGATCACGAATCCCCATGCAATGTTCACCTTGAAATCTAGTTCTACAACATCGACAACATGTTTGATAATTTGAAAAATCAATTATCCTAACATATCCAACAATCTTTGTCAAGAATTATTGAACATATTCATGTAAATCACCCGACTATATCTATATGACGAATGTACATTCACAAAATGTATGTAGTTTTATGATCACTTAAAGATTTATGCAAATTATAGAGGTATATCTCTATCCCCTATCGAATCTTATAATGACTAATACCTCGTCAAGTTTATTCTCCTTTTCTCGAATGCATGAAATAGATCACTACACTCACACAATCACATGCATAATAATTGTGGAAACAAATAAGTGAATAAGTCATTCAAACCTCATAACATGTTTTAATTATCAATAATTGTAAAACTAAAGTCCAAAGTTTACATAACAAGGTTCATCAATCTCCTAGCACATAAATATCTAGCCTAACATAGAGAAAATAACAAAACACAAAAATAATCGAAGATAAGACATCGATCAATGTTATGCTTAAAACCCCATGAATCTTGTGTTTCTCATTGTAATTTTGCCTTTTGATCTCCTTCAATATGTATTCCGAGAGTCTTTTCTGTGTTGTAATGTCTCCCCCCTATTTTTGGTTTACCCTAAGATTTTTTTAAAAACCCCACAAGATTCGTTTTCATAAGAGTTGTACTTGAATTAGGAAACCATAATTTTTTTCCCGAAATGGTCTGGGCAAACGCCCAATACAAAATGGGGCGGCCGCCCAAGCTTAAATATTTGCGTCTGTTGGTCGTTTTGAAGGTTAGGCGACCGTCCAACAAATATAATTGGGCGGTTGCCCAGCTATAAAATTTTCGCCAATTTTCTTTTCCGCCATTTTTTTCATTCTTTCTTCCATTTTGGTCTTCCTCATCAAATTACTTCAATTGTAGTGTTTCAACTTTTACTCAAATGCATGTTAGTCCCCAAAATTCCATCTATTGACCCATTTATCCTTCTTTCTTCCCTAATTGCTTAGAACCGGGTCCAAAACTGACATAAGATAACAAATAACCTAAGTTAAGTAAAATACAATAATAAAACGACACAAAAACTTAGTAAAATTGTCCTGAATAAGTGCAGAAAAATGCACTTATCAAACACCTCAAACTAAAGCATTGATTCATCCTCGAACAAAACAACACACACAAAACTTAGGAAATCAACCAAATCATTAATCTAAACAAATCTCCAATAACAAAATCCAACGTTTAACGACTTACTATATACATCAAGTTCGAATTTCAATAACACTCTAGAACGATTCAAACAACATCAAAAGAAAATAAACATCTGTACTTAACCAATGCTTGACTCGGTGTGTGTGTGGTTAGCCAATATTGAACTCACCCCCATACCAGAACACAATCGATTAAGTGTTGTTGATTTAATCGTATTCCCATCCTTGGGTGGTCAATTTTCCCTCACGCCTCTCGTGTAAAATCACTCCTTATACTCTTCTCTCCAATCCAAAGGTATTTTTGCAAATGTGGGCTTCTAATAATCATTGAAATGAATTTTTCCACACAAAGTGATCATAATTAGGTACTTATATCTCTAGCAGGAAAATGGCAAGAATTTCTCAAAGTCACACCGTCAGTATCTAGAGCTCAAATCTTGAAGTCTTTATAGGATACCTTTCACTGCTGATAGTCTAAATCCCTTTTTATTTCTCTTACTACGTATATATTTTGATTGTTGCATTTTTTTTTGACATCTTGTTGCAAGACTTCTATCCATTAAGCTTTCTAAATGACCTTATAGTGAGCTTTGGGCCGATGACTCCCAAGTTAGATAACCACAGGACACTGGGTTTTGAATACCCTAACAGACTTAATAACTCGAATCATAAAGGCTACGAAGAGAAGTGTAAGGTGTATCACATTTTTTCACATGAGATTCAAATTTTAACATAGATCAGTACTCGTTCTAGACTTCTTTACTCAAACTCCTTCAACCAAGGATTTGATCCAAGAGCTTCAAACCATCAGACTTCTATGAACACAAGCACTAACACTCACACCCCAATTTGCTTTTTAGCATATTTGGTTTCTATATAAAGGAATTGATGGTTTTATTCAAACTTAGGTCAACATATAAATCATTAACTCCACATAATCAAGTCTTGCTCCAACATAAGTGATAAGTCAATGATGGCTATGTGCTCAAGTAACAAGTCTAACATGGATAAGCACTCAAGTAAAATCATAAGATACGATGTTGTCCAATTCTAGCTCAAGTTATACTCAATTCAACCTAATATCATCATAGGCGGCAAGTAGTTCAACGTTGTACTAGACACTAATTTTTTTAAAGAAAAATACGAGAAGCATTTGAAAAGTAAGCATTGAAAAATAAGCAACAAAGATTTTAATTCAACCCCCATCCCTAAACAAAAAAGCTTACATTGTCCCCAATGTAAAAGACAAACATATACAAAATAAAAGAGTAAAGGATCAGAAACTCTACGGGGGTGGATGTGGATGCATGGAGGAACCAAGCTGGTCCGGCTGGCCTGAAGAATTAGTGGTCCTGAGGGACTTAATATTCCTTACTATCTGGCCGATGTTTTAATCACTGGTGTCCAATCGACTCCCAAAATAGAGCATCTGCTCATGTACCTGATCATATGCATAAGTGATGGATCATGGCGCATGCTCTCATCATTTTGTTGAAACTTTCGTACTTGCATGCTCACTCTCTGCCGTTCTCCCTCAATATTGATTTGCCTCCGCTGCATCGCCTTTAAAATATTTGTTATGTTGCCAACAGACCGATCTAACTCCACTTGGGTTACCTGCATTTGAGATAACTATCTACTCAGGAGGGTCGTATCGGCATCTAAAGCATTCAGCGGTGGGGGAAGAACTTGCTTGGGATGATGTACTCTTTCTGCCCTTCTAAGCTGAGCTGCAGGATTTTCTATTGTCCTTCTGCTGATTGGGGTATCTGGGTGAGCAATTTCTTCATTGGAGCCAAACAAATCCCACTAATAATGCATGGAAACATAATATTGCAATGTGGATCAATCGATGCTGCCAAATCTTATAGGAAAGTGAAAAGGTAGGAACCCTGATCTATTTTGTACCCTTGTGCCAGATGATAAAGTAGGTGAGCTCTTTCTTCATTAAACCTACTCCGCTGGGTGGTGGGATGGATATTGGTAGAGATAACGATATGAAGGAGTCTCAACTTCGAAGTCAACTGGTTAAGCATGAATCGATTCGTAGGAAGTGGGCATGCATCATCTCTACCATATAGAAATCGAGCAACCAATGCCCTATTAGGCGCAGTAGGTAGTTGCTCTATTTCATTACGGTTGAGCTCATAGTATCTATAAATCACTGTCGGGCTGAATCGAATCCACTTGTCTCTTACCCATGTTTGGTTCCTGTGTAATGACTTGGGGACATCAATTTCGATATTGAAGTTGGCGAAAAACTCCTTCACTAAGGTATGATACGTGAGGAGTCTCAACAACTTGCCCCAACTACAGTGGTGAACAACTCTTTCTAGTATGCTTCCCAGAAAATTATCAATCACGACTCGCCTCTTGGTAGAATTTCTTATCCTTCCAATTCCCTTCAAAATGTGCATGATTTCATCAGTGAAGAACCTTGTATATTCTCCTCGTCAAGATTTATGCTTGCCCTCTGACGATGAGTTTGATGTCTCGCCAACCTTAGACTTTCCTTTCTCTTGAACTATAGCTTTCCGTTTTGGTGGCATGTTGTACTTACATAGGAAAATAGAAAATGTAAGTAATAAACCTATAAGTTGGAGAAAGTGTGGAATACCCCCAATTTATACTCTATGTTAATGTGATGGTGTCAACATGTAAAAACTCATGTCATGATTGAGAGAATATCATGATATGTGGTAAGGATTCAATGAATGAAGATAGTGCAACTCACTTGCCCCTAACAAATAATAAAGATGCGAATCCATGTTTTGACCCAAAACTGGGGAAGATTTTTCAACAGCAAAAGATGTCAAGAAAAATGAACTATTCTTGGATGATATTCATGAATAAGGAAGTGGACATGTTGGTGTAATGCCTTTTTATAAAACCACACACTAATAACAATATCAATTGTGTCCCAATAAATCCACATGCTAGATGTGCCCTAATCACACAAGAGTCTCCATTGAGGTAAATTGTCAAACACCTCGAAGGCATCTAGGTTTTCATGAAAGAGATCAATGTGTGAATCAAAGCTCCATTTTTTCATAACAACACAAACCAACAAGAATCACATCATATCTAATCCCATACTCCTCAATGAGAACTCGAATGTTGCATTAAGATATAGGCAAAACATTGGAGTAGAAGGGAATGGAAGTTAAAAGCATACCTTGAATTCCTTTGGCCAAAATAATGTAGAAGGCGGATGAGTCACGAGGTAAACAATTGAAATTTGCAATGTAAACAATGGAAATTGACTTGTGATTGTAGAATACCTTGTGGGAAGAAAAAAAAATGAAGGGGAGGGGGGAAGAGGGTCATGTTCTATGGTGGAGGGTTGGGGATTTTAAAAAAAAAAAAGTTGAAAACGTTTTATTGTATTTTTTTTCTCGGTGAACTGGCCCCTAATTGATCGTGGCGGGTGCCCGCCCATTTTTCAACATATTTTTTTAAATAAACACAAAAAAATAAAAAAATAAACAAAAAAAATTATAATCTATTGCATAAAGCGGAATAAATAAAAGGGACGAAATGTTGGGTTGCTTCCCAACAAGCGCTTGTTTATAGTCCATAACTCTACTATACCAGATTGATTCATTCTGGCGGTATGAGGTGAACGGTGGATTTTTCCTTGGAGAATTCACCGCTCCAATAGTGTTTCAACCGCTATCCATTAGCTGTAAAATTCACTTTCTGTCCATGGTGAATCTCAATAGCTCCGTATGGAAATACTTTTGTAACCATATATGGACCCAACCAACCTGGACCTCAATTTTCCTGGGAAGAGCTTGAGTCTAGAATTATACAACAACACTTTCTACCCCACTACAAATGTGCATGTTGTGCCATCTCTTAGTACGCTTCTAATATAGTTTAGCATTTTTATATGCTTCCAACCAAAATTCATCCATTTCATTTAGTTGAATCAACTGTTTTTCACTTGTTGCCTTCAAATTAAAGTTCACTTTCTTGACTGCCCAATATGCTCGGTGCTCTAACTCAACTGGCATATGACACGCCTTCCCAAAAACCAACCGGTATGGAGACATGCCTATGGGTATTTTGAACGCTATCTTGTATGCCCATAGTGCATCGTAAAGTTTCTTAGACCAATCTTACCTCGAGGAACCTACTGTTACCTATAGTATCCTTTTTAACTCCATGTTAGAGATTTCAACATGGCCGCTTGTTTGAGGATGATATGGAGTTGCTACCCGATGTCGGACACCATATTTAGCCAATAATGACTCAAAATGTCGATTGCAAAAGTGTTTGTCACCATCACTGATTATAGATCGAGGAGTGCCATAATGGTAAAAATAGTCTTCTTTAAGAATCAAATCACCACTTTAGCATCATTGATGGGTAATGCTACTATTTCCACCCATTTGGAGACGTAATCAACGACAACCAGTATGTATTGATTTGAAAATGACGGTGGGAACGGTCCCATGAAGTCTATTTCCCACACGTCAAAAAGCACCACTTCAAGGATACTTTTTAAAGACATTTCATTCATTTTCGAGATATTACCAGCTCGTTGACATATGTCACAACGCTTCACAAACTTAAAGGCATCCCGGAATATTGACGGCCAATAGAATCCAGATTGCAAAATTTTTGTAGCTATTTTTTATGCTAAAAATGCCCTGCATACGTAGATGAATGACAATATGCAAGAATACCCGGTATTTCTTCCTCAGGAATAGAACGTCGGATAATTTGATTAGCTCCTCAATGGTAGAGAATAGGGTCTTCCCAAACATAATAATTGAGCTCAGAGAAAAATTTCTTCCGCTGATGACGAGTAATCTGGTGGATGAATGGATTTGACCAAATAGTTCAATATGTTTGCGTACCACAGTATAACTTCTATGCCAAAAAATTACTAATCTGGAAAAATCTCATTAATTTCTACTGATTCGTCATGATTTCCCTGTTCCAATCGCGATAGGTGATCAGCTACCACATTTTCATTGCCCTTTTTGTCTCTAATTTCCAAATTGAACTCTTGCAGTAGTAGCACCCAATGAATCAACCTCGACTTGGCATCCTTCTTCGTCGTTAGATATTTCAACGCCGCATGGTCAATATAAACTATGACCTTTGATCCAACAAGGTAGGATCAGAATTTATCAAAGGCGTAGACTACAACCAGAAGCTCTTTTTTAGTAGTGGCATAGTTGAGCTGTGCATCTTTCAACATCTTGCTCACATAGTAGATGACATGAAACACTTTTCCTATTCGCTGCCCTAACACTCCTCCCACTACATAATCACTGGCATCACACATCAATTCAAACGGCTGACTCTAATCTGGTGATGTGATGATATGTGTTGAGATGAGTTTCTCCTTTAAAGTGTTAAAAGCCACTAAGCATTCTGCTAAGAACTTAAATGGCACTTCCTTGACCAGTAAGTTGTACAGAGGTTTCGTAATTTGTGCAATTTTTTTATGAAACGTCGATAAAATCCCGCATGACCAAGAAAGCCGCATATTCCTTTAACTGTTGTAGGTCATGGTAAGTTTTCAATGACTTGTATCTTTTCCTTATCAACCTCGATCCTTTTTGCTGAAATGCGATGTCCCAACACTATCTCCTATTGTACCACAGAATGACACTTTTCCCAATTTAACATGAAATCTGTCTCCTTGCATCGCTATAGAACTAAGCCCAGATGCTCTAAACATTCATCAAACGACCACCCAAACACAGAGAAATCATCCATGAAAATCTCTATAAAGTTTTCCACCATATTGGAGAAATGGCCATCATACATCGCTGGAAAGTGACGGGAGCATTGCATAGGCAAATGGCATCCTTCGGTAGGCAAAAGTACCATAAGGACAAGTAAATGTAGTTTTTTCCTGGTCATCTGGTGCGATTGGAATCTAATTGTAACCTGAATAACCGTCGAGGAAACAGTAGTGTGAATGACCCGCCAACCGTTCCAATATCTGATCAATGAAAGGGAGTTGGAAGTGATCCTTCCGAGTAGCAGTGTTTAATTCATTATTCTCATTTGCAACCACTGTGATGCCCCTTTTCTTTGGTACAACTTGAACCGGGCTGACCCAACTGCTATCTGAAATAGGATAGATTATTCCAGCATCCAAGAGTTTAATTACCTCGGCTCTCACCACTTCCTTCATGTTTGGATTCAACCTCTACTGCCCATCGATGCTTGGTTTGTAGTTTTCTTCCATGAGAATCTTATACATGCAAAGTGAAGGGTTGGTCCCTTTTCTGTTAGCAATAGACCACCCAATTGCCATTTGATTTTCTCTCAACACTCTAAGCAATTTCTCTTTCTCCATCTTGCTGATTGAGTTTAAAATTATGATCGGAAGTGTAGATGCTTCCCCTAAGTAAGCATAACGAAGATGGGGAGGTAGTTGTTTGAGCTCTAACTTCGGTGGTTGTTGAATTGATGGTAGTGGTTTTGGTAAGCTAGTTCCCAGCTCCTCATAATTCCTTTTTCGCACATACGGTGGATTTGTCTCCAAAAATCTTGCGCGGACCTCCATTTCAGTAGAATCGATGTGAATGGATTGAGAATGCATGATGCAGGCTTCATAATTGTCACATGGATGTTTTAGCTAGAAGGTCTTATGAACTGCACTGTCAGCAACATCGATCTGAAAACAACTGTCTGATTCTGTAGGATATTTCATAGCCTTGAAAACGTTGAAAAAGGCTTGTTCTTCCCCTAATCTCAGAATTAGGTGACCTCGTTGTACATCTATTAGAGCCCTTCCGGTAGCTAAAAATGGTCGACCCAATATGAGGGGTACATCCTTATCTTCTTCGATGTCCAGAATATGGAAATCTGCAGGAAATATCAGCTTCTCAACTCTTACCAAAACATCTTCTATGATTCCCCGTGGGTGAGTAAGTGACCTATTAGCTAGCTGCAGAGTCACCGTGGTTGGTTTAGCTTCCCCTAATCCAAGTTTCCTAAAAATAGAGAATGGTATTAGATTAATACTTGTACCCAAATCATATAAAGCTTTATAAAAAAATAATTTCCAATAGTGCAAGATACAGTAAAACTCTCTGGATCTTTTAGTTTTGGAAGAAGCTTTTTCTGGATCCTCGCGCCGCATTCTTCTGTCAACATCACCATTTTATGATCATCCAACTTACGTTTGTTGGATATGATTTCCTTTAAGAATTTGGCATAACTGGGTATTTGTGTTGAGTACTTTAGCCAACGATATATTGATGTGAAGCTTCTTGAATATGTCCAAAAATTTCATATATTGATGTCCATCTTTTGCTTTCTCAACCTTTGGGGAAACGGAATCGGGGATTTGTGTAGATTTATTGGTATGGTTACTTTAGCTCGCACCACATCTGAAGTCCCTTTTGTAGATGATTCCCCAAGTTGTTCAATCTGCTTCTCCCGATTTACATCAAGTGGTGGTACTGTTTCTTTATTTGCACCAAGTCTCTTCACACGTATTTCAGGTAATTGAACCCCGCTTCGTATAGTAATGGCTTAGACATGTTCTCTGGGATTCACTTCGGTATTACTTGGCAATGCACTTGGAACTCTTCATGTCATAGAAAGTACTATTTGTCCCACCTATGTCTCTAAGTTCTTAATTGCAGCCCCCTAATTGTGGAGACTTGTTTCGGTCTTCCTCATAAATTGATTTGTTGTTTCCATGTATTTGTCAGTCTTATCCATCAATTTGGCGAACATCTCCTCCAATTGAGGTTTCTTCTCCTGCTGGTTTTGTCCTTGAGACCTGTTGTGATATTGGTTTTGATTTCCTTCCCATGAGAAATTTGGATGATTTCGCCACCCAGGATTGTAAGTGTATGAATGTGGTTGTTTTTCTAACATTGATCCCATTGTTTGTATTTCACTTGTTCCATTCCTTGCTAAATAATTAAGCACTCAGGTGTACTATGCTCCGCTCCACACTCTTCACAATTCAGCTTTCTTGCGTGTGTTGCACTTATAGGTTGTGATATACTTTCCACTTTGTGAATAGAGAGTCAATATTCGCATATAGGGCTGAGTAGGTGTCAACCTCGTAGACTCCAGCTGGTTTCTTTGTACCCATACATTCAGAAGACCACATAGCTAAAGTGTTCCCCATTCTCTCAAACAACTCCCATGCTCCATCAATAGTTCTTTTGATTATAGAGCCATTTGACGATGAATTCACCATGCTCCTAAAAGAAGGAAGTAGCCATGTGTAGAAAAATATGATCTGTGTCTTTCTATCAAAACCATGTTGAGGACATTTCCTTAGCATGTTATTAAACCTATTCCAAGCTTCATCAAATGACTTAGCCTCACTCTGATTGAAGATTGATATTTAGTGCCTAATCTTCGCTACTTTGGCTGGAGAGAAAAATTTAGTGCAAAATTTGTGAGCTAGATCATTCCAAGTAGTAATGCTCGCCACAGAAAGTGAATCCAACCATTCGAGTGTCTTATCTCGTAGGGTGTGTGTGAACAACCTTATCCTAATAGCGTCTTCAGATATTCCTTGGTACCTGAAGTGTTGACACATATCCAGGAACCAAGATATATGTGTGTGGGGATTTTCATTTGCCAACTCGTAGAACTAAAGCTCATCTGGAAGAATTGGATGACATTAGTTTTCAGTTGGAAATTCGACCGTTCGAATGGGGGGTACACAATGCTGGATTGACTCTAGACAATGAAGGATGACAAGAAATCCCCAAGCAATGTATTTCCGTCTTCTCCTTCATCCGCATTGCCAAGAACTGCAAGATTCCTCATTGGTGCAATCTGTTGATCTGCCATTGGTGGTTTGATTTTCTTCTTGTACTACTCTAACTTCCCTTTGCCTGCGATGAAAAGTCTGTTCAATCTCGAAATCCGTTGGAAGTAGTTCACCGCCAAGCAACCTTAGCATGCAAACCTAAAGGAAGAAAAATGACAGTAGTTCTTAGATTAATCTAAATAGAAATGCAAAATAAAATACGCAAACTAAAAATAAGAAGTAAAGACAAGTTTGAATTAGTGTCTAAGTAAATAAAATCAAACTAAAAATCAATCCCCGGCAATGACATCAAAAACTTGTTCACGAAAATAATTGTTCATTTTAAATCACCGCAAATGTACGATTCGTAACAAGTAATAAAGTGGAATTGAGAATTCTAGATATCGTTCCCACATGGATTGAATTAATTTGATTCTAATTACCAAAACATTAACCGAATCTATGACAGTTTGGATGATTACAATGATTTATGACTAAACTATAACTACTTTGCACGTTAAATTTAAGTTAAGACTAAATGCAAATAAATGATTGAATGCAAATTGGATTTTTCTTATGAATAACAAACGAGTACTAGGATCATGAATCCCCATGCAATGTTTACCTTGAAATCTAGTTCTATAACATCGACAACATGGTTGATAATTTGAAAAATCAATGATCCTAACCTATCCAACAATCTCTCTCGATAATTATTGGACCTATTCGTGTAAATCACCCGACTATATCTCTATGACGAATGTAAATTCACAAGAATGCATATAGTTTTATGATCACTTAAAGATTTACGCAAAGCATAGAGGTATGTCGCTATACCCGATCGGACCTTACGATAACTAATATATCGTCAAGTTTATTCTCCTTCTCTCGAATGCATGAAATAGACCACTACACTTACACTATCACAGACATAATAATTGTGAAAACAAATAAGTGAATAAAAATATTCAAACCTTATATAACATATTTTAATTGTCAATAATTGTAAAACTAAAATTCAAAATTTACATAACAAGGTTCATCGATCTCGTAGCATATAAATATCTAGCCTAACATAAAGAAAATAACAAAACACAAAAATAATCGAAGATAAGACATCACCAGATCAATGTTGTGCTTAAAAACCTATAAATCTTGTGTTTCTCCTTGTAATTTTTGCCTTTAGATCTCATTCGATATGTATTCCAGGGTCTTTTCTGTGTTATAATGTCTCCCCCCTCTTTTTGGACAGCCTTAGGGTTTTTTAAAAAAATCCCCACC
The DNA here is from genome assembly GCA_019097785.1 of Fraxinus excelsior. Taxonomy (NCBI): domain Eukaryota; kingdom Viridiplantae; phylum Streptophyta; class Magnoliopsida; order Lamiales; family Oleaceae; genus Fraxinus; species Fraxinus excelsior. The sequence continues at coordinate 9,662,177 of CM032642.1, forward strand.
AGATTCATTTCCATAAGAGTTGTATTCAAATTAGGAAACCAAAATTTTCTTCTCGAAATGGCCTGCGTGGGTGCCCAGTACAAAATGGGGCGGCCGCCTAGGCTTAACTATTTGTGTATGTTGATCGTTTTGAAGGTTGGGTGACCGCCCAACAAATATAACTGGACGGCTGCCCAGTTATAAAATTTTCGTCAATTTTCTTTTCCACCCTTTTCTTCATTTTTTCTTCCATCTTGGTCCTCCTCATCAAATTACTGTAATTGTAGTGCTTCAACTTTTGTTCAAATGCATGTTAGTCCCCAAAATTCCATCTATTGGCCCATTTATCCTTCTTTCTTCTCTAATTGCTTAGAACCGGGTCCAAAACCGACATAAGATAACTAATAACCTAAGTAAAATACAATAATAAAATGACACAAAAACTTAGTAAAATTGCCCTGAATAAGTACACAAAAATGCACTTATTAGTGAAGGTTTCTACCAAATCATGTAATCTCGTGAGGCCTAGATCATCCTCATCAGTAGGAAGGAAAATCTTTTTCCAGTTCTGTCAATGTAAACATCACGCATGTTCCTTGGAATCCCATAGGAATCGTGCAAAGATGCTCTCAAATTTCTTCAGGATAGCCTTAGGGGATTGCATAATCTGAAGAAGGTATAATTGCATGGAAGAAAACACTGACCTTAGCAAGGTAATACAACCCTAGGTGATAAAATTCATGAAGCCCAACCTAAGATCTTGTCCCTGACCTTCTTGATAAGGTCATCATAAATGAAGTTCTTCTTGGTCCCCTTAAATAAAAGGACCTGCAGATGAGTAAAAGGTTGTCGCGGTGTCGAAAACTAGTCAAAATCTTCAATCGTTTTATCTGACTAATATATGCCCGTCTGGTTAGTATAAGTCCGCTTGTTCCTATTCACCAACTGACCAAAAAACCCCTCGTAATGCTCCAAATAACCAAGAATCCTCATAATAGACTATTTTTTTTACCATTGGCAAATATAATCATATCATCAGCAAATGAAATGTGTGAGATAAGAGTACTACCTCCATACCAATAACACATATTGGGATACTCATGAAACATTTGATTGAACATGCGTGAGAAGTAATATGCAGCTATGCATATAAGGGTGGCGAGATGGGATCACCGTGTCTGAGCCCTCGAGGAAGGAAAAAAATCACATGGGCGGCCATTTAGGAGTACAGAAAAACAACAGTTCAAGATGCACTGCCTGATCATGTCGATCTAGATCTAATCAAATCCAAATGCCTGCAATACAGAATAAACGAAAAATCCCAGTCCATGCAATAGTATACTTTAGCCATGTCTAGCTTCAACATAGTATTAGCCCCTATACTCTATTATCCAAAGTGTAGAAAAGCTCCTGAGCCAATAAGACATAGTTCTCAATTAGGCGACCAGGGATGGAACCACTTTGTGGATGAGAGATAATGCGTGGTAACAGTGTACTCAATCGAGTGTTCAAAAGCTTAGTAATAAGTTTATTGAACACTATACACAAATTGATGGGTCCAAAAGTTAATCGATCTATAAGCACAAGTCTCTTTTAGGGAGCAATACAATAATAGTAGCAGCAAAACCCTGTAGAAGAGGGTCGTCGTCAAAGATTGCCCCGTATACATCGTCCTGAATAATGTCCCAACAATGCTGGAAGAATAGGGATGAGAACCTATCCGGTACGGTAACATTGTCAGCATCTATATTGAACATCGCCTCACATGCCTCAAGAATCAAATGGGGGCGGTTTAATGCTAAATTATCATCCTCCGTCAAAAGCTTGGGGATGATATCAGAATGAATGTAGTCCAAAGGCCGTGTAGGGGCTGATGGAAGATCCTGATAGAATGCAATAGTCAAAGTCTAAATGTCTGCATGAGTATCTAAGATTTTCCCTACTAACGTCCTGATTAACCTAATAAGCGATTTGATCCAGTGTCCATGAACTATCGTATGAAAATATCGAGTATTGTGATCTCCTTTACATACCTAACGTGAACCAGTCTTTTACTTCCAAAAACCTTCCTCAATAGATAAGCTCTGGTTCAAAACTGTCTGGGCATGATGTAATAGGTTACGATGCTCCAATGTAATGTCTCTATCATATACTGTCTTTGCCTCATCCACCCTGTCTTCAGCATCCCACACCTGTTGGAAAACATCTCCAAACACATGTGGATTCCACCAATGCAGTCCTTGTTCCAGCCTGACAAACTTGCCCCAAATAGCAGCCATCCCAGTAAGATGAGTAGGGAGTGACCACTTCAGATAGACAAATGCTGAAAAATCATGATGCTTGGTCCAAATGCTGAGCAATCTGAAAGGTCTGGGCCCTAAATTATCATCAGAAATCTATTGAAGTAGTAAAGGTGAACGATCAGATGAAGTATGATTCAAGTATCGCACTGTAAGTTGTCAATAGAATACTATAGTTGTAGAATTAATGAGTTCCTTATCCAGTCTCTTCCTGACCCGACCATTGGTCCAAGTATACCAATTCCCAAGGAAACTAGTGTCACAATCTAATATCATATCAGAGAAAGTAGTAATGCCTCAATCATGAATATTATGGCCAGTGCGTTCTCCATCATGTGTAATAACGTTAAAGCCTCTCTCAACTAGCAAATGGTCATCCATATCGAGAGAAATATGGTAAAGACCCGCCCACAAATCCCTCCTGATAAAAGTATCACATGAAGCACAAATAGTAGTCAGATAGAAGAGACAAGCTATTCTAGGATCATCAACTCTAATGTGAATGAACTAGGGATGATCATCAATAATAGTAATAGTGGTCCCCGCATTCCAAACAAGTCAGATCTTGTTTGACTCATTCTGAACTCCAGTGTCAAAGTGCAGATATCGTCCAATATAATCAAATCTATGCTGAAGTACAAAAGATTTCAGTATAACCAAAAGATAGACTTGATGAAGTTGTACAAGTCTCTTTAGGCGATAGTGGTTAGCTACACCTCTCACATTTCATATGGTGGAACTCATAGGGACATGGAATGTGAAAAGGTATCATGTGATTGACTCCTAGTGATCCTCCTGCTCGAATATGGAATATCAGTAGCCTTCAGGTGTTTATTCCGTGTAACACATAATATGCCTTGCTGATGAACCACAATATGTGATGTACTCTCCATATCTAACTACGCAGACTATAGAGATGGAGTAGATGTCTCAACGTTCTGCTGATAAATGGGAGAAACTCTAGTTACTAGAACATTAGTACGGGCCGGTGTAGGACCTAGGAAATATCTGTCCACTATAGTTGTATCCTTTGAGTCAACTAATACATGTGGTCACTGAATCATTCGTGAGCTAATGGATCAAAGTAATCACTAGATACATGAATGGCAGTTTGTGGAGTCAAATATGATGTAGTGACAGTCGAATTAACAATACTATATGGGGCAATTTACTGAACCACTGTAGGAACGACTGACTGAACGACTGTAGGAGCAACTAATGTAGTAGCCAATTGAATGGGAAGAGTACTCAATGGCGGGTCCACATAACTCTAAATAGGAACTTGAGTAATATTGATATGAGGAGCAATTGAGTTAGTAGCTAATGATTTTATTAGGGCGGAGAATTTGTTGTAAAAGGAGGCAAAGAACACATCAAGATTCAATTTCAAGAACATCAAGATTGAACTTAAGAATTTCTAGGTGATGAACATCTTTATAGATTTCTTTGTACTATGAGAACGGTGAACCATGAAATATGAGTTTTTAATTTTTTTTTTTAATATATTTGACATTGAAAACATGTTTTTGAATTTTGAATTGTTACAGATTATTGTGCACGGTAATTGAATGAATTTAGGGACTTATTTTATGCATTCGAAAAAGGGAAAATAGGCTCATTATAGTGTAAATCGTCAGAGTGTCCGATAGGGGATAGAAATATATCGATATACTCTATGTGAATCTTTATGTGTTCATAAAAATTCATGATTCTTGTATGTTCGCATCCATCATAGAAATATAGTCGGTGTCATATATAAGAATAGGTTTTAACATTGGCTGAGAAAGATTGTTAAATAAGATAGGAACATTGATTCGTAAAAATTCAATAGTGTTATCAAAGTGTAGATCTAAGGTTAAAAATGATTATTTCATGGGAATTTGATATCCTAAACACATTAACTTGTATTTAGCATGATTTGCATTTAGTTTAGTTAATTTACTCATAATTGCATAAGTAGATTATTTTAGTCATAATTTTCTCACAAACAAACACTATATTATTCATGTTTCGGTTAAGGTCGCGATAATTAAAACTGAATTATATCAATCTTTGTGGGATGATATTAGGACTTCAATTCACTTTATTACTTGTTAAAGAATTGTACACCTGTTGTGATTTTAATTCAAAAGATATTTTTGTGAACATATAACAGTCAAGATAGCTGTGGCATAGGTATTTCAAGTCTTGAAGGCATTGGATTGGAGTTTTTCCTTCGTTATTGGATAGGTATTGGGTTGAGATTTGACTAACTATTGATGCTCCATAGATGGAGCCTGATGTACCAATTTTTGGCCCTTCCTCAAAGGTTTAGGTGGAAGGTTTTACACTTTAAAGTAGGAGAAGCACCTCTCTAGCTCATGTGGATCTTGTAAGTGTTGAAGTGCTCTTCTCGATCATCTCCTCTCATACAAGGGTATCTTGGGAGGTACAAAGAGACTTGGAATATGGGAAATTGTCATCATCTACTGTAAGTGTTATGCCCAAGGTTCAATCAACTTTGGACATAAGCACTTTTAATATATATATATATAACCGATGCATATTTATGGCAAGATCTATTATTTTAATATTCTAATTAATTAAATAATAGAATCTGTAGATTCAAGTTTTGGTGATTTGTTAATCACAAGGAGTTGTTATTGTGAGATACAAATTACATATGACTGAATCTTAAATCGTGTGAAGTCGTATGTAATAACGAGATACGGATATCGTTATTACGGATAGACCATCACGTGTGACATTTCTTACTTATGAAGTAAGTAGTTGATCTCACAAGTTAAAGTGTGGTAACACTTGAATGAACACGTGAATGTTTTGTCATAGAACAAAATATTGGAAACCCGCTGAGAGATTCCACATGGAAGACTATCTGAGTGTCAGTGGTTAATCTCTAACGTTCGGTAGTGGAATTGGTCCTTTGACTTGAGGTCATCATAGTGTCTTATATGAGGATAGCCATACTTTGGTAATGTCGGAAGTTGCTCTGTCAAGGGTCGCTAATACGACATCGTCCAGGTATGTCAAGAATCATATGAAGGTTATGAATGATCAATAGAGGATTCGTCACTCTTAGTTAGTAAGAGATTATGATCTATATTTCATCCAGATAAGTTGATAATGAAATCCTTGGCCAAAGTGAACTCATAAGTCGAAAATGAGTTTTCGATTTACATTGACTTAACAGTTGGATAAAAGATATGATCGATAATTGAGATTGACACATATCCATATTTCGTAATTGATCGGATCATATTGACGAAAGGATTATAGTTTCACGGTAAGCGAACAAGTTTGGTTTGTCACACCATGTGACATTTCTCGTCACATGTATTGCCCACACACATTGCTAGATATCAATCTGGGACGACGAATGTGAATTGATGATAAATTAAAAGTGGTATTTTAATTTATCAATTTTGATTAGATCAAAATAATAAATCACATCGTTGGTATCGTGATCGGAAACCTAATGGGTTACACACAAAAGATAACCATAAGAATGAGATTTACCAATTAATTAATTGACAAGTGTTGGACACTTAATTAATTAATTCATGGACCAGATTTAATTAATTAATTAATTCATGGACCAGATTTAATTAATTTGATTAATTAAATGTTGGACCGGGTTAAGTTAAGAGATGTGCCAAGCCAGTTTGGACTTGTATTAATAAGCTGTTAGGGTTTGAAAACATAATGGAATATTCATTATTTTTGCTAGCACGAGAAAAGAAAACTCTAGTCGTCATTCTTGTTCTATGTGCAGATCACCATTGGAGGCTGGACAATTGGACAACTTGGATTGCAGATCGTGATCATTAGAGTTAGTGAATCAGCAAAAGAGTTTGCAGAATTCCTCAAATGTATTATTTCTATCTAAACATAAAGCAGATTCTGTTTGGGAATCGAAATTTGCTTTACTTCCGCTACGCATGATTAAGTAGGTTCACAACAGTGGTATCAGAGCCTACTTTGTGTTTATTAGAAATTGTTTTGCATGATTAAACAGTCAAAAGCTGATTGTTTAATTTTTTTCTTTAATGCTTAAAATTATATTTTTTGTTTTTAAAAAAAATCTGTTTTTGAAAAGAAAATAAATTTTGGGTCGGATCTGAGGAAAAAAAAAATGACGGATGAGACGGCGGCGACGCCACCGGCAATGGCACGGTAGCGCGCCTATCACTACTGCTGCTAGGCCGCGCACTGCTGCGGTTATTGCAACAGCGTCGTTCGCTGCTGCTGGTGGTGTGCCGGCTGGGTGACAACCGGAGCACCTCCATTACTCCATCAGATTGAGGTGCCGGCGCCACAAGGAGAAAGGAGAATTTTCTAGGGTTTCTGCGGTCGGACGATTTGAGGTGGAGGCAGGGGCGGGGGCCTCTAATGCAATTTATGAAATTGCAGGCCCCCTCCTGTAATTATGGAAGAAAGGGTCAGTTTGCAATTTTCAATTGGAGGGCATGTCCTGCAATTTGGGAAATTGGAAGGTTCTGATTATAAAATTAAACTTGGGTTAATTTGCAATTTTCAAAAATGAGCTTTGAATTTATATATTAAAATGGTTTTAAATTTGATTTTCAAATGAGTTTCGACCTATATTATCAATTTTGACCTGTTTAAGATTTTATTAAAAGTTGACAACTTTTTATATTTTCGTTAAAATTGGATTTTAACTTAAATATTAAATACTAAAGTAGAGTCCAACTCTAATTCAAATTGAATTAACATTTTAATTTAGAATAAAACTCCTAACTAAAATAAAACTCAATTTAGGGTCAAAGTTTAATATTTAAATTAATTAAAATTTGATTTTAATTAAATCGTCCACCTTAATATATTCTTGAAATTAGAGTTAGACTCTAATTTGACATTTAATTGAAATTTGATTTTAATTAAATTGTCTTGCCCTAAAATTTTTCTTTAAATTGGAGTTAGACTCTAGTTTTTGTATTTAATTAAATTCAACTGCCTTAAGTCCTGAAATTAGAGTTGGACTCTAATTTTATATTTAATTAGAATTTGATTTTAATTAAATTGTCTCGTCTGAAACTTTGAAATTAGAGTTTGACTCTAATTCGATATTTAATTAAATTTTGATTTTAATTAAATATACCCGCTAATTAAATTAATTGATTAATTATTTAATTGTTCCGATCCATTTGTCTAAATTAGTTTAGACGGCCTTAATTGCTAGAAACTTGAAACATGTTTACATATAATATTAGATATTATATAGGAATGCATTTATATGATGAATGTTTTACTAGTGGATGATTATGGACTCGACCATGTGGATGTATTGAATTGTTAGTTTTATTCTTGTTGTTTTATGGGCCTGCGAGCTCTAATTTATTTTGGACCTGCGAGTCCGTTATTATTAGGGTATGCGCGTCCAATATTATTTAGGCATGCGTGCCAACTAATATAGGATACAAGTTACAGCTGGACTAATTGAAGATACAAGAAGATGAAGAGACCATAGAGATGGAGCATTGTATGAATCAATGCTATACCCCATAGGAACTGACCAACTAGTCTTCTTTATGGCTCGGGAAGACTAGATAGTATAAGTCCATAATCGTCCATACTATTATATGTATGTTTATTTGCATGTTAGATGTATAATAAAACATATATAATTATTACGATGAAACATTTGCATGCAAAACCCCTCATTAAAAAATATTAAGTCGGATTCTTATTCACCTTCCATAATTATAGTGAAAAACGAGAGTCCTAAATCGATCTTAGCTTGTTGAGTACACTCAAGGCTGGTCTATTATGGATATGTTTGACACTATGAAATATTAGATATTTCTGAATGAAGGGTTTGACTTAACTAAAACTTATCTTTTGTTGAGTACACTCAAGGAGATAAATTTTAGAGGCATATTAAAATATTAAGTCATATTTATATTCGCTTTCCATCATTATAGTGAAAAAGGAGAGTCCTAAATCGATCTCGACTTGTTGAGTACATTCAAGGCTGGTCTATTAAGGATATGTTTGACACTATGAAATATTAGATATTTCTGAATGATGGGTTTGACTTAACTAAAACTTATCTTTTGTTGAGTACACTCAAGAAGATAAATTTTAGAGATATATTAAACTAACACATAAGATGTGTGAAGACAAAGAGTTGTCGCTTAATGATCTGGGAGTTGTATGGAGATACAATTGATAATAATATTTACCTAAATGTTTTATTAAAGTTTGTTGAGTACACTCAAGGTTTTAGTTTAACAAATGGGATCCAAGCCCACTGGGAATCAAGTATGGATTCCATAAATTTATGTGAAAGGGTTATAAATTTGAGTTAAACAGTGGGAGATAAATTAATTTAATAAAAGATCATGTTAAATTAATCGATGCATTTTATATATTATTCTTTTACTTTTCGTCGTTTACATTTATTGAATCTTGAGTAACCATATGTATTTGAGCGGCATACTGTATGCCAACAACCAAACCAAATTTTCTTGATTGACACTGCAATCTGAGAATTGTTCTCAGGCATGAAAAAACGGTTATGTAATTGAGTAGTCCTTTCCATAGACACTTGTTGATGACTCAATAAAGGAAAAGGTGTCTGCTATAATAAACACAATGATGACGATAGCACTGTAACATATGTGATGTTTGCGACTATGTCACCCGAGTTATAAAAGCAACATAAGTGTATAGATGCTAACACGTGATTTTCCATCTCAAAGTGTTGAATGATGAACAATCACGTGTGGAAAGATATGAGATTTCCTAACAACTATACTAGTGCATAATGGCAGAAGAGTCTTCAGCCAGTGCTGGTGTGCTGAAGACGTTGACTACTTTGTGAAGTTGTCTCAATCGAGTCCAGTTATGAACAAAGAACTAAGTATGACTTGGTTTTGCAATCTTTGCCGAAGAGTTATTCATAACTAATTATGAATTTAACATGAATAAAATTCGAATGTATATTTATTGAGTTGCTGAACATGCTTAAGACTGTTGAGCCCGATATCTATGTTTGTAATGGGTAAATCTTAATCATAGATTCCTCTAGGAAAGTCTAAAGGACATTTTAAGAAAACATCTAAGATGGCTAAAACAGTTAAAGCAAACAAGGACAATACTAAATTTAATGACCATTATTATCATTTTAGAATGATAGGTCATTGAAAAAGAAATTGCAAGACTTATATTTATTTCATTAGTTTCGTTGGGATTTGATATCAGATATGGATCTCATATTTGTATAAATATGCAGAAACTAAACAGAAGTAGATCACTGCAAAAAGGGGAGAAATTGACATGTACGTTGAATATGAGCAAGTGTTGCTACATTGCCTATAGGAGCTACTTCTTACCTTTGCCTTTAGGCTTAATATTAGAATTAGAGAAATATTGTTTGGTTATTGCCATTACCAAGAGCATTAAATCAATTTCATGTTTGGACATGAATTATTTTAATGTTAAGGACATTTGTTGTTCTTTTTATCTTGATAAGATCTTAATGGTTATGGTAAATTACAAAATGACATTTATATTCTAAATATTGAGTATTATATAATGAGTATAGATAATGAAAGGTGTAAAAATGATAATATGAATAACACCTATATCTGGCATTGCAGATTTGGTCATATAAATGAAAATGCAATTCCAAACTTACATGGAGATGTACATTTGGGTCAAATGATTTTGAATCATTTAACAAATGCAAAATATGTCTGTTAGGCATAATGATCATATCTCATTTTACTTGAAAAAGAGAAAGATCTGTATAATTACTGAGTCTAATACATAGTGATGTATGTGGACACATATCAATCAATGCTAGATAAAGTTTCTCTTATCTCCTCACATTTACTAGACGGTTATTTCAGAAATGGTCATGTACATTTGATGAAATTCAAGTATGAAACTTTTGAAATGTTCAAGTGATTCAAACTAAAAATTGAGAAACAATAGGTAAATAAATTCTCACACCAAGATTTGATCGATATGGAGAATACATAAAATATAGAATTTTAGATTATCTAAAAGAGAATGTAATTCTCCCGTAGTGGATTCCTCTACATACATTGCAACATAATTGTGTATTTGCAATGAGGAATCATGCACTATTAGATATAGTGTAACTAAGGACAAGCCATGCAAATACTCCAAAATTGTTTTGAGGTCATGTACTGATTGCCACGTGTCGCGCACTAAACGTGTCACATCTAAATCGGTTAACGAAATTCCATACGAGTTATGGAAATGTCCAAATTATCTCATATGAAAGTTTGGACTGTGACTCTTGTGTGAAGCGCACTATATCGAATAAGTTTGAAACTAAATCCGATAAATATATATTTGTGGGATATTCAAGAGACAATTGAATATCAATTCTATAATTCCGTTGAAAAGAAGGTGTTCATCTCAAGACATGTCACACTTCTAGAGAAAGTGTTTATTCTAGGAAAGGACAGTGGGAGTAGAATAAATTTTGAAGGAGTTCAAGGATTCACAGATATAGTTAACCAGTAGATGAACCTGAGTCTGATCACAAACCTGTTAAGAGACATACTCTTGTTCAGGAAGTTGAGACTCCTGAGGACACGACAGCTCCATGTAAATCTTATAGGATCATTCCACCTTCTGGAAGGTAAGAATCCATGATTACTAATCAGACATTACTAATCAAGGATGATGAACCTACTAATTATGTATTAGCAAAGTCAAGTGTTGACTCGCTGAGATGACATAAGACTATAATATCCGATATGAACTTAATGTTACCAAGGTTTGAACCTTGGTCAACCCGCCTAATGGATTAGAACCCATAGGTTGTAAATGAGTTTACAAGAAAAGTTCAATATGGATTAAAATAAGCCTTTTGGAGCTGAAATATTCGATTTGTTATAAAAGTCAAAATGTTTGATTTTATCAAAAATGAATTGTGTGTTTAAAAGAAGATAGTGGGAGCATTGTCGCATTCCTAATATTATATGTATGAAACATATTATAGGAAACAACGTCTCTATGTTTCAATTGTTGAAATTATGGTTGTCAAATAATTTCTCCGTGATAGATGTGAAAGAAACAAGTTGATCTATAAAGATAGATCTAAAAGATTGCTTAATTCATCCTAACCTATACAGATAAAATCTTGAGAAGATTTTATATGGAGAATATGAACTGAGAGTTCATGGATACACTGATGCTAACTTCTAGTTAGACTAGAATGATTGCATATTTCAATTAAGATATTGGTTTACTCTTAAGCGGTATGTTGGAAAGGTTCCAAATCGAAAATAACCGTTGATTCAATAATAGAAGCCTTATACATCACTGCTTTAGAAAGCAACAAAAGTTGTGGTCTGGATCAGGAAGTTCATTAATGAACTTGAAGTAGTTCCTAACATTGTTGATCACATACTTCTGCTTATGATAACAATTGAGTCATCGTGCATACGAAGGAACTAATGTCTCATCAATGATCCAAACATGTGTTAAGGCCGTATTATCTCATTGGAAAGATAATACAATGAAATGACGTAAAGAAAGAACGAATTCTGACAAGTTATTAAATTGCAGATCCATTGACATAGAGTTGTCGTAGCAGAAACATGATTGGATCTAGTGCAAGTGGGAGTTTGTAAGTGTTATGCCTTAAGTCCAATCAACTTTAGACATACGCACTTTTAATGTATATATAAAAGATGCATATTTATGGCAAGTTCTATTATTGAATTAATATTCTAATTAATTAAATAATAGAATCCGTAGATTCATGTTTTGGTGATTTGTTAATCACAATGAGTTGTGATTGTGAGATACAAATTACATATGATTGAATCTTAAATCGTCCGTGGTCGTATGTAATAACGAAATACGGATATCGTTATTACAGATAAACCATCACGTGTGACATTTCTTATACACATAGAAGACTATCTGAGTGTCAGTGGTTAATTTCTAACATTCGGTAGTGGAATTGGTCCTTTGACTTGAGGTTATTATAGTGTCTTATATGAGGACAGCCATACTTTGTTGATGTCGGAAGTTGCTATGTCAAGGGTCGCTAATACGACATCGTTCGGGTATGTCAAAAATCATACGAAGGTTGTGAATGATCAATAGAGGATTCGTCACTCTTAGATAGTAAGAGATTATGATCTACATTTCATCCAATTAAGTTGATAATGAAATCCTTGGCCAATGTGAACTCATAAGTCGAAAATGAGTTTTCGACTTACATTGACTTAACAACGGGATAAAAGATATGATCAATAATTGAGATTGACACATATCCATATTTCGTAATTGATCGGATCATATTGACGAAATGATTATAGTTTTACGATAAACGAACAAGTTTGGTTTTGTCACATCATGTGACATTTCTAGTCACATGTATACCCCGACACATTACTAGATGTCAATTTAGGACGACGGATGTGAATTGATGATAAATTAAAAGGGGTATTTTAATTTATCAATTTTGATTAGATCAAAATAATAAATCACGTCGTTAGGTATCGTGATCGGGAACCTAATGAGTCACACACAAAAGAGAACCAGAAGAATAAGATTTACAAATTAATTAATTGACAAGTGTTGGACACTTAATTAATTGGGTTGCTTATTAATAGGCCCAAATTAATTAATTCATAGACCGGATTTAATTAATTTGATTAATTAAATGTTGGACCGGGTTAAATTAAGATATGAGCCAAGCCCGTTTGGACTTGTATTAATAGGCTTTTGAAAACGTAATGGAATATTCATTATTCTTGCTAGCACGAGAAAAGAAAACCCTAGTCGTCATTCTTGTACACTGTGTGGATCACCATTGGAGGCTGGACAATTGGACAGCTTGGATTGCAGATCGTGATAATTGGAGTTAGTGAATTAGCAAAAGAGTTTGCAGAATTCATCAAATGTATTATTTCTATTACAATTTCTATCTAAACATAAAGCAGATCATGTTTGGGAATCGAAATTTACTTTACTTCCGCTGCACATAATTAAGTACTTCGAGCTCGTAGGATCTATATGGCATGTTAAAATATTCATCATCAACTTGGTATCGAGATGGTTGAGAGGTGGCTGCTATGGCCTATTTATAGGCTCCTTCGAACAAACCTATCGAAGACATTAGCAAATGTTTGATTTCTTAGTTTTCGTTCGTATCCGGAAGAGAAATTGTCCTATCCATTGAACTGGTCATTCGAAGGTTGACCACATGCGTAAGTTCTAAATATATCTACTCATACCTCACTTTAAATAGGACAAAAACTCTCCGTTGTCTATAGAATTGATCTTTTTCACTCTGTCTCTTGCTCTTCTTACTGGTGGAAGAGGCCTACTTGAGGTACATTCTAGAGAATTTGATAACCCGTTTGTTCTTGCATTTGTATGAGGAGATTTTATTGGAGTTCTACTCCGTGATAATCCGTATATTGATGGCGATTTTTTCCACATCTCTTATGAGGTGAGCTACAACCCTACTGTCTCTATGATGATGAGGTTGATGGTGTGCGACATGGGTTTCGGATGACATCTTCTTCAAAGACCTCTTTTATTTTCATTGAGTTCATTTATTTTTCACTTGAACTCATGTTGGGTGGACTCATTTTTTCTTCGAAGAGGGGATATTCTAGAACAAGTTTTTCTCTTCAAATCCTCATTTTTCAATTGAGGACTTATAACACCCAATAGCAAAGAACGCTTAGCCTTTTTCTCTTAAAACTTCCATTTGTTCCTTTATTCAAGAACAAAATGTTTTTTTTTTCAAATGAAAAATTGAGGCACTCTTTAGTAAACATTTTCCATTAGGTCGTACTAGTATTATGGATTTTCGTAGACAACGTCAATATGTTGACCTTGATTTTTGTACGGATGATGTAGCCAACAAATCTCGATATTGCTCACATTCATGTAGCTTTCTTTCTATACTCTTGGACATACCATTAGAGTACGTGGTCTTCTCTGATGATGGAGGAGGGGACCGTGAGCACTCTGACGATCAAGTTAGTCTACTTGTGAATATATATTGGAGTGTGGGATGTACTAATGATGTGAGCCACGGAAGGGGGTTCGAATTCGAGAGTATGTAGAAAGTAAAATGAGAGAGATGAACCTTAATTTTAGTGTGTAAAATTGTGTTACTTTTAAATGGAACTAAATGTAAGCTTTTATAGTAAAAGATGAGAAATAAGGACCGTTGGATGAAAATACATTTGGCCTCATCTTAATGGTTGGGACGTCTTGTCAGGGTGTCATTATGTCAATCCTAAGCTCAGGTGTATTTAATGTTCCCTCATTATGTGACACCATGTGGCCATTCTTGAAACCTCACTGAAAGAGGCGTAACAGAATCATAACCTAAAATGTTTGCACCATTTTACAGTTTATACTTCTGCCCTAAACTTTAATTTCTTAATAGATGAAATATGAAAGATTAATGAACAATACATGTTAGATAGATGATAACACTGCCTATCTAGAGAGATATAAGATAGCAAGGAGCACGTTTCTTTAGAGATCTAGATGTTCACAATCTTTATACATCACTATTACATGTACATGTGTCACTCACATATGACTTAATAGAAATGTACAAAATTAAAAAAAAAAAAAAGTCGTTAAACATGGTTTTAATATTAAATAAGTTAATAACATTAAAAACGATAAAAAAGAGGAAAAGAATATATAGCCCCTGTTTGGTGGGGATTAAAATTAAGTCTAAGTCTAATTCAACAATTAATTTCCAGCATACTTTTCAACCACATTTCTTCAACTTTTATCAAATATTTATTAAAAATCTGATTTTAATCCCCCGTATAAAAAGGAAAGAATAATTATTTTCCATACTAAGAGCTTATCAAAAAGACTCTTTAAACATAAGATATTATCTATTTTCAATAGTCAAAATTATACGATAGAAGACTCTTTAAATTAATATTTTAAAATAGAGAGTGAGTGTAGTTCTCCAAATTTAGGGGAACCAAACTCACTCTTTGAGAGTATAAAATTAAATGTGAAATATAAAAGGTCTGTTCCAGAATTTGAAAAATCTTACACTTTAAATTTATAGATGCCTTCTAAATTGTAAAATAAACTCTTTCAAAATAGAGAATCTCTTGGAGATATTCTAAGAAAACAATTTTACCCTTATCGAAATCATTTTTACCCTATGAGTGGTGCTTACTGAATAGAAAATGTCAAATATTTTGTCGAACAAACAAATGATCCGCTACATTACTGTGTATTTCATGTTAAAACCTCAGAGAAAAGAAAAAGGCTAAAGAGATGGAAGGGAAAAATAGAAAGAATGATTAACAAATAAAGACTAAGGAAACCAATTCGAAAACAGTGAATTTGACCCCAAGCCTTGCTAATGTCCTCCATCGTACCATCCAAGCTTGATACTCCGAAGTTGCTTTGTCGAGACTTCTTTTGTAAACAAAAAATTCTCATCCCAATAGAGCAATCCTATCTTATCTCAACTAGTAGGGTAGATGACAAATAGGGCTTGATTTGTAGTGGCAATAGATTAGGATGACGGATGTTCATGCAAAACCCGCAAATATACGAATCGCATTATATATATATATATATATATAGAAACAATTTTAAAAAATGTCTTTAGGATGATTTCCATGCATGTACCAATACGTGAACACTTAAAGTAGTAAATAAAAATATGATATTTTGCTTTTCCTTTTCAATTTGGAAATGTCAAAATAAATTTGTTTACATAGTTATAAGTCTCAAAACTTCACGAAAATTTAAAAGAAATGTAGGAACCTTCTTATAGTATGACATATCCAAAAATCGTTTCCCTTGCTAAACTTGGCCTTAAACAGCACTACTGTTCGGGGATATAGTCGGTGCTTCGAAAATTTGTGTTCCTGAACCGAAGCAGTTCAACGATGCTCACAACGCCAAGGAGTTGGAGAACTTCCTATAAGATATGGATCAGTACTTCAAGGCTGCTCGTTTTTCAGAGAAAGAGCGGGTAAATATCACTTCGATGTATCTGTCGGTAGATGCAAAGTTGTGGTGGCGAACTCGGGTAAAGGATGATGAAGCCACATGTAGGTCGCCTGTTGTTACTTGGGAAACATTGCAGAAGGAATTGAAGGATCAGTTCCTATCTTGCAATACGGCATGGGTAGCAAGGGAATCCCTCAAGAAGCTGAGGCAGTCGAGAAGTGTGAGGAAATACGTGAAGGAATTCAGTAGTCTAATGCTGGATATCCAGAACATGTCCAAGGAGAACAAAGTCTTCAACTTTATATCAGGATTACAAGGTTGGGCACAAGCATAATTGTGAAGGCAATGAGCGAAGGACCTTCCTTCAGTAATGGCTGCAACGAGGTTAATACTCTAAATAGTTACTGAACTTTGTCAAAAGTTCCTATGAGATCACTGAACTTCAAAACTTCTTTAATTAGTCACTGAACTCTTCATAAAGTTCCCAGGAGGTCACCGAACTTTAAAACTACCCTAAATAGTCACTGAACTTTTCCAAAACTTCCTTAAATAGTCACCCAACTTTGCAAAAAGTTCATAGGGGATCACTGAATCATTGATGTATGGGGTCCCAATTTGTAAAGTTCGGTGACCTCTTAGGAAGTTTTAGCAAAGTTCAGTGACTATTTATGGTAGTTTTGAAGTTCAGTGACCTCCTAGGAACTTTTTGTAAAGTTCAGTAACTAATTAGGGAAATCTTGAAGTTCGGTGACCTCCTAGGAACTTTTGGCAAAGTTCAGTGACTATTTAGGGTATTAACTCAGCTGCAACGATTTGTCTGGTTGACTTCTTTTTTCATCCAGTTGACTTCTAACGTTCTTGAATCTTCATTTTGAGGTCCGACACAACTTTTGAGTATTTGCACTTTAGTCCCTAAACTTTGGATTTCTTACAATTTAGCTCATTTATCCAATTTTGTTAACTTTTGCTTATTTTCTTCAATCACATCAACCTACATTAAAACACACATTAAAACGCTCTAAAACTTTCTCAAGGATAACAAAATAATGAATTAAGTGACATAAATTTCATGAGTGTAGAACACTTATCAGCATGAAGTAGATATACCCAAGCCAAATTCTCTACGGAGTGGCCAATTTTCTTTTTTGATTCACTTATTGGTAACAACTTTAGGACGGTTTCTTGACCTAAATATGACTCTTATAAATATAGAACTTGAGAGAAATATTGGAAATATCTCGTTCTCTTACCTCCCAAATCACCTATATCATAAAATATATTAAGAAATACAGGGCAAATTCAATATTCATTGGAGATGAGAACAAATCTCACGTGCGGATTGAATAAAAAACATCACGAACTTGAAGAATCAAAGCTTAGGGTTGAAGAACGATAATACGAATTAGACTGTGACATCTTTTTCTTGTAGTTATAAATTTCGGGAGACACTTTTCTTTTCTTCTTATTGTTTTCTTTAGAAACATGTTTAGCTAGATCTTAATTGTATAGGACGAAGATAAACACTATTGTTTATTTGTTTGAATTCAAGATTAGTAGTATAGTATTTCTTGCATTTCTTGATTAATTTTGTATATCCATTGCATTATTTAATTGCTTGATCAACAATTAGATAATTAGTTGTTTGTTGTAGTGTTGAGAGACTTATAATAAGTTTATAACATGGTAAAATTAACATATTTGCAATAGATGTTAGAAATAACATTTATCACTTGTACAATCATATAGATAATTTAAATTTTACCGCATTATATTCATTCGAATTTGGGTTAGGAATAAATTCGGGTCGTGATTAGAATAGAATTAATTTGTCTTGTAAAAGAAAGTTAAATACATTAAATTTAGCAACTTTCAAGAACGCGTAAATGGAACTAAATTAAAAATCAAAAATTGAAATAAATAACAATAAATGGACTCTAAATCCAATACAAAAACAATTTTTCATCGCTTTTTAAATTAATTTAGCATATAATCAAATTAAAACCAATCTTTTATTACATAATTCGGATTCCATAAAAAGCTAGTATACATGAATTGAGATTTATTTCCCCCGGGATGATAACTTTTCTCATCACATCAATTACTTGACACGATCCCGTACGCCTATGGATTTCGCACATACAAGTTTTTGGCTTCGGGGAATAAAGTATTTAGCTTGAATGTATTAGTTTATATAGGATTTGAATTTTTTATTTTATTTTGTTTTGTTATGTTAATTTTGATTACCTACCCTGATATCTTTTGCGCTTCGTATTCTTCCAAAAACTATTCAGTAGTACGAACATGATTTGGCAATAGCAAGGGCAACAAACCAGGGGCAGAGCTGGGGGGGTCCCAAGGGGGACCCGGACCCCCCCCCCCCCAAATTTTTTTAAAAAATTAATTTTAAAATTTTTTTTTGTATTCTCCATTTTTTATGGTGTTGATTTCTACCCTACTAATCGTGCTACATTAATCCTAATTATAGAGCAGAATATCTAGTGGAAATAATTGATAAATTAACAAAGTTGTATCCTGTAAACTTCGAATCATGATTTTGCTGAAGAAGTTGTAATTTATCCTTTGTAACGTTCCTTTATCATAGTCATTTTACTCTTTTCTTGAGCTGGCCTTCTATGTTGTAGGCTTATTCCGGGGAAACATGAACACGGGATTTCATGTTGCTGCTTTTACACAACAATGTTGTTATACAACGTTATTAAAGTATGAGAACTTCGAAGAAACGCTTGTAATAATGTATGATTTTGCTAAATTAAAGATTGGTACTTTCTTTTACACGTTTCTTGATTTTATTTTTTTATTTTTTGTTAATAACGTATCCAAAAAAAAATATTTCGGGGGCGCTGCCCCAGAACCCTTGTGCCCCCCCATCCCACCCGTTCACCTCTGGGACCCCCCTAGTCCAACGGGCTGGCTCCGCCCATGCAACAAACCAATTGCAATAATTCAGCACGACTTGGGTGATGAGGATATGTTTGTAAAAGACACAAACTATGAGCTTTGTGATGGAATGCATTATACTAGATAATGCTTATATACGTTCACTAATCCCTTTATGTTCAAGCTTCTACGATTTAAATATTATTTTAAGATGTCAAAAACTAGTAAATGACAAATATGATGAAAGCTTCATGCTTGAGGGTAAATATGTATCCAGCATGGGGACGATGACATCATACTTAGGGAAGTTGGTCCTCCTTTGTTGAACACGGAAGCACTTGCAAAATATTATAATGAACTTGCCATATTGGATGAAAGCAAAATACGATTAGGAGATGCCGCATTCTGAAGAGAATTCAAAAGGTGGGGATATAATCCACTTGAAATGATTGAAAATAAAGAATTGTCATTTCCTGTAGATTTAGACTATTAATTGACCATTCCACTCAAGGAGATATCAATTATTGAAAAAGATTATAAGGAGGATGACAAATTAATTACAAAGGAACCACACGAAGAAGTACCAATTAGTAAAGATAAATAAACACAAATTCTTTTGACTTCACTGATTGCCTAACAATTGGATTTGTGATTAATCTCGAGGAAGAGATATAAGTCTACATGACTAATTTCGAAACGATAAAGTAGGCAATTCATATCCTATAGAAGGAGGCAATGTTAAAATTTGGAGAATCAACGAAAAGTAGAGCAAAAATCAAAAGAAGCAAATAAAGCAAGGCATCAAAGTTTTCTTTTGAATTTCATGATGCAGATCGATAAAGTCAAGCAACGACTATTGTGAGGCAACTCAATTTTCTTCCATTTTATTTATTTTTATTGTTAGAATATGCTTATTAAATTTCAATACTTTTAGTAGTTTCGTAAAGTAGTTTAGAATATCTTCACCCCATAAGTGATCCAACACTTTTATACCAGTCAATCCACCACATGTAGATATATACCAGGGGAGAACTTAGTTCCCTTATTTACCCTTAATTTTATATATAGCTTGTAATATTTTTTAACATTAAGGACAATAGTTGTTATAAATTTAGGGGTGAAAAAACATCGAATATTAATCATTTTTTACTATTTTTGTGCTGGTTGCATGCAAAAGAAAAATCTGAAAATTAAATAAATTATTTTCGGCTTTATTTTTGCTTTTATACGCTTATGTGAGTTAAAATAAATTTGTTTACTATGATGCATACATTTAAAATCATGTGTTAGGTATAAAATTGTGTGAAAGTTGCATATTAAGTTGAATTATGCTTATTCATATAAAACTTGACATTTTTACACACAAGATTTATGTTTGCATCATGAAGGATTAATTTGATTCAAAATTTGAGTAGGTTGAAGAAAATTAGTGGACCTTACATGCTAAACCCAGACAAATACTAAATTATACATCCTTAAATAAATTCTAGGATAGTTTGGGTTGATTGAACTGTTGTAGGGAAACGTTGAGATAAATGTGGATTGAAGTATGCTAAATTTTGTGTGGACTTTCTAAGACCAATAAGATGAAAATTAGGTAAAAATCTTTAATTGGGTGTCCGTTTTTGAGAATGAGTGTTTAATAAGAGGTATTGCACTAGTTTTGCATGAAAAAAACCTATATCATTGTAAAACTTATTTTCGTAGCCTTTATGACTCAAGTGATTAAGTCTGTAAAAATATCTAAAATCGATGCCCTATAGTCATCTCACTTGGGAGTTATCAGCCAAAAGATCGTCAAATGGTCATTTAAAAAGGTTAATGGAGACAAGTACTCAATATAGATGAAAATAAAAAAAGGTGGAAAAGCATGTATACGAAACAGAAGACCCACTACATGTCTTGATTAAGTCTCAAACACTTATTTTATAGAATTAGATTTTTTACAAGAGGTTAGTAGTTTAATTGATTCTTGGGGATTTAAGCAACTAAAAATAAGGAGAATCATCATTTGTTGATGTGTTGAGATGCAATTAGGAAGATCTAACCAAACTAGAGAGAGTGATGATTACTATAAAAAATTAAACCTTAGTGTGCCTCGAGGAAAGGGTTAAAAATATTAAGTCCAAAGGTGTAAATCTTATGAGAGAAAAAAGAAAATATTTGACCATTGAGGGTAGGACTTCAATCACTTTATGTAATGATATTTGACATGAATATTCTCACACACACACACACACACACACACACACACACACACACACACACACACTTAACATTGAATAAGTAAGAATTAATTTTAGTGATGTGATTTTAAAGTAGCTATGATTTTTATACAAAAATTTCAATCCTGAGACCAAATGCAGATTATCTAACCATATTTGTTTTTTTAAAAAAAAATTAAGTCAAAATCAATTTTGTTTGAGGACAAACAATCGTTCAAGTATTGGGATGTTTGAGATTTAGGCAGTTAAATGAGATTAATTATAATTAATTTTGAAGACTCATTACTTAATTAGATGTTCATTTTATTTGTTAGGTAAAACTCGAGGCAAATGTGTAGAATTGGAGGAAATGAACAAATAATAGGCAAACATGAAAGAAATCCAAAGTTCAGGGAGCAAAATGCAAACATTCAATAGTTGATTCGGGCAACTAAATAATAATTAAAGATCATATATGATCAATTGGATGCAACTGGAGGTCAAATGAGTGAAATATAATTAAAGAATTTTCACAAATCAATTTTCAGCCATAAAAGTTATGTTCCAAGTTTTTAGGCTCAACTTGAGACCCACTTTTTTGATAGAAAACATTCGAATTGGAAAGTTCCTAATTCTAAAAGAATTATAGTATTTTGAGTTATTGTACTTTGAATCACCTCAATCAGATATCAGAAAAGAAAATTATAACCAAAATACCACCGAAGGATGTTTACACGTCTAGGCCAAATTCTCTGTCGATGGGCCATTTGTTTTTATTCGAACTCTTATTGGTAACAACTTTGAGACGGTTTCTTGACCTAAATTCGAACCTTTTAAATACATAAATTGGGATAAAAATTGGAGATATCTCTATCTTACCTCTCAAATCACATCTATATTATAAAATATATCGAGAAACGACAGGTCAATTCAATATTCGTTGGAGAGTAGAGCAAATCTCACACGTGGATTGAATTTAAAACATCAAGAACTTAAATAATCAAAGCATTGTATTGAAGAACAATAAAAAGAATTAGACTGTGACATCTCGTTCTCGTAGTAATAAAGTTCGGGTGATGCTTTTCCATTTTTCTTGTTGTTTTATTTTTAGAAACATATTTAGCTAGATCTGTAATTGTATTGGATGAAGATGAACCACGATGTTTGCTTATTTTAATTCAAGACTAGCAGTTTAGTATTTCTTACATTTATTGATTAATTTACCCATTGCATTGTTTAATTGTTTGATCACCAATTAGATAATTAGTTCTTATTGTAGTGCTAGCAGACTCACAATAAATTTAGAATGCGATAAAATTAACATATGTACAATAGATGTTAAGAATATCATTTATCACGTGTTCAATCATATGAATAATCTAAAAAATAATGCATTCTAGTCATTTGAATTCTGGTTAGGAATATATTCGGGTCGTGATATAATTAATTTTTTTTGAAAAAAAAAAATAGCTTTAACTTGTCAAGAGCACATGAAAATGAATATGTTACATAATTAGGAATTGAAATAAATAATAATAGGCGGATTCTAAATCCAATATAATCATCCATAAATTGATAAGAACCTTAATTTTGCACATGTCTTAGATTAAATTAGAATAATTACAACATCAAAATCTCTTTTGTTGCACAATTCGGATTTCATACATAATTAGTAAACTTGAATTGAATTTCTATGGGACTATACTCTCAACTCATCAAATCTATTACTTGTCAACGATCCCGTATTTTTGCGGGATTTTATTGAACAATGTCTTATTCGTTGCACTTAAACTTTCGGCCCAAGTAGCTTGAACAAGTTCTTGCAGAGCTTTCTTGATTTTCTTGGCTCTTGACCTTGTTATTGTTGACTACCCTACAATCGTGCACATTCTTCATGCGCCATATTTTTTAGGTATAAGCAGTACGACACAACACATGGACTCATGATCTCTCTCACATACCCTTTGCCCATCAACTCCTTAATTTATCTTTGAAACTCCTTTGTGTCATCCTGATTACTTCTATAGATGGGCGGTTTGGAATAATAACTCCAGATACAAAGTCAATTTAGTGTTTGATGCCTCTAATTGGAGGCAAACCATTAAGCATTTTCTTAAAGAATACGCCCTCAAATTCATGTAACAAAGAAACAGGTCAAACTAGAAAGAGATTAGTTAGTTTCGTCAAGATTAAGGTAGGATTCCTTGTACACCATTTGTCATGAAAGACCTCTTAAATTACTTTCTTTTGTATGGAAATTCATTTTTATCTTTCCTTTTCTTTCTATAGACTCACTATCTTTTTTCGTTTCTTGTATTTCGATCTCACACTTTCTTTTTCTCACCTTTTAACTTCATTTGGTCCGCATGGGCTTGTTCAAATCAAACGAACAAGAGTAACTGATTTTCCATTTTGACAAAATTGTACCTATTTCTAGACCTATCATAGATTACCTTCCTATTATATTGCAATGACACATCATCACTATACCTCCCAAAATATGGTCAACATGCATAGAAACCAAAGCACATGACACCTCATCACTATACCTCCCAATATGACTTGCTTGTTAACTTTGACCTCCTCACATTCATTTTTTTAATTAATTTGATGTATACAAACGTAAATGAAATTGAATTATAAAATCTAATTTAACCAATCTGATTTGACTTGTTATTTTGAACATGTAGTTTAACGGGTTCTCAATAAAGGGTTCTCAACATGAAAGACGCTTTGAAAAGTTTACACGCATACTGTGAAAAGTTACCAAGAACATGTACAAATAAATGAAGAACCTAGTTTGAAAATAAGTTTAAAAGGTGATGCCCAAATTAGAATAAAATGATAAAAGATCGAATTATTAAATTCATTTTTAGTCATCTTTTTGGCTCATTATTTTGAATTCACTGTTTACATTTTTATTTTTTTTTTTCAATTTAAAAGATGTGTCATGATGTTTGTCATTAATAGCAAAAATCCATCTGAACATAGTTTGAAAATAAGTTTAAAAAAAGGTAAAATCAAAATGCAAATTAAAAGCAAAATCGTAATATAATTATCAGGGTTGGCCCTGAGAATTAAGAGGCCATAGACAACTAATTATTACGATGCCCTTCAACATAATCATATTTTCAGAAGTGTAACAAAATTTAAATATTTAAATAATTAACACTTTTATATTAAAAAGAAGACTTTATATAATTCAAAAGATAGAGTAGCAAATTAAAACTTTTCTCAAAACCCGAGATATAAGGCTAGCATAATATCTATGTTATCATTCTCATTAAACTCCCCTTCAATGACTACATCTTCGTTATGTGTTCGTTTTTTACTATTAAAAAACTTATCAAGTACTCCCTCTTGAAATTTAATCGACTTTTCAACATTTTCCTTCCTTTTTCTTTTGGCACATTCAGATCCAAATTTTCTTATAGACATAGTTATAAGCAAAGAGCAATAGAACCTGATTGATGTGCCTCAATTAAAAATTCTCAAGCTTCTCCAAGAAGAAAGAATTCAGCAATGATAGATGACATGCAAATATGTAGCTATAGAAGATAAGGAAATTCATGCCTTCTTTAGTCTTAGTTCCAAGAAAACCCCTATGCTTTAATTGCAACTTGTAATACTTCTCTGTCATTTAGAAGAGGCATATGTACCTCAAGTTCAAATACTTATTAGAATAGCATGCTATAGTGAGATTCTCGTACTTCTCTCTCTGCCCTTCGGAGATTGCCGAACTTTACCTTCAGTTCAAATTCCTTACACCATCCTACGAAACATTCTTCTCTGCTTTTGCCTTTCTTATTTCCTCACTACCTCTTCCTCCACAACATAAAAATGACTTTAAAATCAATTATTTACACCTACAGTTGCAACAATTCTAAGCTTTTTGCAAACTAGAATACATAATGTCTTCTACATCCAAGCATTTAGATATGAGAAATTGTAGCATTTCTATTATTTACGTTTAAGGAATTGTAATGTTCAAACTTGTGACTGATGTCACGAGATGGGATAAATTCAATTTACGGGATCCAATTATTCAATTAATTCAACTATTCAATTTCTAAATATTGCTATGATGATATCCAAGAAAGAGATGATTAGATGAAGCCATTAGCCATAATTAGTAATGTGGCTTAATGGTTCCCATAAGTTATTGGGCTTGTGCTTTGACCGGTTGCACTACCTTAACTATTTGTGGCCATTGATATAGTGGATGGCTAGGATTTCACCTTTGATTGAGATATTTTATGTGGCTTGTCTTGGAATCCTTTGGACGGCACTTTCAAGAATTCAAAGTGGACAAGACTTTTGTCTTCTAAAATACACTTCTTCAGATTCTCTCTCAAGTGAACCACTCTGTGAAAAAACGTTTCTCCTCTTCATTTTTTGGTGCTCCAAAATCGACCTTGAAGCCAGTTTAAATTGGGAAACACTCTTGAATACTTAGGCCTGAAAGAGTGGCAAAGTTGTGTGATAATTTCTCGGTGGCTTAGTGGTGATTTATGACGTTTTTCTTGGCTGATTTGGAAGATCATTTGATCTATAACCATAGCCAACCGAAGGGAAGGTTCTGACCGATTCTCTTGCTCTCTAAGGATGGCGATTTGCATAGCATGGGGACTGTTCCTGAGCCTAGAAATCCCTACCATTCTCGCTCGGTGAAGAAAGGGAAATAACATTTCGGTTCCTGTCCATTTTTATGTTCCGATGATTTTTCGGCTTTTACATTAATTGATGTTTATATATATATATATATATATATATATATATAGTTTGTATTGTAAGTTGAAGACTAGATGATTATGTCAGTTTAATGAGATTGTATATGACTGATTTTACTGTGACTAAAGGATCGTTAAACTGCTATTTTCCCAACAAAACTAGTATCAGAGCTAGATTTTCGGTCTAGAGTTTTTTGGTTGTCCTTCATTGATTTGGGTCTAGTAATATATCTGTATAGACCTTCAAAGGTCTAAACAGAAAATATCACTGTATTGGCATCCTGCTTTTTAGATTTTGACACTGACTCCTCTTTGCTTGTTTATTGTGTATGTGTTGGCTAGATTGGGTGATTTGGTGACATGGACTGGCTTGCTTGATTTTGGAGTTGGGGTATATTTACTAGTTTTCAATGGTAGTTGGTAAGATCGTTCCAATCTCACTCTTAAGTTCGGTTTGGTATTCTTTCCCGATTAACGCATGATTAAATGATTACATGTATGTGAATTTTGTTAATTGAATTCTTGTGACTGATTTGTAATCTTGAATGCATGCTTACTTGTTCAATATACATGTGTATTGCCTAAGCTTATATCACACTTGCACACACATCACACTGAGGTTTCGTGATTGGATTGGTTTTAACTCTGTGCTTTCGACCTTATATTGATCATTTGGAAAAGATTTTTTCAAAACCTTTTCTGTTGTGTCCATGAGTACGGGCCACTCTTTTACAGAATCCGAAATGGGTTCGAGGGTCGAATTATCGCAATTTGATGGAAAGGGGGACTACTCAATTTGGAAATAGAAAATGAGGGTCATTTTGGTTTAACAGAGAGTTGCTAAAGCTTTCGATGATCCTGATAAATATTCTGATGAGTTAAAAGCTAAACCTGATGAAATTGAAGAAATGAATGAAATTGCATATAGTTCTATAATTTTGTATTTATCTGAAAATGTTGTCAGACAAGTTGATCATGCTAAAGATGCTAGAACTTTGTGGACTGCTTTGGATGCCTTAGTCTTGACTAAAACTTTGCCTAACAAGATATATCTGTTGGAAAAGCTGTTTAGTTTTAAGATGGACCCGGGAAAGAATGTTGAAGGTTATTTGAATGATTATAGCATAGTTGTTAAGAGTCTGGCTCATAATTTTAAGAAATTTGATGATGAGGATTTTAAATTCATTGCCCGAATCTTATAAAGAAATCAGAAATGTCATAAAATATGGTAGGGATGCTCTTTCACAAGCTATTGTTATAGATGCTTTAAAATTGAGAGAATTGGAACTAAAAAGAGAGTACAAAACTAATCCGAGAGAAGAAAGCATGTTTGTTAGGGGAAGACTTGAAAAGAAAGAATTTAACTTCCAGAACAAAAAGAGAAGGGGAAAATCTAAAATGCGATCCAAATCTAAAGATAAAAGTGGTAAGAAATGCTATAATGTGGAAAGTTAGGACAGTACAAGAGAGACTGCTTTGACTGGAAAAAGAAACAAAGATACTTAAACAACAATGAACAAAACAATGCTGTCGTTGTTTCTGAATTCGATAGTTTACATGTCTTAAATGTGTCCGAGGAAGAATTTGACAAAAATTGGATCCTAGACACAGGATACACCTTTCACATGTGTCCTGAAAGGTCTTGGTTCTAAAACTACAGAGAGACTGAATATATGAAAGTTTACATGGGGGATAATAATTCTCAGAATGTGGTTGGGATTGGTGACATAGCCATCAGGATGTATGATGGGGGCTATCAGGCAACATAGAAATGTAAGATATATCCCTAATTTGAAGATGAACCTCATTTCCTTAGGTACTCTTGAAGATGAGGGTTATACTTTCAAATCTGGAAATAAAATTCTGAAAATTATGATAGGGTCTCTGGTAGTTATGAAAGGACCTAAGAGGAATTGACTGTACTATCTGGAAGGTAAAACTGAAACCCCACCCGATTCTAGTCTTCTTATAGTTAGTAAAGACAAAATTGAACTTTGGCATAATAGAATAGGCCACATTGGGTTTAAAGGACTAAAATATTTAAGTAATCAGAAATTACTTGGAAAGATGACATTGAAGCATTGGACTTCTGTAAAACTTGTATTTTGGGTAAGTCACATAAGGTGAGTTTTGAAGCTAGCTCTCATAGGACTAGTCGACCATTGGACTATGTCCATGCTGATCTATGGGGCCCGAAAAAGCACTCCACATTTGGTGGAAGCAAGTACTTCTTGTCCTTAGTTGATGATTACTCAAGAAAGGTTTGGATTTATCATTTGAAGGCTAAGTCGGAAACTTTTAGGAAATTTAGAATTTGACTTAAGTCTGTTGAGAATCAGTTAGACAAGAAACTTAAAACATTAAGAACTGATAATGGGCTTGAATTCTGTAATTTAGAATTTGACAACTTTTGTAAACAGAAAGGGATAACAAGATACAGAACAGTCAATTACACACCTGAACAGAATGGGGTCGTTGAGAAAATGATCAGGACCATAATGAACAAGGTTAGGTGCATGTTGATTAGTTCTGGCCTTGCCAGAGGCTTTTGGGTTGAAGCTGCAAGTACTGTAGCTTATTTGATTAATAGGTCTCCATCAAGCAATATAGACTTTAAGACTCCACAAGAATTGTGGACATGGGAGCCTCCAAATCTAAGTCACTTGAGGGTGTTTTGATGTGCTGCATATGCACATCAATCTGAAGGGAAACTTGAGCCTAGGGTTGTCAAGTGTGTGATATTAGGGTATCCCGAGGGTGTGAAGGGCTATAGATTATGGTTTTAGATGTTCAAGGCATTCAGATTATTAACAATAGTAATATAGTCTTTAATGAATCTGAAATGTCATGTCTAAAACTGAAAATTGATTAAGCTAACAAATTTGAAACTGAGATGAGTGTTCAGACTTAGGTGAAGTTGACTAAGCTTGATTCACCTACACCTGGGAATGACAATAATGACCCTACACATCATGAGCCTGAAACTGAAATTGAACCTGAAGAGGCGACTGAACATCAAGATAACATTGAACCAGTTGAAGTTGAACATTTTAATGATCAGCTACCTAATCAAGACTATCAGCTCACTAGGGATAAGGTAAGAAGGCAAATCAGGCCTAATCCTATATATGAATCCGTAAATTTGATTGATTTTGCCTTAGTTTCAAGTAAAGCCCTTGAACAGATAGAACATGCCACTTATGAAGAAGCTATTAATGGAAATTACTCTGAAAATTGGTTAAAAGCTATGTAGGAAGAAATGAAATCTTTGAGTGATAACAAAACCTAGAAACTTGTTAAGAAACTTAAAGATCAGAATTTGGTTCCACGTAAATGGATTTACAAGTTAAACGAAGGTTTGAGTTCTAATGATCCTGTGAGGTTTAAGGTGAGGTTAGTGGCTAAGGGTTATACTCAAAGAAAGGGTGTGGACTATAATGAAATATTTTCACCCGTGGTTAAGTACAAGACAATTAGATTGATGTTGGCTTTTAATTGGGAACTTGAACAACTCGATGTAAAAACTGCATTTTTACATGGGGAGTTGGAAGGGGATATCTTCATGAACCAACCACAAGGGTTTGTAGCTAGAGTCAAATCTGATTATGTGTGTAAGTTAGAGAAATCTTTGTACTGGCTTAAACAGAGCCCAAGACAATGGTACAAGAGGTTTGATGCTTATGTGCTGAAAATATGGTTTAAAAGAAGTGAATTTGATGCTTGCTTGTATTTTAATGACATGAAGAGTGGTTGTCAAGTCTACTTGTTGCTTTATGTTGATGATATGCTGTTAGCTGGACCTAGCAAGTTTCAAATTAAAGAACTGAAAGATCTTTTAAAATCTGAATTTGATATGAAGGATTTAGGGAATTCTAAAAATATTCTCGGGATGGTTATAACAAGGGATGTGGCTAAAAATAGGTTAACTATTTTACAAGAAGCTTATTTGAATAAAGTTGTGACAAAATTTGGAATGGAAGACAGTAAAATTGTGAATGTGCCTCTTGCTAGTCATATGAATTTTTCACATGATCATTCGCCTAAATCTGAGTCTGAATTGAAAGAGATGGAAAATGTTCTTTATGCTAATGTCATAGGTTCTGTCATATTTTCTATGATTACTACCAGACCTAATCTTGCATTTTCCATTAGTCTCCTAAGTAGATTTATGTCCAACCGCACTGGGTTGGTATGAAATGGCCATTGAGCTATTTGGTTGGGACTTTAAATCTAGGCTTAGTGTATGAGAAAAGATCTGAGAAATTAACTCTTAAATGCTATGTTGATGCTGACTTTGCTGGTGATAAAGATAGTAGGAAATCAACCACGGCATACTTCTTTACCCTAGGTGATAACTGCATAACATGGAAATCTCAACTGCAACCTTTAGTGACTTTGTCTAGTACTGAAGCAGAATACGTTGCCATAACTGAAGCTGTTAAAGAATGTATTTGGTTAAAGGAAATCTTAAAAGAACCGAACTTCATGCATGATACACCTATTATGTTTACTGATAGTCAAAGTACATTGTCAATTAGTAAGAACCATGTTTATCATGAGAGATCTAAACATATTGAGGTGAAGTATCATTTTATTCGTGAGAAATTGTCTCAAGGTGAAGTTGAACTTGTTAAGATTCATATTGATAGGAATCCCTCTGATGTGGGAACGAAAATTCTACCTGTAGGAAAATTTAAATTATGCTTATCTTTGCTGCATATTGATACTGGTTAATTTCTCTTGCATGTAGTGGGCGATGATGATAAACAGTCCTTCTATATGCAAATTTGCAACCGAGAGAGTATATTATGAGAACCAAGGTGAAGAATGTGGGCTTAATGGTTCCCACAAGTTATTGAGCTTGTGCTTTGACCCGGTTGCACTACCTTAACTATTTGTGGCCATTGATATAGTGGATGGCTAGGATTTCACCTTTGATTGAGATATTTTATGTGGCTTGTCTTGGAAGCCTTTGGGCGGCACTTTCAAGAATTCAAAGTGGACAAGACTTTTGTCTTCTAAAATACACTTCTTCAGACTCTCTCTCAAGTGAACCAATCTATGAAAAAACGTTTCTCATTTTCTTCATTTTTTAGTGCTCCAAAATCGACCTTGAAGCCAGTTTAAATTGGGAAACACTCTTGAATACTTAGGCCTGAAAGAATGGCTAAGTTGTGTGATAATTTCTCGGTGGCTTAGTGGTGATTTAAGACGTTTTTCTTGGTTGATTTGGGAGAGCATTTGATCTATGACCTTAGCCAACTGAATGGAAGGTTCTGACCGATTCTCTTGCTCTCTAAGGATGGTGATTTGCATAGCATGGGGGCTGTTCTTGAGCCTAGAAATCCCTACCATTCTCGGCCGGTGAAGAAAGGGAAGTAACATTTCGGTTCCTGTCCATTTTTATGTTCTGATGATTTTTCGACTTTTACATTAATTG
This sequence comes from Fraxinus excelsior, assembly GCA_019097785.1. Lineage (NCBI taxonomy): Eukaryota > Viridiplantae > Streptophyta > Magnoliopsida > Lamiales > Oleaceae > Fraxinus > Fraxinus excelsior. The sequence continues at coordinate 9,693,705 of CM032642.1, forward strand.
ATGTTTTCTGTCATTCATGGTTTCTATGGTTTCTGTTAAGCATTATATATATATATATATATATAGTTTGTATTGTGAGATGAAGATGATTATGTCAGTTTAATGAGATTGTATATGACTGATTTTATTGTGACTAAAGGATTGTGAAACTGCTATTTTCCCAACAAGTAATTAATTACCTCAACATAAGTTACACAACAACAGGAACAACAGTCAGCAGAACCCGTTCTCCACCTCTGCGCCTTTAACTTCTCCGGTGAAAAAGTTACCCACGTTTAGTTTCCTCAATCTACGTGTTTAGGCCGATAACCTGCTTGGGGACGACTCTTGAAGATCGAAGAATGAAGAATTGAAGATGAATAGATAATTGGAGTCTCGAGGAGAAGGATTCTTCGTCTCTTTCTTTTCCTTTTCCTGAACAATTTTTTTAATGGATTAGGGTGATTTTGGGCCACTTTTTTGAAGTCCCTTAAAATTTGAGGCCCAAGACAATGGCCAAGGCCGGCCCTGATAATTACATTCATTTATAAAATGGCAGCTTCCACCATCCATGTCAACGAGCCAAGCCACGAGCCGAAATTCGAAAGGTTCGAGCTTTTTTTGGCTCGGACCGAACCGAGCAAATGTTCGGCCAATAAATTGAGGCTCAACTCGACCTTTCGGCTTGAGATTAGTGGGCTCGGTTGGCTCTTTTTTTTTTCGTTCGTAGCTTCCTGCAACATATATGCTTGTTTGAATTTTTTTTTTCCTTCCTACATGCTACAATTGTTGTTTTCAATTTTTTTTAAACGGGCTCGCCTTGTCCTGGCCAAAAATGGCTTGTGACATGGACCGGCTCAGGCTCGAGCCTTTGTCCCAAAATAGGGCTCGGTGGTTTCGAGCTTCGAGGTGACGAACCATTTTGTCATCCATAGCTTCCACCAACCAATTCGTATACTATTCTACTTGCATCCATGAATAAAAGAGTAATATTATTTATCACCACTGGTGTTAAAACAATGATTTAAGTGTCACTAATGTGACATTAAACTAGATGTACAATTAAATGATTCACTTAATTGTACCAGTCATTGAGCTTATCATATCATGACGTCTAGGCTGGTGTTACAGCATAACTGGTAATAACATTATTCCGGATAAAATGACAGTTGAGCCCCATAATTGCCATATCTCCAAATCTCTGATCATAATTCAACACCTTTCCCGCCCATCCCGAAACAAACTTTTAAATCAAAATCCATCTGCAATGAAACAAGCAAAAGCTCTGATAAACAATTCAAATAACTCCACACTCGTATGGCAACTCTCAAACTTACTCTTTATAACAATTATTAATAATTTATTGGAAAATGATGATGATAATCTCTACTCCCTCCAATATTCCTTCCCTCTCATTACACGCATTCTTATTTGCGCCCACATGTTCTCAGAAATTGTCATTCTGCACAACCATCTCCTCCTCTCTTACCCTTAAAATCCCACATATTTCTTTATGTTGTCAAAAAGTTAGCGAAGTCTGGTTACATTAACAATGCCACGTCTAATTTTCAATCTCTTCGAACCCATTTTTGGAATTATCCCCTTCCATATCCCTATTCAATCTTCTTATTGAAATTTCTCTTAAACAAAATTATTCAAATTATGCGTCCTGATTGTATAAAGACATGATTTTTTTTTTCTGCGGTTAACTTGGAAACTTACACTTTCAATCTTTTGATAAGTGGGTTGTGTGATTCGGGTATAATAGATGATGCCTAGAAATTGTTTGATAAAATGCGTGACAAAGGTTGCGAACCTAATGAGTTCAGTTTTGGGATTTTGATTTGTGGGTATTGCAGACTGTTGAATTATATTGGCCTCCAATCACACCAAATCGAGCTCAGTTTCACCACCAATGCATACCACGAACAACAACCAAACTCCAAACCAAACCACCACCACTTGGTTGCTTCTAAGGTGCCACAAAGGCTGAGTGTGAATGATGTTTTGATAGCCCAAACGAGCCACAAAGGCTAAGAGAAGAGGAGGAGAAGTTAGCACAAAGCCAAAGGAAGCACAAAGCAAGAAACTCTCTTTTCTCTCCCTCAATTTCACGGCTCCAACATTCACACTAGGGTAAAACACAAGAAAAACCGACCCACTTATAAGCCAAGGAAGGGTTAATAACCTCAATGGTCACTAAACTTTGGAAAACGTTTTCAAAGTGTCACTGAACTTTAAAAATCTAGGGATGAAAATCACCCAAGTCATCCCTGAATATTTTAAGTTCAGTGACTCCATGAAAACCTTTTGCAAAGTTCATCGATGATTTGGGTGATTTTTAAATATCAGTGACCCCGTGAAAAACTTTTTGCAAAGTTCAGTGACCATTGAGGTTATTAACCCGCCAAGGAAAGTGGGCTTTTAGGTCAAAGAAAAGTGGCCCAATAGGTACCAATAAATGAGCTTCCAACCCTAAAGTCGTCAAAAGTAATGGGTCGGGCCAAAAGCAACACTAAAGAAATTAGGCCATTTAAATGGCCCACTTAAGTTGTCGGAATGGGCTCGTTCATTGTAGTGTCGATTTTTCACTTCAATCATCGGCCGATACCTATGAAGTCTAATCCAAACTATAAAATCGGTTTAATATCATCGTCCGTATTTATTGGGTATCAAAAAACCCTACAAATCTTCACATTGATTCCCAATAAATCTGCAAGCAACCAAAACACACAATTTATACTCGCACAATTAAGGTAACCAATAAAATTGTTATCATATACCTTACCTCGTGTTTCGAACCCAAAACACATAGCATACTTGCTTCATATACTCACCAGGGCTAAGATCAAGAACACCCAAGTAGAAGCAAATAATCACAGCAATCAATCAAGAGCAAATAAACATGCGACATGATAACACAGATCTTCTCAAACATGTTCATACAGAACAACAAGTTAACACCAAGTCAATCAACAGGTCAACACATATGCAACAAATGCATAAATGACCTCACGAAGAAGATGTCACCACACTTATCATATCTCATTCTGTGTTGCTCACTCATCGTCCACCATGCTCACTTGATTAACCACTCAACCAAACATGTCTAACTGGTAACTCTCTATAGATCTTAAGTTATCGGGATAATCCTCTATCACCACATCACTGTTCCAGCCTAAGTGGATAATAGGTCTCCACCTAACAGAAGTGATAGAAGTGCATCACTCGCACTCTACCTGATCAGTGTCTATTCATAGACAAAGAATTCTAACATTTGATCACATCTCTACTCGTGATCCAAATGCTGTGCTCCACATCCCACGGTACAAAACCACCAATGTACCCCTAAGAATCTATACTCCACCTTACCAAAAGATATACAACACACTGCTAATGCATCACAAACTCACTATGGCAAATCAATACCTTTTGGTGATCACAAAGGTTAGGGCCCAAATTTAAATTGACCCACGCACCACAAAGTTACTCCAATCACCAACACTCAAAAAAGTCACAAATGATTAATCCCACAAAGGGAAGGGTGAAGGTGGCACTCACAAAAAGAATAGAAGAAAGAGTTAGTTACTTCACAATTCTCACAAAAGAGACTCACACAAAGAACGAAGATAACCCTTACATGCTGCCTCAACTAATCTCACAAACTACACATGCTCACAAAGATGAAGGAGAAAATGGTTGCCCCTTTTACTTCTCATTACCACTCTTTCACACCACTCACAGAGCAAAACGGAGTACGCCATAGATCTCAACCCACTATGCTTGCAAACAATTACACCAAGTAATAATATCACTTCAATTCATGCCAATACACATATCAAACACATTGAAAAATGCACATATAATCATGCAACTGAATTGATAAATCACACACATGCAGTAAGGATTACACACAGAAGCATATGCAGTAACTAGAGTTACACTCAATAAGGCTCACAATGGTCATCACTCGACCCAAAGACAGATTTCACCTCACCACTCTCCTCATCTTTTCTTTTATTATCATTTTTGGGACAAGTCTATTCCACCATGTCCAAGTCACTACAGTTAAAACACATCTTAATTTTCGTATATGCCTTAGACCTACATTTGCCATCATAAGTTTTTGAAAAAACCTTTTCATTTTGGCAAATTAAAATATCACCCCTTTTTTATTAAAAATGCACAACTCATAATGTGTCGTCATTTTAGAAAAAAAAATGTACAGAACACAAAAATGCAACCAACAGCGACCACAAGTAAAGTATCAACACAATTCACACAGAATAGTCAAGTAAAACTTTCTTAAAGTCACGTGCAATTCTAATAATGAAATATTTAATTGACAACTAATTCACAAAGAATTTAAGGCAAATAATTAACAAGTAATTCTTAGGTCTAGCAATAGGCAATGATTACTCCTTCACGGTAACCACAAACCTAACGTTACCCCAATGATGACTTCTAATGCGAAAAATAAATTATCCTACACAATAATTTTAACTACAATAGTAAAAGATAAATAATACGATACCGAGCGGACCACGTCTGTAGGTTCGTAAATATCGAGAGATACGAATTCACCACTTTAGGACCGTCACCATTCGTCTTAAAGTCTCCAGCAACCGCAGCAACACAAAATAATACCCGGCACCCGAACGCCCAAAGGGTAAAATCGTCCACCTTCACCGTATTGCCCGAATTTGAAATTCGATAACACCGTAGGGCCCGTATCGACATCCTAAACAAACTATCTGAAGACAACATCGTTGGATTTCTCCCCACGCGCCGCACGCGCCACTGCGCATAGGTTTTATGCGCCGACGGATGCCCCGGCCACCCAACACCGCCTCTACCTGCAGAGGCCTCATGTGGTGTCGATTTCTTCAAATGGTCACTAGTTTCATCGAAAAATGCAAAAAATAGGTCTGGGCAGAATTGAAGAAAAATCCCAGTTTTTGTCCAGTTTTTTGGCCTATTTCTACTCGATTTTTGGTCAATTCCAGCCCCCATTTTTCACCCTAAAATCATAGATTTCTCCTCCACCCAATCTGTGATACCATATGTTGAATTATATTGGCATCCAATCACACCAAACAGAACTTAGTTTCACCACCAATCAACACCACAAACAACAACCAAACTCTAAACCAAACCACCACCACTTGGTTGCTTCCAAGGTGCCACAAAGGCTGAGTGTGAATGATGTTTTAGTAGCCTAAACTAGCCACAAAGGCTAAGAGAAGAGGAAGGAAAGTTAGCACAAAGCCAAAGTAAGCACAAAGCAAGAAACTCTCTTTTCTCTCCCTCAAACTCACGGCTCCAACATTCACGCTAAGGCAAAACACAAGAAAAACTGACCCACTTATAAGCCAAAGAAAGTGGGCTTTTAGGTCAAAGAAAAGTGGCCCAATTAGGGTACCAATAAATGGGCTTCCAACCCTAAAGCCGTCCAAGATAATGGGTCGGGCCATGAGCAACATTAATGAAATTAGGCTACTTCAAATGACTCACTTAGGTTGTCGGAATTGTTCGTTCATTGTGGTATCGATTTTTCACTTCAATAATCGGCCGGGGGCTTATGAAGTCTAATCCAAACTATAAAACTAATTTAACATCATCGTCCAAATTTATTGGATATCAAAAAACCCAACACAGACATGGACTTTTTTCTAAAGGTAGGAGTTTTTGCATTTGAAAAAGAAAATGGGTCTCTCCAAATATGGTTGTGTATAACAAGTTGATTGTGAGTTTCTGAAGGATGGTGAGAATGATGAAGCTGAGAGATTTGGTAGAATTTGGGTGTAATCCAAATTTTTTTTTGAAGATAACTGAGAGTTCTAATTAAAGTGCATATTAAGAATAATGTTATTTGGAATCTTATTCGAAATCTATTTGGTAAATTTTAGTTGAAGTGCTGTTTGGAAGCCCTATTGGGAGTTGGAATTTGTATTTGACTTAAAGAGATCAAGATAAGGAAACGTCTAGGCTTTATATCTCATCTACAACTCCACTTTTAGGGTTTGAATTGTTCCCTATATATATTTAGCTCTTCAATGTATTTTAAATTAAGTTAGACAAATTATAAATACAAAATCTTTGCATTCTTTTTCCATATTATAATAAAATCTCAATTCTCTGCAACTTATTTTGTTCTTGTATTATTGTGATCAATCACTTAATATTGTGGTTCTAATTTCTTATTTTCTCCAACAATTTGGTATAGGATTAATCATGTATCATCTTTCATTTTTTACAACAAACTGGTATCAGAGCTTTTGATTTTGAAATTCTTGGAAAGATTGAAGTTTTTCGTGATGGCAACAATGAAGTATGATATTCCGCTATTGGATCACAATACAAGATTCTCTTTGTGGCGGGTAAATATGCGAGTAATACTCGCTCAGATGGATTTGGGTGATGCTTTATTGGAACTTGACAAAATGCCTACAACTTGGACTCTAGAGGAGAAACAACGGAGGAGTCGAAAGGTCCTATCTCAAATACATTTTCATTTTTTAAATAATATTCTTCAGCACATTTTGAAGTAGAAGTCAGCCGTTGAATTATGATTAAAATTGGAACAATTATTTATGAATAAGAGTCGTACTAGCAAATTGCATCTGAAGCAATGCCATTCTCATCGCATGATAGAAAGTACATCTCTTGAGGATTACGTAGCTACTTTTAAGGAAATCGCCGTTGAATTGGAGACCTTAGAGGTCAAATATGATAAAGAAGATTTGGGATTGATTTTATTGTGTTCATTGTCCGTTTCATAAATGTCTTTTAGAGACACAATTTTATATAGTCATGATATTTTTACTATCGAAGAAGTCTATAATACTCTATATTCAAAGGGGAATATCAACCATCTTGTTGCATTTAAAGGTCATGGAGACGACTTCATTGTTGATGGTAGTTGCTCAAGGGGCAAGTTAGAATCTGACTTAAAATTTTGTAATTATTGCAAGAAAAATGGGCATTTGATAAACGATTATTATAAGTTGTAGAATAAATAAAAATTGATTGCAAATCAACAATCAAAAACTTTATGGGAAGCAAGTATAGCAAATAATCCTAACAATGATGGAAAGCTTTTACTTATGTCTAACTACAACTCTAAACCTGATGTGGTTTGGATTTTTAATACAGCATACACTTTTCTTTTGACTCCTAATCGGGGGTTTGTTTTCAACATATGAAGAAGTTTCAAAAGGTGTTGTTATGATCGCTAATAATATACCTTATCAGATAGTTGATATTGGTCGAGTTAGAATAAAGATGTTTGATGAGATTGTTAGAACACTTGATGCAATGAAACACATTTTATATCTGAAGAGAAGTCTTATCTCCTTATACTCTTGATTCAAAAGGGTACATTATACCGTTGAAGGTGGAGTCCTGAAAGTTAGTAAATGGGCCAACATTTTGACAAAGGACATAGAAAATCTCATTTATATATCTTGCAGTGTTATACAGAATCTTTGAACAATTAACATATTTTTAAGAACTCAGATGGATTTGAAGTTGGACTTTATACCCTTGGATTCTAATTTGGGGTCTTTTTTAATGAATAAATCTAAGTTGAATTTAGAAGTTATGGGTAAATATGTCTGCCACCATCATTGACGATGTCATTGTATTCAGTTGCTAGTAATAGACCCAATTTTTGCCGTAATATTCCTCATAGGTATAATTTTGCTGATTTAGTTGATGGTTTGAATGTTGTTAAGAGTGTTGATTCTAGTCAAGATCATTCTTTTGATGCATTCATTTTTTGTAATTCTGTTTTAGGGCTTGTTTCTGCTTTGTTGGTAATGTCCAAGCCCAGTGCTTGAAATTCTGTTAATACTCAGTTTTTTAGCTTTTGCCCCAAGTTGGCATGACAATTGTGAGAATATTTCCAATTCGAATTTTGATGGAGAATTTCATTTATGTTTTTTTGTTGAAGAGTTGAAGTTTATTCCTTGTAATGGAATTTGTTTTCAAGTGGAAAATCTTTGAAGTTTTATTGCAATTGAATTCGTGTCAAGGTGGAGATTGTTAGGATTCGGAGTGACCTGAATTCTTTATTGAATGTAATTGAGAGTTTTAATTAAAGTACGCATAAAGAATTCTATTTGGAATACTTTTGGAATCCTATTCGAAGTATATTTGGAAAATCCTAGTTGAAATTCTATTTGGAAGCCCTATTGGGAGTTGGAATTTGTGTTGGACTTAAAGAGATCAAACTAAGGAGACTTTTGGGCACTCTATTTCGTCTACAACTCTACTTCCAGTGCTTGGATTATTCCCTATATATATTTAGCTCTTTGATCCTTTGAAAACCCATAAGTGTACGGGATCGTGGTTAATTAATATAATAATGAATAGAGTGTCGAACCCACCAACACTAAGAATTCAATTGAGTTCAAATTAATAGTAACATTAATCGAATAGCAAATAGATCTTGGGTTTTCTATACTAATATCTAAATTATCAATTAAACTAGAAAGCAATTGAACTAGTTTGATTTCAAATATGTAAAAGTATTGCTAAGATGTCGAATCCCCCTTGTTAATCCATTTTTAACACAAATAATTAAGGTGACAATTTGTAATCATTCTTGTTGGTCACTGTTCCTAATTTAATTGAAAACCTCTCTTGATAGTTATCAAATATATTCCCATCATGTGACCTTTCTATATCTCGATAAAAGATGCGAACATGATAAATTCATTAAACGGTCTAGAACACCTATGAAAACCATGTAAAGTAAATGTATATCTCTATCCCCTATTGGACTAACAATATTTATTTATTTTTTAGCTAAAACCCTCTTATCTCTCTCGATAATAATAGATTCCAAAAAATCATCTCAATTAGTAGCTAATTAATTGAGAAGTCTGTGAAAACAATAATAAACATTCAAGAAAATAAACATACTACTCGTCAAAATAATTAATTAATATTAAAAATTTCAAAACAAGGGTCAAAATTACAAGAAATCATATTTAAGTGAAAAGATATAACCTGAATTTTTTATTAATTGAGAAGATAAAAGATGAATCTTCAATAGTTTCTTGATGAATATCCACTTGCACCTTCTCTTCTTTGCCCTAAAATTAAGTTTGAATTTTCACTTGATTGAATTTTTGGAAGTCCCCTTCAATTATATCACAAAAAATATGAATTCTCCTCAGTTGATGATAATAATTGATGAGTATTTGAGTATAATATATTTATGAGATGTCCCTAATATGTATTCTGCTAGTTAGGTATTTGTAGGAGTATAAAACTGGTTGAAAATCACGTCCAAATTGGCTTCCAAAAGAGTTTCAATCGAATAAGGAAAATTGCTTTCGCGCACAGATTTGTTTTATCTCTGCATTATAGTCAGTATTTTGGAATTTACTTTCATTCCTGACATCCGATTCAGGCAATTCAAAGTGCCTTACAAAGATAATTCAAAGGGCTACAACTTCGATAGAAATATAATTTTTCCAATTCGAACGTTTACTATGCCAAATATCGGTTTCAATCTTCGGCTAAAAATTTGGAATATAACTTGTGATTAGAAATTGATTTTGATCATATTACACTCCATTTTGAGTTCTAATTCCATCCATTTGTTTCCTAACAATCTTCAAATTATCTTCTTGTGTCCGGATCAACTATTGAATAATTACAATTTGGTCCTCAAACTTTAGATTTTGCCATTTTCACCAATTTTCTCTTCTTTATTTCGATTCCTCGTTCAACCATTGAGTTTTACCTACATAACATAAAATACAACAATTCAGAATATATTTTGTTAGAAGAACTATCAAATATCAAATACCCACAAATTTAAACATTTGTTTGTCCTCAAACAAAATTAAAAAATATAAATAACAACAAACATACAGGTATGCAAAAATATTTAGTTAGACAACACCTTAATAAACAAGGATTCTCACCCTCTCTAGTTCAGGTGGATTCTACTAATTGTAAGTCAACACATTAATAAACAAGGATTCTTCAATTCTTTTATTGCTTCTACCTTCAAGACTCAATTTAGGCTAACTATTCTTCATCAAAAATCAAATTATCTCAAACAAGTGTTTGGAGCTTATCCAAGGCATTTAGTATTCTTTTTTTCATTCACTAGCTTTTTCTGATTTTTGAAAGTATTTTTCTTTTTGCATTCTCTCCTTAAAGCTTACTAAATGACCCATGTTGGCTTTAGGTCGATGTCTTTAGGGTGCTAGGATTTAAACACCCTAACAGGCTTAATTACTCAAGTAAAAAAGGTTTCGAAGAGAATTTTCACATTTAAAAAATTTATGCATTGATCAGTGCAATGCCCCTTATCAAACACATATTCAAACAAATCGACCTCCAACTTAAGATTTTCGCCAAATTTTATCCCATTAATTTAAGACAATCCACACAAAAGTTTTCACACATGAAATCCTTGTCTATATCTGTATCTTCCTACGACAACAAAATTACCTCCAAATTGTGCTAAATTTGGTCTAATGATAAGTAATTTAGTATGGTTTGGGTAATGCATCTATATCCAACTATATCAGCCTATCAATTATATGAATCAACTCATAGTATCACAATATCCAACTTAATTCTAGTGCACGTATAATATCAAGTTTTACAAGGTTAAGTCTCAATCAGTATAACATGCATCATATCCACAATTCATAAATCAACACAAAATCTCAAATTTAATTATCATTATCGACCAGATTATCTAACTCACATAAGCACACAGCCTAAAATAAGAAAATATTTTTTATATATATTCTAAAGCAAAAACAAATACACAAACACTCGAAAACATACGAAAAGTAAAAACTCAAAAAAAAAATCCACCACAAGTTTAAAACCGACATTGTGCTTAATGTCATAAAGTATAAATAAGAATATAAGGGGACGGGATGAAAAGGAAGAAGGTACTCTCCAAATTTTTTTGTTGAATGTGTGAGGCACTGTGTGATGGCTAGACAATCTTTTTCATCATATTTTTCCCTTGGTTTATATTGGTTTGAAAATTTCTCGACGTCATGTTCCTGCAAAGCGGTCAAATCAAACATTAAGGATCAAATAACCTAGAATATGTGTTACTTAGCCAAAACAATCGAAATAACCAATAATAAATTCAATGACCTAAGGGAAAACGTGATAGAATGGTGATACCCTATAAATTGAAACGTGCCTAAGTCTAATGAAAACTAATAATTAAAATAAATCTATATGGAATGAGGTACATAAAGTAAATAAATAAAAGGGTTAGAAAATTGGGTTGTTTCTCAATAAGAGCTTAATTTATAGTCTTTCACTAGACTATATGAATAAATTGGTCATGGTGGCTCATATTGGAATCTTGCAACGTTATACTATTTGCAATTTCCAGCCTTGCATCATCTTGCCCTCGAAACTTTGAGCTCTCTATTTTCTTCTCGAACAAGGCTCCCTAGACGTTTAGGTTTTATTTCATTTGATCCCTGTTGAACTTTTTGAGCAACATATTTGGCTTTCTCCAGGACTAATAGTTGTTTGGATGGATTATATAATTTAAAGGTCTCATGTACATCCCCTCACCTTCACAATCAGCTCATCCTTCTCCATGTCAATCAAAGTTCGACTTGTTGCTAAAAGGGTTGACCTAAGATAATTGGCATATCGTGGTAATCTTTGAGATCCATAACAAGGAAGTCCATAGAGAATATCAACTTCTCAACCTTGATGACCGCGTTCTCAACCTTACCCCATGGGTATCTGATGCTCCTATCTGCAAGCTACAATGTCACAATCGATCATTTGACTTTCCCAACTTTTAGTTTCCTAAAAGTAGACAAAGACATTAAATTTACACCTACACCTGCATCACACAAAGCATTAAAATAATTTTTTATGTCTAGTGAAATAGGTAAAGTGAAATTCCTTCGGTCCTTTAGTTTTGGTGGCAATTTATTTTGCAATCTTGTACTACTCTCCTCGGTCAATGTCACTTTTTCCCAGTCTGGAAGCGTTCTTTTCTTAGATATCCTTCAGAAACTTTGCATACATCGGAATATGTCGAGTTACATCGATGAATAGGATATTGATGTAGAGCTTTTTCAGCATATCCAGGAACTTTTTGAATTGATCATCGATCTTTTTCTTTTTGCAGTCTTTGTGGAAAAGGTAGTGGTGGCACAAATTCTTTAGTAGGAGCAATTTCCTTAACATTTGGGTCCTGTGATGCTTTTTCTATCTCTACTTGTTTGTTCTGCTCAGATTCTTTCTATTGCTACTCAACCGTAGTACGTACCTTTTATTTTGTAACAACTCGTCTCTTTACATTAATCTCTGTCAGTTGAACTCCACTATGAGTAGTTATGACATCAATATGTTCTTCCTCTACGACCTTCACTGCTATTACATGCTATTTTGGATTTATCTCAACGTCATTAAGCAGTGCTGCTGGTGGTCTCTCTGAAAGTGCTTTCGCTATTTGTCCCATCTGATTTTCCAAATTTTTATGGCACCTCCATGAACTTGTAAGATTTTATCTATTCTTTGCATGTGTTGGGTGGATATCTCCGCTAATTTAGTAACAAGATCTTCTAACGAAAATTTATTTTTAGTTTGCTAGAAACATGGTATTATAGTCTGCTAGGCGTAATCTGAGCTCCCAGATTATTGCTCTATTGGAAACATATGTGATTTCTCCAGGCTGGGTTGTAAGTGTTAGGATTTTGATTTTATTGCTGTCTTTGAAGATTTTGAGCATCATTTACATCCTCTACTGATTGAGCAAAAGGAATACCCACGATGCAATCAACACTCTTACGATTCCCTCCACAATGCTTGTATTTTGATCCCATTGTCTGGGCTGCGTTCATCTAATCCACCTTTTGTGCAAATGATGCCAACTATAATGAAATTGCTATCAAATAATCAACTTCGAATACCCTTCCACTCGTCCTTTTAGTATGCCAAATTTCATTGGTGAATGCTAGATCCTCCATGATTTGGTAGACTTGATCCGTGGATCTTTTTGTGATAGAACCATCGCATGCGGAACCTACGTTAGCCCTGCTTATCAGATTCAGACTAATGTAGAAGTACTGCACCTAAAGCCATTTCTGCAATCCGTGTTGTGGGCACTGGTGGAGTAAACCCTTGTATTGTTCCCAAGCATCTGAATAGCATTCCGAGTCTAGTTATTGGAATGTGGTAATCTGGTCCCTTAGCTTTGCAATCCTTTTTGTTGAAAAATATTTGCTAAGAAATTTCTGACTCAATTGGTTCCATGTAGTGATGCTCTGAGGTGGACAAGTGTCTAGCCACTCTTTGGTTGAGTCTCTCAACGTGTATTGGAAAAGCCTAAGTCTGATTGCTTTACTGGACACCTCTGGATACTCGATAGTTGCACACATATCCAAAAATCTTGATATATGAGCGTTGAGATTCTTTCAAGCTCTCCCAAAGAATTGTAGCGCGTTTTGGAACATTTATCACATCAGTCCTCAGATGGAAATTTGCCTAACCAAACGCCGAATATGCTATGCTAGATTGGCTTTCCACAACCGGTGGAACCATATACTCCCCCATTAGCCTTGCATTTTCATTAGCTTCAACCACATTCGGTTGTGCCGCTTCCAAGTTAGCCATAATGATTATTTGATTCGAATTTCTCTCTGCCATGTCTTCCTCTTTCTGTTTTTGGTGTGTTTCCAACTGTTATATTTCCCAAAGGCTGAATGTTCGTTCGATCTCTTAGTCAAATTGAGCAAGATCACATGTTCTCGAGCTTCGCATGCAAAGTCTTAAAAAAATTGTAAGAAACACCGTAATGTTTATCTCCCTTGTTAATCCATTTTTGGCACAACTAATTAAAGTGACAATTTGTAATCAATCGTGTTGGTCATTGTTCCTGATTTAATTGAAAACCTCTCTCGATGCTTATCAAATATATTTCCCTCATGTGACCTTCCTATATCTCGATGAAAGATGCGAACATGATAAATGCATTAAACGATCTAGAACACCTATGAAAATCATGTAAAGTATAGAGGTATATCTCTATCCCCTATCGGACTATACAATATTTATTTATTTTAGCTAAAACCCTCTTATCTATCTCGATAATAATAGATTCCAATAAATCATCTCAATTGTAGCTAATTAATTGAAAAGTCTGTGAAAACAATAATAAACATCCAAGAAAATAAACATACTACTCGTCAAAATAATTAATTAATATTAAAAAATTCAAAACAAGGGTTCATCTCATCCTAACAATGTATAAAACTAGTCTAACATATCGAAATTACAAGAAATCATATTTAAGTGAAAAGATATAACCCGAGTTTTGGATTAATTTAGAAGATAAAGATGAATCTTGAATATCTTCAATGGTTTCTTGATGAATATACACTTGCGTCTGCTTTTCTTTGTCCAAAAATCAAGTTTGAATCTTCACTTGATTGAATTCTTGCAAGTCCCCTTCAATTATCTCACAAAAAATATGAATTATCCTCATTTGATGATAATAATTTGAGTATTAGAGTATAATAAGTATATGAGATGTCCCTAATATGTGTTTTGCTATTAGGTATTTGTAGGAGTAGAAAACTGTTTGAAAATCACGTCCAAATTGATTTCCAATCGAATAAGGGAAATTGCCTTCGCATGCAGATTTTTTTTAATCTCTATACGGCAATCAGTATTTTGGCCATAACTTTTCTCTCCTGATATATGATTGAGACGATTAAAAGTGTCTTAGACAGATAATTTGAAGGCCACAACTTTGATAGAAATATAATTCTCTAATTCGGACGTTTATGGTGCCAAAAATGGATCTCAATCTTTGACTAAAAATCGGGAATATAATTTGTGCAATTGAAAATTAATTTTGATCATATTCCATTTCATTTTGAGTTCTAATTCCATCCAATTGTTTCCTAAAAATCTCTGAAGTATCGTCTTGTGTTCTGAATCAACTATTGTTTCTCAAACTTTGGATTTTGCCTTTTTTTTTTTTTAATACCAATTTTCGCTTCTTTTTTTTATTCCTCGTTCAACCATTGAATTTTACCTATATAATATAAAATACAACAATTTATGATATATCTTGTCAGAAGAACTATTAAATATCGTTATTTTGAACCCTGAATAAGTGTATAAAATACAATTATCACTCATCATTGTATTTTAGATTAATTTAGACAAATCGTAAAAACAAAATATTTGCATTCTTTCTCCATATTATAATAAAGTCTTCATTTCCTGCAAATTATTTTATTATTGTGTTATTGTGATCAATTACTTCGTATCGTTGCCATAATCTCTTATTTTCTCCAACAATTTAGTATTGGATTAACCTGGTATCATCTTCCTCTTTTCACAACAAGATTAGTGAAGAGAATGGATGATGGCCTTACCCCTAATGTTGTCACATTTAACATTAGGATCTCTTCTCTTTGTGGCACTAGAAAGCCTCGCCTATTTTTAGGGATATGCAAATTGATGAGGAGTTAGGATTGCCGAAGCCAAATGTCGTGACATATAAACTGATGCTGGAAGGTGATAAGTGTATTTATACACTTATTTAGGGTCCTAAAATATCGATATTTTGTAGTTCGTTTGACAAAACATATCCTAATTTTTTTGTATTTTATGTTATATAGGTAAAACTCAATGGTTGAACGAGAAATCGGAAGAAATGAGAGAAAAATGATGAACATGGCAAAATCCAAAGTTAGATAACCAAATTGCAATATTCAATAGTTGATTCGAACCACAAGATGATACTTTGAAGATTGTTAGAAGACAAATGGAATTAGAATTCAAAAAAGGAATGGAATATGATCAAACTCAATTTTCAATCACACAAGTTATATTTCAGATTTTTAGTCGAAGATTCAAACCGATTTTTGGAATAGTAAATGTCCGAATTGAAAAAATTCTATTTCTAGAGAAGTTGTAGATCTTTGCGTTAGCTTTCCAACATAGTTTAAATCGTATCAATCAGATATTGAGAGAGAGAGAGAGAGAGAGAGAGAGAGAGAGAGAGAGAGAGAGAGAGAGAGAGAGAGAGAGAGAGAGAGAGAGAGAGAGAGAGAGAGAGAGAGAAATGGCCAAAATACTGACTACTGTGCGAGATAAAAAATCTGCATGCGAAGACAACTTTCCTTATTTGATTAAAACTATTTTGGAAACCAATTTGGACGTGATTTTCAACCAATTCTCGACTCCTACAAATACATACCAGCAGAATACATATGGAAGACCTCTCATATACATCATATACTCTAATATTCATCAATTATTATCATTAAATTAGGAGAATTCATAATTTTTGTGAGAGAATTGAAGGTGATTTGCAAGAATTCAATCAAGTGAGGATTTAAACCTGATTTTTGGGTAGAGAATAGAAGGCATAAGTGGAGATTCATCAAGAAACCATTGAATAGATTCAAAATTTCAAGATTCATCTTCATCTTCTCAATCAATCAAAAATTTAGGTTATACATTTTCACTTAAAAATGGTTTCTTGTAATTTTAATATGTTAAGCTAATTTTATACGTTGTTAGGATGAGATGAATCCTTGTTATGATAGTTTTAATTAATTATTTTAACTTTAATTTGATTTGATTTGATGATGTTTATTATCATTTTTATCTTTCTTTTCAATTGCTTGATCATCAATTGAGTTGTTAGTGGATTTTATTGTTATCAAGAGAGACAATAGGGTTTA
Organism: Fraxinus excelsior; assembly: GCA_019097785.1. NCBI lineage: Eukaryota > Viridiplantae > Streptophyta > Magnoliopsida > Lamiales > Oleaceae > Fraxinus > Fraxinus excelsior. The sequence goes on from CM032642.1 coordinate 9,710,411, forward strand.
ACACAATATAATCAACATTGTAATGTTCGATAGAGGATAGAGATATGCCTCTATACTTTATATAGTTTCAATAGGTGTTCTAGTACTTTTTAATGCATTTATCATATTTGCATTTTTCATCGATAGATAGAAATGTCACATGAGGGGGATATATTTGATTGCTAACGAAAGAGGCTTTCAATTAAATTAGGAACATTGACCAACATGAATGATTTCAAATTGTCAATTTAAATGTTACTCCAAAAATGAAATAATAGGGGAGATTCGGCATCTTAGCAATGCATCTCACATATTGAAAAGTACATTTACTTGCTTTTATTAGTTTAGTTGATAATTTAGGCATTAGTATAAAAAATCACAAAAAATTGTTTACTATTCGATTAAAGTTGTAATTAATTTTGACTCAATCAAATGCATAGTCCTCATGGATTCGACACTCTATTCATTACTATATTACTCGATAACGATTCAGTTCACTTGTGGGAAATCAACCAATCAGAAGGCTTTTGTAGGGAAGGAATGTTGGAGGAAGCAAAGACTTTATTCGAGTCTATGGAAAGAGATGGTCTTTTTCCAAATGTGGAGAGCTATAACATATGGCTGTTGGATTTGGTGAAGAACGGGAAGCTTTTGGAGACTCAATCAGTCCTTGAAGAGATGATGGACCATGATGTGGAGCCAAATTTATGCTCATACAATACTTTGATTGATGGACTTTGAAAGAATGATATGGTTGTTGACGCCAGAGTAGTTATAGGTTTGATGATTATGAGCGGAATTTCCCCATACACAGTTACTTATAGTACTCTGCTTTAAATATAGTGAGTTCAGACCAGCACATGAAGCATTTGACATTGCCCTTAGTTTATATGGTCGTAAAGAAGTACTTTATAGTCTAATATTCGACAAATTGCTTGCCTGAGAGGAGATCTTGGAAGCTAAGTAGTTATTTGAATCTTCATTAGAGATGTTTTGATTTGGGAAGCTTTCATTATGGAGATCTCGTAAATAGGGCGAAAATGGATAATATATTGAAATCCTCAAAAAAAATGATGGAGAAAGGATTGAAGTTTGATCCTGTGACATTCATGCCAATGATTGTTGTTTAGATGAAAGCGGAAATAAGCATGAGGTTGATGAACTAATAGAGAGGATGCAGTCAATGGCTTCAGAAAGATAGATGGGAAATAAGATTAATCAGCATCATAAGGAGACAAAAAGTAGGATTTTGGTACTTGTACATAAAAATGTAAATCATAGATTACATAATATGATGTGTAGGGAAAAAAATTGGATTAAAAAGTTAATTGTGTTTTGAACTGACAAATTGTAGAGTGTCGTGTGACATCACGTAATCCATTATGTAAATCTTGATATACATGTAGCAAGACCCCCCCCCCCCCCCCCGTAAAATCCTTTCATTATGTTAACAAATATAGGGTTTTTTGTTTTATTATTTATTAAGGGTAGAGTAGTCCTTTTAGTTTCCTTTGTTTAGCCTATATATATTTAGGTTAAAACTAACATTTTGTACTCAATTTTCGTTATGTAAAATCAATGAAACCCTAGCCTCCTATTTTTCTTTATTTTCTTTGGATTCTTTAACATGGTATCAGAGCAAAGTTTCGTGGGACAAGACTTAATCTCAAACACAGCTTTCGCGGAAAAGAGACAATTTCGAGAGGGTTTTTTTTTAGTTTCTGTAATCTGGTATTTCGTTTTCTTTTCTTTTGCGATCTATTTTTTTTTTTCTTATTTTTGATTATGGCTATTGAAAGAGACAATTCACTTCAGTTTGTAAGTGTGAGGTTAGATGGAAAGAATTATTCGTATTGGAGTTACGTGATGAGAAATTTCCTTAAGGGTAAAAAGATGTGGGGATACATTACTGGAACTTCTGTGAAACCTATGAATACGGATGAAGGTTATGATGCTTTGATAGATACCTGGGAAGCAAACAATGGAAAAATTATTACTTGAATTAACAATTTTGTTGAGCATTCCATAGGTCTCAGTTGGCGAAGTATGAGACGGTAAAGGAGGTTTGGGATCATCTGCAAAGGTTATTCATTCAGTCAGATTTTGCAAAGCAATATCAATTGGAGAATGACATACGAGCTTTTCAGCAGAAAAATATGAGTATTCAAGAGTTTTATTCTGCTATGATAGATCTTTGAGATCAATTGGTTCTTAGAGAATTGGACAAATTAAAGGCTTGGTGCCTATATTGCTCATAGAAAGCAGCAACGGTTGGTACAGTTTTTAACTACACTATACAGTGATTTTGAAGGACTTAAGAGGTTCAATTTTGCATCATTCTCCACTTCCTTCTGTTGACTCAATTTTTAGTGAGTTATTGGCTGAACAAATATGTTTCAAGTCTTATTCTGAAAAGGGAATCCTTTCTATCTCTAATCCTTCTATGTTAGCAGTGCCTTCTAAGTCACTCTCTAATAATCAGAATAAGTTTTACGTAAGGGTTGTCCCAAACAAATACTAATTTATGTAAGCAGAAAGGTCATTGGAAGGCTCAATGTCATAAGTTGAGACAGCAGAATCAATCGTAGCAACAATTTCAAACTTGGAAGCATGGCAACCAGTTACAATCGAATGCTCATAGACCATCTCAGGGCTATAAAGCACCATAGTCTAATACTGTAGCAGTAGTTTCATCAGGTTCCTTCACCGATCCTAGTACTCCGGTTGAGCAATTTCAGAAGTTTCTCTCCTTACAGCTACGAGCTATGTCTGTTTCTTTTTCTCCCTTAGGTCAGTTGCCTCAAAGTTCTTCAGGTATGTCACATTCTGTATGGGTCTTGGATTCTGGTGTTTCACATCATATGTATCTAGATTCTTCATCTTTTGCTTCCGTGTCTCCTTCGTCTTCTATCCATGTCATGACTGCTGATGGCATTCCTATGCTTTTAGCAGGTGTTGGTTCTGTTGTCACACATCACTTGTCTCTCCCTAATATTTATTATATTCTGAAGCTTACATTAAATCTTGCTTCTGTTGGTCAGTTATGTGATTCTAGTAATTTAGTCACATTTTTCTCTTCTTCTTGTTATGTGCAGGATCTGCAGTCTCAGAAGCTGATTGGGACATGCCGTAAGAAGGAAGGACTATATATTTTGGATAAGTTAAAAGTGCTAGTTGTTGCTGCTACTAGTGTTGATTTGTCTTCTTTTCGTTTGAGTCCTTCTTCTTCTAGTTTTTATTTATGGCATTTTTGCCTAGGTCGTGTTTCGTCTTCTCATTTGAAGTTTTTTGTTTCTACAGGGGCTTTAGGAAATTTGCAACCCTGTGATATTTCTAATTGTAGTGGATGTGAACCGGCAAAATTTTCAACTTTACCTTTTAATCAGATTATTTTTATTTCTTCTTCTCCATTTGATTTAATTCATTTTGATAGATAGAGGTCTTCTCCTATTGCCACAAAATGAGTGTCTCATATTATATTTCTTTTATTGATGATCATACTCGTTATTTTATTTAATGAAATATCGTTCTAAATTCTTTGAGATATACTCAGCATTTTGTGCTCTTATCAAAACTCAACATTCTACTGTTATCAAATGTTTTAGGTGTGATTTGAGTGGGAAATACACTTCTAATAAATTTTGTGAGCTGCTTGCCTTAGATGGAACTTTTTACCAAACTTCGTGTACAGATACTCCTAAGCAAAATAGTGTTGTTAAAAGAAAATATAGGCACATTGTTGAAACTGTCCGTTCTCTCTTGTTATCTACTTCTGTTCCTAATGTGTTTTGGGGTGAAGCTGTTCTTACTGCTGTAAGTTTGATTAATACAATTACATCTTCTCATATTTCAGGTTTTTCTCTTTTCGAAAAGTTGTATGCGTATGCCCATGATTATTCTTTCTTTAGAGTTTTTTATTGTACTTGTTTCGTTCTTCGTCCTCATGTAGAGCGCAGCAAGTTGTCATCTCGATCTACTATTTGTGTCTTTCTTGGTTATGATGAAGGTAAAAAGGGTATCGTTGTTTTGATCCAATAACTCAGAAACTTTATGTGTCTCGCCATGTTGTTTTTCTGGACCATATAACTTTATGTGTCTCACCATGTCTACTCATAGTTTGACTAAATCTAATCTCATTCATATTGATCCTTTTTTCTGACAATTCAGATAGTTTTTCATCTCAAGTTCCTAGTACTTCAAATGCCCATTCTCATGTTCTTACCCCGTTATCTTTAAAATCAATTCGTACTGATCATCCTGTAAGTATGACACTTTACTCTTCGGTACACCTAAAGGTACCTCTTCTCCTACGGTCCCTCAAGCTCCGTCTGAGATTGTGGATCCACATCTACGTCAATCCATACGCATTCGTAAGTCTACAAAGTTACCAAATTTTGTTTATTCTTGTTATTCTTCATCTTTTACTTCCTTTTTAGCTTCTATTCATTGTCTTTTTGAGCCATCTTCCTATTAAGAGGCAATTCTTAATCCTATTTGGCAGCAAGATAAGGATGAGGAACTTTTTGCTTTGCATAAGACTGGTACTTGGGATTTGGTTCATCTACCTCCTGGTAAGAGTGTTGTAGGTTGTCATTGGGTGTATAAGATCAAGACTAATTTTGATGGATCAATTGAGTGATACAAAGCTAGGTTGGTTGTAAAAGGATACTCTCAACAGTATGGTATGGATTATGAGGAGACATTTGATCCTATTGCAAAAATGACTACTATTCGTACTCTTATTGTAGTAGCTTCAGTTCATCAATGACTTATCTCTGAACTTGATGTTAAAAATGCCTTCTTAAATGGAGATCTTCAAGAAGAAGTTTATATGGTGACCCATCCTGAGGTTTCACATGATTCTGGGTATGTTTGCAAGCTCAAGAAAGCGTTATATGGTCTCAAACAAGCACATCGTGCTTAGTTTGAGAAATTTTCTGTTGTGATCTTTTCCATTAGATTTACTTTTAGTAGTCATGATTCTACTCTTTTTGTTAAGTGCACTAATGCAGGTCGTATCATTATATCTTTATATGTTGATGACATGATTATTACTGGTGATGATATTGATGGTATTTCAGTTTTGAAGACAAAGTTAGCTAGACAGTTTGAAATGAAGGATTTGAGTTCTCTACGATATTTCTTAGGTATTGAAGTAGACTGCTCACCCAGAGGTTATCTTCTTTCTCAATTGAAATATGTTGCAGATATTCTTGAGTGGGCTAAACTTACCGATAATAAGACTTTTGATACTTCCATTGAGATTAACACAAAGTATTCTTCTTCTGATAGTTTACCTTTTTATACTGTATTGTTGGGAGCTTGGTATATCTCACGATTACTCGTCTACATATTGCATATGTTGTTCATGTTGTTAGTCAGTTTGTTGCTTCTCTTACTACAGTTCATTGAGCAGTTGTTCTTCGTATTTTGTGGTATCTTTGGGGTACAATCTTTCAAAATCTTTTACTTCTATCCACCTCCTCCTTGGAGCTGCGTGTATACTATGATACTGATCATGGTAGCCACAGATTGAAAGTATGTTACTGGTTTCTATATCTTTTGGGTGATTCTCTTATTTCTTGGAAAAAGAAGAAACAATCTATTGTTTCTCAATCTTCAACAGAAGCAGAATATCGTGCTATGTCATCTACTACCAAAGAGATTGTTTGGTTGCATTGGTTACTTGCAGATATGAAAGTTTTTCTTTCTCATCTCACTCCTATGTATTACGACAACCAGTGTTCCATTCAGATTGCTCGCAACTCGGTTTTTCATGAACGAACTAAGTATATTGAGATCGATTGTCACCTTACTCGTCATCATCTCAAGCATGACACAATTATTTTGCTCTTTGTTTCTTCTTCTTTACAGCTTGCAGATTTCTTTATCAAGTCGCATTCTATTTCTCGTTTTTGTTTTCTAGTTGGCAAACTCTCAATACTTGTAGTTACCGCATTGTGAGTTTGAAGGGAGATTTTAAGAAATATATGGTTATTTTGTTTTATTGTTTATTAAGGGTAGAGTAGTCATTTTAGTTTTCTTTGTTTAGCCTATATATATTTAGGTTAAAACTAACTTTTTGTACTCAATTTTCATTATACAAAATCAATGAAACTCTAGCATTCTTCTTTATTTTCTTTGGATTCTTTAACACATTACACCTCCAGAAGGCATTAACTATATTAGGATGTTTTTTAAAATTTAAAAATTGCTGGCTTACCATGCTACATAAAAATCATATTAGGCTCGTAAATTTAGACTGTTCCATAATTGTCAAACACACTGTCGTGACTACATAATTGCAGGTTACATGATCTGTTTTCCTCAACATTTAATATTATGTGCTATGTTGATATGATGTCCACCAGAGATGACGACAATGGGATAGCTATGAAAACTTTGAAGCGTGTGCAGAAAAGATAGGGTCAAGGAAGTTCATCGTATATGCAGGCCCAGAAAAATGACTTTCTTGATTATTGGGATGTCACTGGCTATAATTTCTCTATTATTCAAGGCACCCGCTCACCTTTCCCCTAAGGTGAGGCAGTTAAATGCTAACAATGTTTCCCTTTCATAATGTGTAAAGTGTGATTTTGGTTCTGTCAAGCTTGTAATTTTGGTTCTTCTCGGGGTCTCCTTCAGTCTACATTATCAGAGAATACAAGTTCCGAAACATTTGTCAGGTGTAGACACCTAACACCTTGGGCACAAGTTTTGCTTTAGTTGTAAGCTTCTCTCTCTCTCTCTCGACCAAAATCATAATCGCACCATCAAATTTTTGGACATACCATAACCGCACCATAACCACGTAAATCGGTTCGGTTCGGTTCGATTCAGTTAATAACCACGAAAATGAGTTATTTTTTATAAGTCCAAACTCCAAATGTCAAATTGAGAAAAATTATGAAGAAAAGCTAATAAAAACAATACTAAGCAAATTTAACAAACAATATCTCAAAAGAAAATGCAAACATCCCAACTTCCAAAAGGAAAATTTTGAATTTAACAAACAACATCATCAACATAGGTCAAGACATTCACTCTTAATCTATTACACAAGTTACGAATGAACTTAAATAAAATTGACACAATCTTATTAAATTAAAGTGTTCATCTTTATTTACCAATCATGAACTTAAATGTATGGATAGAACATCATAGTCTAGAAGCCACCTAAGATTGCATGAAAAAATTAACAACTAAGCTATATAAAGAAGCGAACAGAAACTAAAGTCTAATCTAGGCAAAATTGTTTGTTCTCATTCTCACTTTGAATTCAAGAAACCTGTTAATTGTTTGCTACAAGGAGAGCAACTGTGGAAATCCGTTCATCAAATCATATCTTCCAAAAAAAAAACCTGATTCATGATAGAATTAATCAAAAAGCAGCAAAATAACATGAAAAATAGAAAGCAATTCAAATGGCTTGAAGTAAAGTTGAGCTCTATTTAGTCACTCAGATTATAAAAAAAATATGAAAGTCAAGTTGGAATGTTGGACAGCTAATACATATATAAAATCATCCCTAATAAAACCTTTGCGACATTAAAATAAAAATCAAGCACCCATTTTTCTTTTTTGGAATTATAATATGTACATAAAAAAATCAGCAATAATTCAGTTATAATCTGTACATAAAAAATCAGCAATAAAAGTCAAGCACCCGTTTAATCTGAATAAAAAACAACGACGAAACCTTTTGAACAGGAGCATCGACTGGGTCTTCTGCTATTTTTTTCTCGGACAACTCAGGTCAGGAAATGGTGGCGGAACGACGAGTTCGACCATCGACGGCAGATTTAGGTGGAAGATTAGGGATTGGTCTTCTCTTCTGCTTTAATTAGCTGGGTTGGGTAAGGGACCAAGGGCAATGGTTTTAAATTTTAATTAATAATACGGACAATAGGACAATTTGACATTGAATTGGCCAATTAGGCAGTGGGCTGGATCTTGCTTATTAGGTTAAGTTTTAGTTAATATTAATTGGGCCAGAATTTTGGGAGCAAAAAAATAAAAATAAAAAATTGCCCAATTAATTTTGAGAAATAATAATGGAAAATCCATTTGTCCAATTTTTTTTAAACGGGTAATCGGTTCGGTTCGGTTCGGTTCGGTGCACCATAGGTAAATATCATACCCACCCCTAAATGAGGAGGTTCATTAAAATCAAAATCATAACCGCCTCATTACACCATCGGCTCGATTTTTTTCGCTCCATTCTGTTCGGTTAACCACGGTTTTCGGTTTTCACAGTTCGAATTGCCATCCCTAATCTATTACGTTACAACCCAATTTTAATTAGTCAAAGTTAATGGTAGAATTGTCAAAGTCAAGGTCAATATGGACTTAATTGGACTAAATTATTTTTTTGGGGGTTTTTAATGCATTATAGTTGAGGTGGAGGACATACTTATATACCATTGGAAGTTGGAGGACCTGTTGTGCAAATCTCCATTTCTTAGCCAAATTTTGACCAAATTCTCTCATTCTCTCACCTCACTCAGACACAGACACAGCACAAATCGGGCAGAAGAGAAGAAAAGAGAAAAAGGGGAAGAAAAGGGAAGAAAGGAAAGGAAAAAGGAGAAATGAAGGAAAAAAGGAGAAAAGAAAGGGTAAGTCTTAATGTCTTCAATTTTGGGTTCGATTTATCCATTTATTTTTCATGAGACCGAATTTAATTATGTTGATTTCTAAGGTTTTATATGGTCTGAAAATTTCTAATGGAGGGAGAAGATTTTGATTTCTAGCTCAAGTTTCGTGTTTGGTTAGCTTCCCTTTTGGTTCAAGGTAAGTTTTACCAATTTTTGGCAAACCCTAGAATTTTAATTGGGTTCTTGCATAAAGATAAATGTGGAATTTCTTGTGTTGGTAAAATACTCACTTGAAGGAATGTATTGATGAAACAAAATGTAAAGGTTATGGTGGAAGTATGATTTCAAGTTTTCATTAGATGGAAGGTGGATACTTATTTTATGGTTGTGATGGAAGTAATTTTGATAAAGTGTATGTAGTGAAGGAACTAGGAAGTGTGATTAGTTCCATTTGATTAAATGGATTTAGTCAAGTATCGAGAAGATTAGTTTAATTATTATTGCATTAGATATTAAAGGTTTCGTGGTTTGATAGTGGTTAAATTGATTATTCATATCGTATTTCAGGTGGTGATGAACAAATTGGAAATGTTTATCAGCCAATCTAGCATATAGCTCGTACTCAGTGAGTGGAAAAACTTACTTTTAGAAATGAATAATTATTGAATTTATATCATATCAGAAACTTAATTATTTCCTATATTTGATTTGACAGCATGATTTCGAGAATTTAATGGATTTTATAGTTAATTCTTTTAAAGTTAAATCCAGTTGATTTAAATTATTTATCTAGCATTTTATATTCATAGTACGTGTTTCAACATATTAAAAGTTATTTTAAAACCACCAGAAAGTACCCATGTGATTTTACCCCCGTCTGCACTGGTGTGAATGTGTTTCCACAGTGTATGTTTTCCTATGGTTATTTTACCCGCTCTGCACTGACGTGAATATGTTTCCACAGTGTATGACCAGATTATCAGAGGTCTTTGGGACCCACTCTCGTACACACATAGGCTTTGGGCCGTGTACTAGGGTGATTAGCCTTTGGGGCAGCTCTGCGTACGTATGACCAGATTATCAGACTTGAATGGCTTTGCCTTGTACATTGAGATTACTCTGTACATGACTAAGGTTATTCATTGGGTACTTATTGGTGTGACTATTTAGCATATCATATTATGTTTATTCATTTGTAGATTCACAGATTTTTGAATATCAGATGACAGTTCCTTCAAATTATAGAATTCAACTTATTCAGATACAGAAATACGATTTTAACTTACAGAAATGACAACTTTATACAGATTTTTGTTGACACCAGATTAGCTATACTTGGCATGTTTTACAGTTAGTCACTCTGCACAACGAGTAAGAATTTGTGATTTTAGCATGTTTTAGTTCTAAACAGATGATCAGAATTTAGTACTTCTTAAAGATGTAAGAAATTAAATTAGGTTTTTCAGTAAATATGTATAAATGGAATAGTACATGTAAATGCAATCTATCCACTCACTGAGTTACAAGCTCACATCTTTTGTCATGTTTTCCTTATCAGGAGGCCGCTGAATTTGAGATATTTGGAAAGTCTGCTGCAGTCAGAGCCTGATTAACCACCATTTAGTTGCACGATTTTAATCATTTCATAGTATGTATTATATTTTGGGGACTCATGTTATTAAACATTTGGTCTAATATTTTGTTGAGGTGCATGTAGTCGAAGGATTGTAAAATTTGATGTAATGCATGCTTGTGGACACGATGTTTGGTAGTAGAAGTATTCAGTCTAGTTTAGTTTCATGTTGTTGCGTTGTGGTGGCATTGGTGGTTTCCAAAATATTTGGTGTAGGTGTTTTTATGAATATTTGTTGATTTTCAGGTTGGTTTTGTCAATAATTTAGGGGAAACCCTGTCAAAATTTCTATAAAAATATTATAGTACTTGATTAGTCAATTAGTCATAGAACAGTCTATGTGGCCTTGGTGGTGGGTCCAGCATCTAGCTGGAATTCATCATCGGCGCACGTCACGTCTGGGTCCACTAAGGTGACTCAAGGCGGGGTCATGTCATCATATTATGTTTTTCTCATCTTTCTTTCTTCAATTTTTCTCTTTGGGCTCAAGCCTCCCATTATAACTTGGTAAATTTTTATGGCTTAATGCTAAGTGATCATAATTGTTCTTCAAATGTCAATGCATGCTCCAGAATTGCGGTTTCAATTTTTCGTACTTTTGTTCTCCAAGCTTTGAAACAGTCTCTTTTTTTCTCTCTCTACTATTTTGCTCTAAGAAACTTTGATTTTCTCAGCCTTTTTCACTCAGTCAAGGTATCTAATGCAATGCTCCATACCAGCCTACCATTGGTTCTGAAACGTTCTAAATAATTTAAAGCTTTGATGCAATGATGGTTTTTATCTTCATTTCTCTTCTATTTGTAACAAGCTTTTGGTCTTCAATTATTTTTTGCTTTATTTCTTCAGCGAGGATTTCTGCCACCTCCAACGCCAAGTTCGCTATCTGGCCACAATTTGCTGCTTGTGTCGATTTCCTCACTATATTTTCCAGTAGGGAGCTAGTATCTCTTGCTAGAAATGACAAATACTGAGCTACACGCAAAGTATAGAAGGATGAAAGTATTTTCCTGTCTTAATTACCTGGTACGGTACCTGTTCTTCTCCCTTGCCTGATACCATAAGACACGAGTGTTTTTCTTTTATATGAATTCTATCCAAAATCTGTGTCTATCTTCTCGATAAAGTGAATTAGACAGAAAACTTGTCCGGAGGCTAAATACATTTCCGTTCTCAGAGTTATCTATGTTGTCATATTCTTGTATAATGTTCTCTTTCTTCACGATAGTATTGGTGTGCAACAGCTTTGGCTGTTATCCTAAATTTTTTTGTTCTGCTCTGGACTTCACTTTCTTTACATTCGGTCTATAACTGGACTAAATTGCAAGTCATTTAGAACTTTAGTGGATGGACAATTTCACATTACTTATGTTTGAGAGAAAAGAATATGAAAATGCCAGAATATTAACAATTCGTCAACTCCGTATATATAAATATACAAGGTCTAAATTATTTGCTAACAGAAGCTCAATCTGAGCAGAAAAACTAACAAAAATAAGTTGCAATTACTACGTCACTCTTTATAAGTGATCATATTGTTGCAGCAATAGTCTTCGATATCACACATAATTTTGAGAAAGGAGTCGAGGGATCATCATGAACATAAAATACATCAATGCCCTCGTTGACTGGACTTTCATATGAGTAGGTCATGGATTCAAATGCCCCAGCCTCAGGAAAAGGGAAATGGCAAGACCCAAAAAAAAAAAAAAAAAAAAAAAGATCACTAACTAATAACATCAACAGAATTTTTAGCAAACCAATCTTTTGCCAAGTCTCTGGATTTGAAGTGAGTTCAAAACTACTCCATGGAAGCCGATTATGTCTTTAGAATGGGCCCCCATTACTACCAAATGAACTTCCAAGACTTGGATGATAAGATTGATTGACAGAAAGTTTAATTGTGTGCCTCCTGGATGATTTGTGTATGTCAATACATTCTTCGAGATCTGCTTCACATGTCAAAAGGACCCACTCAGATTCGTCATCCAAATATTTTAGGTCAACCTTATTGACATCATCTATATTGAATCGCCTAAAAACTTCTTCTTGTAGATCTCCAAAACCCCAGTTTGGTTTCAGACTGAACCGGATCTTTTCTTCCCCAAAACTGGCTTTTACTCTAAAATTACTCGCATCACGCAACACCTGGCTTCTACTCTTTGGCAGGGGAGGTGGAGCCTCAATAGATGCACGCTCACTGATTATCTTATGGCTTTGGGATCTAACCAGAAGCTTTGTCTCATCTTGGCCCAAGTCGAGCAATTCTGCATCACTCCGTGCTCTCTTTAGCATCCCTCCAGTCTGTTCCGCTAATAAAGCATTTCCACTGCTGGAGACATTGACAGGGAATGATGATTGCTTCACTCCTGTAGAACAGCAGAAACTTGAACTGGAGCTATGACTACCAGAAGAAGAATGTGATTTTGAAGCAGTGTTTCCCGGGCTTGGTAGGCTGCCTTCAGGTTGTCTGTTCAACTGTTCTAAATTATCACTGCTTCCTGGTAAATTTGGGGGTACAAGTTCTGGGAAGTTGTTGTAGAAAGAACTAAGCTGAATAGAACCCTCGGCACCCTGAACTGAATCTATCACAAGTTGAAGTTTCCTCAATGAGTGACCAACTTTTTTGATCTTTCGAGAGGGCCACCTTGTGATTCCATGCTGTCTACATATTCTTTTCAAGGTTGTGGGACACACTGCAAGCGGAAAAAAAATGGTCATTTACACATGGAGATGCCTCTGCAATAAATCACGTAAGATTAACATCTCATACCAGAGAATCATGCTAAATTTTCAACGAAAATAGCCCTATAATTCTACAAGTTCTCATCAAAATTCACATAATACTCTTAGACAGCCAATATGAGAGTGGATGCAAAGGGTTTTCTATCAGCTAATATCCTACTCATAATGCATCTGAAAGCTCAGAATGGAGGGATAAAAGCAAAGTTTGCCAGCACAACTAAGGTTCTAACTTATCCATCATTTATCTTGATATGCAGGGAAGCTTATCAAAGAAATGAAAGAAAGAAGAAAATCTCTCGTCTTTGGTGAAAATGTAGGTTAGTAATCATATTTGAAAGTGAAAATATAGTAGTAGGCCCAAAACTTTTGTGCAGAAAGTGAAAGGTAAAGTCCTACTGAACTCAGAGAATCAGGGATCAGTAACAGTTTGAAGTTTTCTTGGAATTTATTTAAGATTAGATACACTCTTTGTATTGAACAAGGGAGAGAGTCGATGACACGTCAAATTGAATCATTAATTAATATAGAAATTCATTTTATTTACTTGTGATGGTGTTGTCATACCCCCAATATTCTTAGCAGCATCTTTTAGACTCCCAGCAAAGTATTGCCGAAGTACTTGCAAGCTAATAGTCTTCTCGGTCTTGGTCCGCATCTTTTCACTTGTTCTTTTAGAACCTGAGGACACATGCTCACTAACAAAAGTGAAGTCTCCAGTACCGTCGCCAGTTCCTTTGGATACAGAATCTTGCTGGATGTTATTCTCTGAGGATACCGGCACAAAATTTAACTCCATTCCAGAGTTATCCCATTGTGTTGTCACCCGGAACTCTTCTGCTGGCTCCTTCTCGTGAGATTCTAAAGAAACAGAATTTGGAAATGAAGTTTCTATGGCCAACTCCTGATCCATAACAACTCGTAAACTCTGGCAAGTTTGTTTTATGACAGAGGACATTGAGTTGAGCATCTCTCTCTGGTCTTCAGAATCTTTGAAATCTGGTGGCAAGAAAAACTCCAAAACAAAATCAGCTGTTCCGGTGTGTGTACTCCTGAGGCGTATTGCCACAGCAGCACACAAGTCAAACATCCTAGCATGATGCGAGAGAGGATATTCCGTCTTGCAGAAAACAGTTATGTCCTCAGCAAAACATGGTTGATTTGTCATGAATGCTTTCCCAACAATGCCTTCGCCTTTAAGTAAGTGATGCTCTGAGCATGCCTCATGAAAGCCAACAACTTGTGGATCAGCCACATAGCAAGAAGAGTCAATTGTGGAAACACAATGAATGTAGTTCTCATCAGAGTGCCGGCACCCGCCTTTACCCTGTTGAATACATGGCGCCCAAGCCTGTGCCAGAGGCAATTTATGTGTGGTGCAGACACATTTCAAGACTTCTTTAATCTCTGTCAAAGCAGCTCGGTAAGGCTCATTGCAATCCTGACACAAAATCACAACTGCAGTATTAGGAACTACTGTATAGCTGTAGATGATATAATACTCTGTAAATAGATTTTAACTACCCCTGCTTTCAGTGAACACGGGATTTCAGAACTCTTTAGATCTACAGCCTGCATGAGAAATTTTAGTTAGATACAGAAAAATTATGTCTTTGAATTTAGTACATGATAATATGCTGAACACGAAAGAGAACACGTTAGTACATAAGAGCGGGGATGTACCACCTTATCTCCATAAATACAAAAGGAGGAAAAGAAGCACAAGATTTTTTTTTTTTTTTGGCGGAGGCAAATTTATTTATTTAATTTTTTTCCTACAGCATACCACTCTCAAGTTAGCCATACACAATTTTTTAGTAGATGTCTGTGATACATGTACAATTCGCACCCGTTTGGCCCCCGTTATTAAGAGGAATAGTAGTTCTTTGGAGAATGTATAGTTAGAAAAGAAGGAAAAGTTTTTGGAATTACGTATAATATTATTTTATTGGAGAATGATTGATAAGAGAGAAAAAAATGAATTATAATTTAATGGGGAATATTTATTGTATTGAACCACTTCATTAAAAATCTTTAATCAGTAGAAAGGAACAAATTTATATCTTGAACTTCTGTATCAGCATGACCCATAGGCAGAATACATGCTCCTGGAAGTTTTAACTTATGGTGCAATACATATTGGATTGACTCTCAAACAAATTATGCATAGATATTGTGAAGGACCATTGTTCTTCAACCAAGTTTAGTGGGAGTTTTAACTTCTTCATGATTGAACAGAAAATGAAACTGAAAACTAAGTTAGAACAAAGAAGAAGACCGGACCTCAAGAGCTTTGCAGACGTTTTCAAGTTCAGGGACTTTCTGACTTGTTGTCAGAATCTCGACGACTCCCAAGCAATTGCCACTGCCTCTTTCGAAAACAGGAAGTGCAAGTGATCCGCTAACATTGTATTGCTGTGCATGATCAATGCGCGGATATTCCTCTCGTTTGAAAAAGCGAACATCTGGAGTCCATTCGGGCAACTTATTCAAGAAGACACGACCGGGCAATCCGACGAGATCCTTCGAGTCCTCCTCTGCTGCAAATTGATAATTTCGGGAAACATCTCTGTATTCTGCAAGGCTCTTGCTGTTTGAATTCAACGAAAATGGTTGATTGTGAGTTGTGAGGACACGTCTGCCTCCTCTTTTTATGGGCACCCAAATCTGAATAAGGACGTCTTTATCTCTTGTGGAGTCGTTCAGGTGCTCAATAGCCTGCACCAATCTCTTCTTGGGTGAGATAGTACGGGTTGGATTTGTACTTGGTCCAACCCATAACCTTCTGTTTTCTTCGGTGCCTTCAACCCTAGATTTGGTTACGGGTGTTGAAGGAAAAGTGCCTTGCTGGTCTTGCACTTGACTTCCAGGAAATTCATCCATTTGGGAAGAGTTAAAAGTTGGATTATCAATGAAATTTGGTCTTTCAATTTCTTTTAAGAAACTTTCCTGATGTGGGGTTGAGTTCAAATTGCCTAAGTTAGTATCTGAAGTAGTATAGTAGTATGGAGTAGAAGTTAAATTGGGTGAAGTAGATGTTGCAGGCTGCCAAAAGTTGGATCCATAAGTAGTCTCTAACCAAAAACCGTCATATAAGAGTTCATCCATGAGATTGAAATCAATACTGTTGTTGGATGCACCATCTTCCATGATGAGTACTTGTCAAGCTTCCATTCCATAAAGCCTAGAATAAATTGAGACAAGAAAATCATGATCCAAAACACAGAAGCAGCATAAATATGAAAAACAAGAAGAGGAACTTCCAGGAAGGATTCCTTTCCGTTGTCTTCCAAAACCCATTCAGCCCGGGAGGTAGTACAAACATCGTCTATTAAAAATTCTTTGCAACTGCAATCACAAATGCATTTCAGAGGGTAGAAACCAAACATGCCTTCGTCAACCACAAGCTCAATAGCAGCCAATATTATTATTTCACATCAAAAAAAGGAAGGAAGGAAATAAGCAACTGGGATGATGCTGGAAGAGATTTGAAAGATATCGAAAAAATATTTCAGGATTCTGAGGGTAAACCCAACACAAAATCAAATAAAAGTATCCAATAATTCTTTCAGCAACAGTATAAGAAATAAAAAAGTTTACAAAAAGAGCATAGCAAAGCCACTCACTTTGAGTATATTCTTTGGGAATCCTCCGAGTGATTGATAGATATGACGATTACTGTTGATTGGTCTTTCAGTCTGAGAATCTCATCCACAATAAAAGATGCTTTTCTTTGTTTCTTGGCTGTTGTTTTTCAGAAAATAATGGGTGGGTGTGGAATGACTCAAAGATTGATTTATATTGAGAAAAGTGGCAAAGTTGAAGCAGCTCTTATTATGCAAACGCTGCTGCTGCTGCTCGTCATGATGGGACCCACGAAAAGGACACGGTTAACAAAACTGTGAGAGAATCAAATTTGAAAATGAAAATGAAAATGGATTTGAACTTGATCAGCAGCAAAACTTCCATGTCATGAATTCTGGATTCATGTTACTTTGATTTTATGCTTATTAACGTATTTAGTCCTTATGCGATTAAAATCAATTTTTCAAAAGATTTTAATAAAAATTAATAAAATTTGTTATTGGAAAGTTGTGAATCCTATGAAATGTGTGGTTAAAAATAATTGTTGATTTTAATTTATATTAAAACTCGAATTTTAATTTCTACCAAAAACTTACTATGTTTGTATAAATTAATATATTAAAACTATTCCTCTTAGCATCTTCCATCTTCAGGAATTTGGGTTATTTGGCCTCAAGATTCCCACACAATATAAGAGGTAACACTCACGGTCCAAAATATTTTAATTTTTTGCAACTTTTACCCTAATATTTCATTTATGGACCCTGGATCCCAAACCTTTCAATTGTGTGTGATTGGAAGATAAATTGATGATTTCAATCCAAATTCTCATCAGTTGACCCAAAAATTATTTTGACCACATTTAAAGCAATTTTAAAAGGACAAAATGTTAACTTAACATTTCCTGCATAAAATAAATAAATAAATTAAATCGAAAATCGAAAAATAAAAAGAAAAGAAATAAAAATCTGGAGTCTTCTTCCCTACTGCTCCATGCTATCTTCTTCACCAATTAGCAACGATGATGGGCAATGTATTAGGGCTTGCTCTACCTCGACGACGATTTCTTCTTCCCATTTTTGCTCATGAAAAAAAAAAACAGAAACAATGGGTGATTTTGTCATTAAAGTGGTCTAAGGAGAGCAAAGTTCAGTCACATTGACAATCAAGATTTGGTTTAGGCGATTCGGGTGACTCTATATGTGAACTGAATGACACACAAACTAATGCCACAGCACGCTTCTGAAGCTTCTAGACTTCATCAAAGACAGAATCTTGCATTCTTCACTCACCTATCCCTATTCGACCTCACATTACCCTAAGAGTACCTATGTCCTAAAAAAGTCCTCTAGCCGTGATGGCCGTAGGTTTGGTCCCTAGCACCCTCTCATTCTCATGCACTATCGATCGGTTAGACCACCACAAATGGAGTCGTCAACCTTGGGCAACTCCACCCATACTTTGGGGGCTCGAGCTAAGGTTCACTGTTGCTAATTTTCTGCTTCAAGAATCGTGTTTATTGCTCACACGTCCCGAGATAGTCATTCGAACCTCAATTGATCAGTCCCATAATGTTATAACACAATCTATAATATTGTAAACTCAAATTAATCCTTCTTTGACCGTCTCATCCAAATGGTTTAGTTGACGCTCTATTGCCTCGAATTTCGTCATTTTCCCTTGACTCGTACGTGAATTGAGGAGTTGAATTAGGCCCCTATGATGGGACTTACCACATGGGTTCAATTCACTTGCCATCATCCAGTGTAGGAATTTACAGTCTCAAAGTATACCAAACAGCAACAGAAAATTAAAGAACACGATGATTTTTCGCCCGAATGCCCGAATGTTCACCAAAAATGGCTACTCACCCGTTGAGCATTCACCTCAGTGAATAACGCTCCAATCCACTAGTAAAGAACCAAGTTCATCAAGTTACAATCATCATAGATCCAAAAATATCGTACGACAAGGCCCTCAGACTCTCACTCTCTTAAATCTCTCCAGATTACACCAAGTAACCAATAATACTTCTGTTCACCAAGAATCAAAAGAACCAACAGACAGAAACTCGTAATCTATACTAGATATCACCAACATCACCTAGCCTAAAGAATTACAGAGTCGAAAACCAAAGGTTTTCTTTAGAGAGAAGAACACACTCGAAGAAGGAGAGTAAACCCTAGAATAGAGAGAGTGAATCGTCGATCAATAATGGAACCATCTAGAGAGTTATAGATTTGGATAGCATCCAATGGTCATGCCTTCACCACGTGTTATCATCTCAGCCATTTCCCAACATAAAGAAAAGCGTGTTTTAACAAATGCGAAAATCATCAGTGATGGGCTACCCAGTTGCAACTTATCCATATTGGGCTAGATCATGGTTTGGGCTTCAGCAGATGTTAAGCATATATCAAAAATCCAGTAACCCTATCACATACCTTGAGACCATCAATAGAAATCAGGAAATTAATATTGGGAATCATACCTTCTAGGGAATTGCACAATTTGATCGGACAACAATTGGAGTTATTTCACACCTAGAAATCTAGTTACCAATCCATTGTACCCACAATGTTCAGCTCTACATGTGTGTGACAAATGCAACGCGTGAGCTTGTGGTACCTAGGCACGTGTACCTTACATGTCGATGGTTGTCCTTTCTAGGGCCAACTTTTGCTCTAGACCTTTTCGACCACTCATTCTGCCTCAGAGGCCCAGTCTACATTTAATCAAGACTAAAAAAACATATTTTGCTACAATGTCTAATCAACAAAGTTTTTCTTAGATTGAACACGGTTTAAGGAAGTCATTCATTTTTTAACTTCAGGTACTGATTGATTCTATTTATTAGATGTCGTGGCTAAAAAGCCTTTTATTAACCTCGGAGAGTCGAGCATTCCTTTATAAACGATAAGGAGGCTATGTTGACCGAGTCATTCAAGTTTACATTTTGTTGGCAAATTCTGTACGTGAGAACTTTCAGAAATTTAAATTTTCTGGTGACTTTAAGTTGGAGATTATTGGTAACAAGCACATATTGATTCACTTGACACATGAAGATGATTAAAGTAGGTCGTTTCTTAAACTTTCATGGTACGTTCATGGTTGTCCAATGCATGTGCTAAAATGAAGTTATAACTTTCACCCCAAGTATGAGATCTCGATTACTCATTTTTGTATTTTTTTTTTTTCCTTTACTACCGTGCACTTGCGTGCAAGAATTTTTCATTTTCTTTATTTAAGACTGTTAAGATAACATTGAGGATTGATGAGACCACTTCGAATCTATGTAGACCTAGTGAGGTCTAGTTTGTATGGAGTTAAATCTAAAGGACAAGCTCTCTAACAGGGTATGAATCGAGGGCATTGAGTAATGTAATTTTTAGCGGGTTGTGATATATGAAAAATAGCTTATTTTTTGCTCGAAGTACAAGTACATAGAGTGCAGGGTTGGGGTACCTTTTGCTCTCCCTATTGTTGTTGATACTTTAGCAATGGCTACATTAGCTAGGCTAGTAAATGTGAGGTAAGGAGGTAATTGTCTAACATCCTAAGCAGTGAGTTTCGATTACAGGAATTAGTCTCGGACAGCATATGGATAGTTCATCAGTGACAACTACTGTAGCACGTGTTGGGATTTCTACCAAGCTTATGGTTCTAGTGTTACTCCTACATTAGCTCCTATCTTAGTACATCCTCAAATACTAGCTGTCACTTAGTCCTTAGCTCTTAAGGCCTCTTCATTTATTGTCGAACTGGATCCTTTCCTTCAGTTTTGATGGTTTCGTAGGTTCAGTCACTGACTCCTATTGAGGTGTTACTTAAAGTTGACATTCCTACCTTTACTCAAAATTCAGATTCGGCTCATAGTCCACACATTCAATTGTCATGATTAATTCTTTATCAAAATATGGAGAGGCATTTATATAGTATGATTAATTCTTTGTCTGCATCCTTCAGTTGACATCTAATTGTGGAGCACCTAAATCGGCCTTCTTCTAATTACTCGCCTTGTTACTTCAATTGTTGGATCGTTTACTACTCTATGCTAGATGTATAAAGCCGCTCTTTTGATCTTATTCCAATACAAGTATGCGTAATTCTGTTATATGGAAACTAGATTCTAAAGTCACACTTGAAATTAAATTGATTTAATGGTTCATTCTTCTCTTCTTGAATTAATTTTTAGATTGGTTTAGTATTTATTATATTTGTCATAGAATTAGTTATGCTCTCTCTATGGATTGATTGAAATAATTACATAGGTTTTAATCTCAATTGTTTAAGTTTATTGATGTGATTCTCTACTGCTTTATGCTTTAGTATATAGTTGATTTTGAATCTGATTTCGATAAACCAAGTGTGAATTTTGCAATAGGAAGATTGAACATTAGGATCACGTTAGAATTAAACTGAGTTTAAATGATATATCCTCATATTAGAGTGTCGGGATGAAAGTCTCTAATTGTGTTATAAAACTAGAATAATTGATGTGATTGATCCGATCCGATTGAGAGAATTCCGACGCTTCACTACCTCAAATTATTGATTCTAATTTCACTGTTCAAATATTGAATTTCACTACACATTGAAGAGAATAATTCATCTCTTTTGATCCTTTGAGCATTTTTTTATCTCCCTGTGGATACGACACCTCAAAAATGCACTACAACTACCACATTATTATTTGGGCGTAATCAGGTATCATCTAAGATTACTCTAGACGATGCATTCGTCCATTCTTCTCATCCTATGGTATTTGTCCTATACTAGAAGATGAGCTGCTGATTATTGATGGGATCCTTGTTGTGCATTGATTTAGTTTCCCGAATTTATAGATAGAGGAGAATTTTTCTTCTATGATTCACTACTTCACAGTTGAAGAAGGTCTGTGGTCTATCTAGGCTACCCTCAATAGATTAGGCACCTAGTGGCCTTGGGCGTTTTTTTTTTCTTTTTTTTTATGTGGGTAGGAGATAGTACCTCCTCATTTAAGTTTTTATTCCTTTAACGGGAGGTTAGGCATATGCCTTTCCACTGTATTCAATTATTTTATTTGATGGTAGGGAAATCACAATCCCCTCAATCTTGTCTTGGTAGGCAGGGGCGGACCCAGCACCTGGCCAGCCCCCGCGGCCGCCCGTGCTGGGTCCGTCGGAATCTTCAGAGACCGCCGGGCAAGTGGTGGGAGCCGGCCAGCTGGGAAGAAGGAAGAAGGAGAGGGCGCTGCTGCTGGGACTTGGGAGCTTGGGCTGTCTTCAAAGATTTTGGCCTTTTGGGCCTCAATTTTTTTCAAAAAAGGCCCAATTTTGTAGCCCAAATGCCAATCCAATCCAATATCAAAGCATAAGCAGTCAAGACACCCATTTTTCACTTCTTTGGGCGAGGAGACGAGAGGGGGCGAATCGGGCGATGGCGAAATTCATTTTGGGGATTTGGGGGAAATTATTCCGTGAGACCGTGAGTGGAGGCACTGGTGAGTTGAGTCTGTGACCGTGAGTAGTGGAACCTGGAGGCGCTACCGTGCTGGTGAGTGGAGTGTGGTATGTGGAGCGGTGACGGGCGGAGCCTGTGGTAAGTGAGTCCGTTAGTTGCAGGTCCGGCTGGCGGCATGGCTGTGGCGGTATGGGCTGTGGACGGTGGACCTGTGGCTGTGGAGGGTTAGTCTGGACTCTAGCGCTGCGCTGGAGTTGGAACTTGGACGGGCAAGGGCTGAGTGAGCTGCTGAGTTTTTGGGCTAGGTCGCGGCTAGAGCCTGGAGGTATCACTTATCGGGTATGTCTTGGGTGTAGCCCCTGGACTGCATATATTTATGTTTTTATATTTTTTGTTAATTTGTGAATTATGGTAAATGATTAAATGAGAATTTATGGATGGGTGCAGCCCCTGGACTGCGTATATTCATGTTTTTGTATTTTTTGTTAATTTGTGAATTGTGATACATGAGTAAATGAGAATTTATGAATGGGTGCAGCCCCTGGACTGCGTATATTTATGTTTTTTGTATTTTTTTGTTAATTTGTGAATTGTGATGCATGAGTAAATGAGAATTTATGGATGGGTGCAGCTCCTGGACTGTGTATATTTATGTTTTTGTATTTTTTGACTTATAATTTTGAATTGTGTTTGTGTATTGTGAATTTGTAATTTGAGAATTTAGAGTTTTAGGAAATTAGGATTTAGGGATAAGTGTAGACAATTAATGAACGACCTCACTCTTACGATCGTTGATTGTCGACGTTGACCGATCGGCGTTGACCGGTCAATTTTCGCCCGGGCTGGGCTGGTGGGCTGGGTCCGCCACTGTTGGTAGGCCTAAAAAGTACACCAGGACTACAATGGTCTTTATTTAAAAACAACGAATTGAATTACGTACATTAGTCCTCCTTGACATTTAACGGGTGTCACTTCAAATTGGATGTTAATTTCACTACCCGTGTGACCATTTGTATAATGTTAAATAAACTTCATCGACCATTTAGTCAAGAGAGTTGAGATTTGTTGTCTTGAACCTATTTTCCCTATAGATGTAGCAAATGTGTAGACATTAACACATTTTTTTAACACATCGACACATTACATGGGGTAGTGCAGTAGATAGTTCGTGGAGGAGTTTGAATCCCATTTGTTTGGGGACTTAATATGTTAATATTATTATTCATAAGATCATGTTTATTTTGTGTGATTAATAATAATGGTATATGCGGCAACAAGTGCGCTTGTCTTCTTTAATTATCTGAGGTCCAAGGGCGGATTTAGCATGGGGCAGGGGAAGTCAGCTTCCCCTACACTAAATTTAGAATTTCAAATTTTGCCCAATAATTTATCAAATTAAAAAAATAAAAAAATAAAAAACCCTTGCAATTTTCAATTGTCCCCACGATTATTTTTTATTTTATTTTGTAGTCTTGACCCCTCCCTTCTATTATCTTTTCACAATAATAAAAGTTGGCTTCAAATTAACGTTAATTACGTCAAAGATTCCCACTAATTCTCCAGAACCTGCATGGCATCAGAATCCCCCCCCCCCCTCCCCTTTTGTGCAAGTATCCAAATACACGTAAATGCAAGTATCCAAGAATCTTATTTTTTGCAAGTATCCCCTCACCCTTTTATAGTTTAGTTATTATTTTCGTATGATATGAGAATTTACGACAAATTAACATTTTTAATTTTCCCATTATCTCAATCAGGGATGTAGTCGTAGATGGGGCCATCGTGGACTTTACCCAATAAGTGTTTTGTGTTAAAAAATTAATTTTTATGATTTTTTTTCCTTTTACGTAGTAGCCCAATGCAAATATATATATATATATATATTAGGTGCAAGCAACGTGCAATGCACGTTTGCTTAGTTTATATTTAATAGTTTTGTTTAAGAATTAATTTGTTATTAATAAAGATGTAATTTTTTTGGTTAATTAAATAATTAATGATGTAATGTTTATGTAATTGATAAATAATTAAATAAAGTGTTTCTTTCTGTCATCTCCAACCCAAAATCACAAATAGAAAACTCAAAATATGTTAAGGGATAAGAAGATGAGTTTACTTAGGCTCCATTTGATTCTCATTAATGCAGAATGAGAATGAAAAATATAGTCGTTATTGGACCCCACACAAGAGATAGAAATTCAAAATTGATAGATTGATGTGATGGATAACGGTCATATTTTTCATTTTTATGGGTTTTTAATGAGAAACAAATGGAGGCTTAAACTTTTTGCATGACTTAAGTCTTTACTCTTTCTTAAGTAATAATGCAATTCATTTTATCATTAAAGTATGATATGTATTACGATAATATATGTATATCATGTGTTAGACTTAGTATTGGTAAGTGACGGGTAAATTTTCGAGGACGAAAATATTTTAAGGGGGTGAGAATGTAATACCCCGAAAATTTTCATAAAATATAATTCAATTTTTATATACTATATTTTAATATTTTGAAAGTTAGGGACTAAATGATACATTTATCAAATTATATTTTATTTGTATCAAATATTTAGATATTGATGGAGTTATCGTAAATATATGAATATTGGTCTCGTTGGATAAATCGTAATTAGATACATAAATCAGATTCGAGAAAAAGTCGATTCGAATAAGTTAGCTCCAAGATATTTTAGTTTGAAGAAATTATCAAAAGCTAATTTATTTTTATTATTATTTAATTATAATTTTGAAAGTAAGGGGTGGTGAAAAAAAGATTTTTCGTTAAATCAAGAAATTCCGTAGTTTTTCCGTTAAATCAAGAAATTCTGTTACTTTTTCCGTTAAACCAACAAATTCCGTTTAATAGCCACTTTATATATATACTAGTGTAAGCACGTGCAATGCACGTTTGCTTAGTTTATATTTAATAGTTTTATTTAAGAATTAATTTGTTATTAATAAAGATGTAATTTTTTTGGTTAATTAAATAATTAATGATGTAATGTTTATGTAATTGATAAATAATTAAATAAAGTGCTTCTCTCTGTCATTTCCAACCCAAAATCATAAACAGAAAACTCAAGGTATGTTAAGGGGTAAGAATATGAGTTTATTTAGACTCCATTTGATTCTCATTAATGTAGAATGAGAATAAAAAATATAGCCGTTATTGGACCCCACGCAAGAGATAGAAATTCAAAATTGATAGATTGATGTGATGGATAACGGTCATATTTTTCATTTTTATGGGTTTTTTAATGAGAAACAAACGGATGCTTAAACTTTTTGCATGACTTAAGTCTTTACTCTTTTTTAAGCAATAATGTAATTCATTTTATCGCTAAAGTATGATATGTATTACGATAATATATATATATCATGTGTTAGACTTGGTATTGGTAAGTGACGGGTAAATTTTCGAGGACGCAAATATTTTAAGGGGGTGAGAATGTTATACCCTGAAAATTTTCGTAAAATATAATTCAATTTTTATATACTATATTTTAATATTTTGAAAGTTAGGGACTAAATGATACATTTATCAAATTATATTTTATTTGTATCAAATATTTAGATATTGATGGAGTTATCGTAAATATATGAATATTGGTCTCGTTGGATAAATCGTAATTAGATACATAAATCAGATTCGAGAAAAAGTCGATTCGGATAAGTTATTTCCAAGATATTTTAGTTTAAAGGAATTATCAAAATCTAATTTATTATTATTATTATTTAATTATAATTTTAAAAGTAGGGGTGGTGAAAAAAGATTTTCCGTTAAAAACAAGAAATTCCGTTAGTTTTTCCGTTAAATCAAGAAATTCCGTTAGTTTTTCCGTTAAACCAACATATTCCGTTTAATAGCCACTTTAATACTCACTTTATATATATATATATATATATATATATATATATATTCTTCCGTGATTCCGTCCCTGATTCTAACAATAACATTATAGTTTTATGTAAAGGTCGTGTTGTGATGTAATAATAAATGATAATGGGACGCCTCTTCAAATCCTTGGGGGACATTCCATTCACTTTTAGATTCGGATCGCCGCATCCCCTCTCAAAGTTGAGATTTAATTGTCATACCATCCTTTGGAGAAATAAATAAAATTAAAATGTGGATTCTATTTCTGTTCTGCCCAAAAGCAGCAGGACCCCCACTTGTTGCTTATGGGGATGCACCTAATCTTAATTAATTACAAACTTAATTATTATTATTATTATTTTATTGGTGGGGTTAAGTTAATCAACATTGCATTTAACATTCACATTATTTTCAAAATTTATTTTTTCTAAACTCATTTTCAATCACGCATTCTTCAATAAAATAATATTACACGTAAATTTTTCCTTATTTTTTCCACGTATTTTCAATCACATCACATCATAAAATGCATTTTTTTCTTAAAAAAAATGTACATCAAATACACCCCCCCCCCCCCCCCCCCTAACAGATATATATAGTATGTATGTGTAATGATGATGGAAAGTCCGCATCACTTATTTGTGATTGATAATTGAGAATGTGAAATATATGCTAAAGAATTGCCAAACTTGTGAAAGTTCAAACTGTGTTTAAATATATTTAGTTAATTTCAATAATGATAACAGAAATCCAAGCAAGTATTCAAACTGGCCACTAAAATATTTTTGTGATTAATCTAGTCACTAAAATTAAAAATATATTTTATACTTGTTACACTTATTAAAGATGTATCTAACGTTATAGCCGATAAAACCTTCACATCGACTAACAATCAATCATAAAGCGAATAATACCTTCCAACAAGTCCACTATTTTAGCTCAGCTTGCAACATTCTATTTTTAATTATAAACATTAAGATTAAGGTCAGAGTTTAAAAGAGCAATTAGAAATTTTATGTAATTTCACACTATGAACACAATAATCGTTTAATGGGCTGATTTTAAAATCTTGAGTGGATACAGCTAATAGAGTGACCAATTTAAAATTTCACTCGAACTTTATTGACCATTTATGTAATTAACAATTAATATATTTGTGTGTCCCTTTTTTTCACGGGCTTATGTCAGACTAATGCTGTTTAAAAAAGTGGAATATTAATAAAATAACAAAAGCTGTCTGCATTTGTCTATAAAATATCGATTTGCATTATGTTACGTGCATTGCACACAAGCTTAAGGGATGGGGAAACCATAATTAATTAAATTTAATATTTTATATTCATTTGTTTATTGTTAGGCTGAATGGTCGACTTGTCTCTCAGCCAATGGTATCTACTTCCACATCAGTATCTCGTCGGATTCCACAAATGTCCAACCTAATTATTTTATTACATGAATTATCTCCAACCTATGTACTCCTGATATCAAACGTCATCTTTTTTAATGGTGCGAGAGGTTTGAATTCTCAACTTATTTAGCTTATAAGTTGTGTGATTCACAACTACACACATTTTGATCCACACAATTTGTAACCTCGAACATACAAGAAAGCTGCTTACCCAAATCTCACCTGGCCGCCTTGAAGTTGATCACTTTTAAAAGATTTCTATGTCATCTAGAGATATTATGAGTACCTTAACTATTAATTGAATGATTTGTTGGAAATTGGTTTTGAAATATTGAAATTTGGTTAAGCGATAAAACCAAAACTTGAAAAGAAACTTTCATGTCAACTTTGGTCAAATATTCGAACTTGATCCGATGGTTAAATTACAAAAGTAAATAGACCAACTTGTTCTACTCATCGAGTAGATCGTCGTGATATATTTAGAATCTCAAAACCAATCCCGAATGAATGAGAAATTGAGGTCCAAAATTGGGAAGAAAAATAGAGGAAGTTGTCTGTAAATTTGACTAAAATTGTTGCTAGCTTATCATTGGACTGACACTCGAGCGACGGGCTAGCGATAAGCTAGCGAATAAAGTCTTTGCTTTTATCGTTCGAGCGAGTTGATGGCGACAAGCTAGCGACAAGTGAATGGTGCGACATTTAGTAAGAGTTGTTGAGATTGGGGCGCGACATTTCATTCACAACCCCTTATCCTCTATATATAGGACTCTAGGGATGTCACAATCTTCACATAAATGATATGCAATCATATAGCATTCATTTCTCTCTTCTTTCTTGACCAAATTCGTGCATTCTTATTGCATAAATTGTAGTTTTCTTCACTTGCATACCAGAGTTCGTAAACCAAGTTCTGGTTCGCTGTTTCTTATGTGTTTTAGTGCTACTCACATAAGAAGATAGTCATTGTATCTTGGGAGCTGATTGCCATGAACCATAGACACCGTTGCGGGGCAAATTCGACTTAAGAACAAAGTGTTCAAGACTTGCCTCGACTTTGATATTGTTGCTACTATACTACACACTGTGGATTTAATTAGAATCTATTTCCTACCATCACTCTGCCGAAATTTCTACAGAATCTTAAAGGTATTTCCCGACATTGTTTGTCACTCCATACACGAAATATTTTTCCAAAAATCTGCAAAATTAAAAAACAACATTCTATCTCCTTTCTTTTTGTCTTCTATCTCCATCTTTTATCTTCTCAATCTATCCTTGCTTTTGACATTCTCTCTATCGGAGGCGTAGTGACACACTTGTACTGTCACCGCGTAAAGTGGCATGTACCGTTGCTGCTTGCCCTTACTTTTACTGGAACCGACCGCGGAAAAAATGATAGTCATATTTTCCGAACATCAATTGAGGGCTGTTTTGGTTGATGTTTGTCCATGGTTGAGGTTTTCTATGTGTGGATTAACCACATGTAGTGGTGCGCAATCATAGGCATCACTACGGAGGTGAAAATTTGCATCGTTTGATTCTTGGTGATTGATTTTTGTTAGAATGCTATTTTGGTTTATGTTTGTTCATGATTGAGGTCGTCTAGGTGTGGAATAACCACCTATAGTGGTGTGAGATCATGGGCACCACCATGGAGGCCAAGTTTTACACAAATTTCGTTCGGTTCTTGGTAGCTGATTTTGGCCAGAATCTCTTGCAATTTTCGATCAATTGTTGCTTTGGTGGTTTGCTTGGTTGTTTTGGTCGTTGGTGATTTACTTTGGTCATTTGTGGTTTGTTTGCAATTTGCAAATGGTGGTTGTGGTGAAGCGATGGTGGTGGTTGTGGTGGAGTTTTGGTGGTGGTAGAGGTGGTGGTTGGTGATTTTCTAATTTGATGCACTGCAATAGTGTTGACGGTGACGATGGTGGTGGTGCGAGTGGTGGTGATGGTGCTAGATTTGAGTTGAATTGGGGTTGTATAAAGAGGGTTTGTGACCAAGGTCAAATGTTGTGCGTAAGTCACAAATAAATGTCCACATGTCGCATATCAAATAAGGTTGGATTGGATTAGATTGTGGTTGTATAAATAGGGTTTGTGATCAATTATTTAGGTCACTGGTGTCGATGGTAGTGATAAACAAAACTGATCACAGATCATGTTTGCAAGTTACAGGTTTCCATAGGTCACATATCAAATAGAACTTGTTACATATTTTTGTGCATTGATAATAGGTCAGAAATTCAAGTTCACGGGTCACAGTTTATATTTTACAGATCATTGCATAGGTAAAATCAGTGTCCACACAAATCCAATAAAATTGGTCATATGTCATTAGATCAATATCACATGTAAAAGTTACATGCCATAGTTTACATGTCACAAATTCAAGAGAATTGGTCACATGCCATTGATTTTTCCGACCTCAATTTTTCGAATTGGTCACATTCAATTAACCAGATTTCAACAATGATAACTGAATTTATTTGCTTCGGTGAGTATTCTCTAGATTACACCAAGGGTTGTTTTTCAATTTTCAATTTTAAAAAATATATTTAAATTACACCAGCGCTACTCAATCACAGCTGAAGAAGATGATTAATCATCGGTGCTCAGTCGATGTTCTCCAACATCGGCTATATTTATTCCTCTTTTGCTGCTCAGCGATGATCAGTTTGCATCTAAAGTAGATTTTTAGTCGCCAACGATCTCTATGGATTTTATCTTTTCTTCGGTTAAGTTATTTGGATATCGGTGACTGTGAGAGTGAATGCCTACGGGTGAATGCCGTGACAGTAAAAGAGGATAACAACGATTGGATGGCGATGACGATGGATTGGACTGGAGAGAGATTGAAATTATTTTTTATTTAATTAATAAAATTTAATTATCACTTGAGTTTTGAAAATATAAACGTGTTCTCTTAAAATTGAATTGGCCTAAACTTAAGACCTGATATATGAATTTTTCCCAAAGAGTATCTTAAAATTAGGTATGAATGCCAAATTAACAAAGTACGAGCTCAATTATTTAGATAGGGTATAATAAACTAATGGGCCATGGACCCCACGAGCCAAGATCCCCCAAAGCATCCATTTGATATTTGCAGTATCAGAGTGGTATATACAATCTAGATTCCTTGACAAATGGATACCACTAAAACAAATATAAAAATACACATATAGATATAATAAATAAATGCACACACGAAGAATTGGTCTACGATGCTTGTAAGAAAATGATTAATGAATTTATATAGTGAGTGATGTGGGATGTGTGTAAAATCAAATAAACTAATGCACATGTAGCTACAGATGGCCAAATCAAGACATTTTCTCTTCATCCAACGTCATCTTAATCCAAATAAATTGAGAAAAATATAGACAACAAGGAGAAATACCAAAAAATTGCTATAAAAAGCAGGTAATTCTTTCGTGATCCATACAACGTCGCAGTTAATACAATTAAGAATTTTCTACATCTAAAATGACTTGCTAGGGATTGATAAGAGTCTAGTCCAAAAACACAAATATGTTATGTACTGTATACAAGGCTTGAATAAGTACACTTACATGGTCTAGTAGACGAGCCTAGGTTGTCCATTGCTTCCTTGCCTGCTGTAACCGATCTTACTCGACTGAGGATGCTCTCAAGCTCTTTGTATGTTTCCCCAACACATCAAACAAGCGAACCCGTTGCATCTCTTTTGCTGATCCAGAGCAAGTTGAATTGTTAAATAAGTAATGATTAAAATGATAGCGTGTGACAGACATGGCTAACCTCTAGAGTAAACAATACAAGGACAAGGAAGAGCTACAGAAAAGATACAACAGTACATAGCTGAGAGAACACTACTAAGCATATAATTCAGAGATGAAATTTAAGCAAATATATAATTAACATATATTTGATCCAACAAAAGAGTGAACTACAAAGTGAACGGTATCTATATGCATATATAACTATAATAAATAAATAGTTTCCAACAGTCCAGAATGCAGAAAACATGATGTAACACAAAGCTTGAGTGATGAGAAACCATTAATCAGAGATAATTCACAATATTATTCAACAAGAGAAAAAAACAGTAATAATTATACCAATCCTCATTAATATAAAAATGATGAGATTCCGTTCCCACCCATAATGCAAAAACACAGATTAAGAAAAAATGAAAGGGCTACATTTAATGAACTGATAATCCAAACCCCCAACACCACCCTGAAATAGGAAAGAGATTTTGCCTGATGCATGATCTCATATTATTGCATTTGTTTGAGCATTGAGTTGCCTGTAGCCACAAATGCTCGCAGCCTAAAAAGGCTAATATAATAGGAGCACACTACATGTAATGAAGTGGATCTTCCATATTAGGTTAGCTGATTGCAAAATAAACTCTTTTGAGGGGGAAAAAAATGTAAACTTCTGCTGGGATAGGAGTTTTTAAGCTCCTACCAATAATGTAGTTGGGTTGGGGGGAGGGGCGGGATATTGGTTTTTGTCCCCTACCCATTTATCAATATAGAAATGAAGTACTTTTCTATCTTTTTCTGATTAGTTATTTCAAAATCTTGTTTCCCCTCCTCATCTTACAATGCAACCGCATGAGCAATAATACTCATTAATTCCAGCATAAAATATCTCAATGATTCAATGAATATATGAAGTAATGCAGAGGCCAATATTGAAAGAACTATTTTTTACACTATACCGACTGCTATCAAAATGTAATAGTAGTACCTTGTCATGTACCTTGATCAGGCTACTTCAAGTCTTGTAATTGTGATGATGTTAGAGATTAATGAGAATGCTAAAGGTCTCAGGAACATGAGTATTTCCGATTTTGAATTAATTTCTATAAATGAATGTCCAAGGATGAGAAAATCCATAGGATTCTCGGCTTGTGTCTGAAATCAATCTAAACTTCTTTTGAGAGTGTGACATATTTGCTAATTATAATTCCCAACCATTAATATATGATACCAATGGGACTCATGATGAAAGTCAATTTTTTTTGAAATGACGTTAAAAGGCAGAGACCAGTAATATCAACCAGCACCTAACCCATACAGTACTGGTTAGTTGACAGATTGAATAGCTCCATCAAAAGCTCCAAGCTAATGAATAAGAGACAAACTTAAAAAACGATCATCACTGCTTGTTTATGTTCACACATTACTTTCAGTATAGTATCTTAACATTGCTCTACAATGGAAATCATGTACTCACAGTATGGTTTAGACAATACTACTACAATAACCGATTGATAAAAAGGAGAAAATGGAAAAACTGAACCTTCAATAACACATAATAATTCCAACAATGACATATTACACACACTCGAAACATGCTAGATGACTTCGCAGTGGTTCCAGGAGTCAACTTTGAACAGACACCGAAACCAATCCAAGCCATGGTTAATATCCATATTTAAGGGAAAAGTAAAATGATTAATTAACAAGCAATAACTTAGCATCAAAGCACAAAAACATATGAAACATTTTCCCGGATATTTATAGAACAGCATACAATAAATGCTCTCAAAATATGAAATGAGAGTCTGCATGACAGAATCTATTTATTCATTTAACATTTGACATTTGACACATATATATAAACATTCAAGAAACCTGAAAGAGGGTGGAGGGTGCAACTGCTTGTTACCTTCCTCCAAGGAAAGCAGAATTGACCTTTTCTCCAGCTCAACAGCATGCCTGCTGAGCTCAACTGAAGAAAGTGATCGAAGCACTATCCAATTTAAATGAGAAAATCGGTTAAAAAATATATAATAAAAAAAAAATTCAAAACCTAATTTATTAGAACTAAAAGTCATACTTTGAACATAATCATCTTGATCTGATTGATCCACAATTGTTAATAAATTCTGCAATTGACAATATTGCTCTCCCCAGTGCTTAACATTCACTCTCTTTGGATTGTTTAACAAAGAATTGGCAGAATTAACATGAACATAGCTAATATTTGTTGGAGATGAGATATTATTTGACTTTCCATGAGAAGGACAGAGACAATGTTTTACAGACCAGCCTGATGCTGAAACCGTCAGAATTGATGGAGACTTTGAGATAAAGGTTGCAGGCTCCTTCATCTCGGCATTTTGTTGAGTTGTTCCACCCTGGTCATTAGATTTTCTTCCATGTGGACAGTCAGCATCATTTTGATTGCCACAAGAACTTGTTTTACCTAATTCTGTTTCAGCTTTTCTACGAACATAGACAATATGGCCATTCCCAGAAGTACTTTTGGGAGATTGGTGATCAGGCAATGTTGGCAAACACTGGGGCATGGGTTTTTCAGTGTCAGAAATCTCAGCGTGTTCACCAGTAGGTCGGCTTTCCATCGTAAATAAAGGGTCTCCAATGGATTTTGATTCCACCATTGTATTATAATTCTGTGGGTCCAGAAACGATTTTTCTTTGCAGCTACTGGCACTGATTTGCTAATCATAATTGAGCACAAAAATTTCAACGTCATAAATTCATACCTCTCTATACATAGAATCTTTTGTGCTGAACTACCTAAAATTACTCATTCTTTAAGACTAAATCTTCATCTAAACTCGAAATGCACTTACTAATATCAAAACAAAAGTTTCCATGTAAGTGAAAATTCATGTTACTGAGAAAAGAGAAAACAACCAGAGAAAAGGATGAAAGTTTAAACTGTAATCTCTGCGTAGGTTCCTTCAATATTCAGTTGTTTTAATTGTAATTTTTATCTTGTCTGTGTGTGTGTGTGTGCCAGGGGCATGGTTATTAGTGTAAGAATGTCTTGAAACTTGATCAACCAAGAGAGTGGTGTAGTATTTAGCAAGTTTCAAAACAATAACTCAGGTAATGTTCCCAATAACAAGTCTCAAAGATATAAGAAGATTGCAGTAAGTTGCCAGCCAACCTACAATTAAATCCTTGATATCATTTCCTTGGGCAGTCAATACAAGTTACACATTTCGTCAAACCCCAAGTATAGTGAAGACTTGGCAAGAATCAGCTAGGGCATATGCATTGAAGGAAACTGTGGTAAAATGAGAATAATTATTGTGTATTATTCAGTCAGAAAACAGAGGCCTTTATAGGCTAGTACAAACCTAGGTCAACTAGCTAAATAGGAAACAAAATAATTTACAGATCCTACATAGTCTGCATCTGTGAATGCCTCAAGTACTAGTCCTGAGTTTCTTCTGTACATAATTTCTTTTCCTGGATTACCTTTTAGGTAGTGCAACACTCAATGGACTGCTTGTAAGTGCACTTCTTTAGGGTAATGAATGAACTGACCAATGACAAGTGGCATATGCTATAACCGGTCGTATATGCGAGAGGTAGATAAGTCTTCCTATCAATCTTTGGTATCTATCTTGGTCAATGATAGTGTCTTCACTAGCTTCTCCCAAGTTGTTGTTATGATCAAACGATGTGTCTGCAGGTTTGCATGCCAATTTTCATGTTTCTTTCAACATATCAACCACGTACTTCTGTTGCGAAATAAAAATACCCTTCCTTGAGTGTGCCACTTCAATTCCTAGGAAATATTTCAATCTTCCCAATTCTTTGATCTCGAATTTGTCTACCAACTTTGGCCTTAGAATTTGTTTCTCATGGTCATCATTCCCTATCACCACTATGTCATCAACATATGCTAAAAGGGCCGTAACTCCCCCAAGTGTTTAATGAATAGTGTGTGATCTCCTTGACCTTGTTTGTACCCATTAGATAGTAATACCTCGTGGATCTTCCAAACCAGGCTCTTGTTGACTGTCTAAGGCCATAAAATGCATTTTTTAGCTCGCACACTTTGTTGTTTTCTAATTTTTCTACAAATCCTGATTGAACTTCCATGTAGATCTCCTCTTCCAAAATTTTTTTTTTTTTGATAACCGTGGATGTCCAGGCCAGCTTGCGGTCACCTCGATTAATCCCACAGGGTTCTGAGGTTTACGGCCGGGTACGCTTCTCAGTGGCCCTGAGGAGACTCAAACTGGTAACAAATGGTTAACAAACTCAATGCCTAACCAATTGAGCAACCCCTCAAGGTTAGATCTCCTCTTCCAAATCACCTTGAAGAAAAGCATTTTTCACATCAAATTATTGCAGATCCCAATTATTGTCAACTGCCAATAACTGTAATATCTTTACCATATACATCTTAGCAATGGGAGAAAAAGTTTCTTAATAATCCACTCTATATGTTCGAGTGTACCCCTTACCTACTAATCTAGTTTTATACCTCTCAAGAGGCCCGTCAGCCTTAATACTTCACCGTGAACACCCACTTGCATCCCTTTCAGCAAATCAACTAGCTCCCATGTCTTGTTTTTCTCTAAGGCTTCCATCTCTGTTCTCATTGCATTCTTCCACTTTTCAGTAGACAATGCCTTAGATAAGGTGTAGAGAATGGGAATAATGGTTAGGTTTACGAGGAAACTCTTAGGATGGAGAAGATTTATCAAACGACACAAACTTAGCTATCGGGTAAAGTGGATGCTTGGTACATTCTCTGGTTCCTTTTCTAACAATAATAAAGTAGGTCATGATCTGACTGCAAGTCTTTGCCCATTAACAGCAAGTTGGATCAGCCAATGTCTTGCCCAATATGCCACAATCTGACTCTACCAAACTGAAGCATCCTTCCCACGATTTTCCTTGCTCCGAATCCCAAAGTGTGCACCATCCACACACCATCCCGCAATTTCCCGGCATGAGTGCAAAGAGTCTTAAGCCCTTACGCATGTCAACCTTCAAGGGGCTGACACTAACCCATCTTCTCGCCCAGGTTCGGGCTCGAGCACTAGCTCATGCTCTGGTTCCCCTTCAGGTGCAACCCCAAAACGGTACTCAAAGTACATGAGCCAATATGTCACAAATCTCACGCAGAATGTGTCATACTCTATTTCCACATTAGGTGACACTAGAGCATCTATATATATGCTATGAGCTACCTCCGCATAGTCGCTTCGAAAAGTCGAGAGTAAGTAATGGATCGACCGGCGATTACAGGTCACGTAGCCATGTTGTATGGCCCGATCACGTACGATATTCAGCTGTTCTACGTGTTGGGCAATGGTCCAATCAAGTCTAGGCCTGAAGCGGTCACAATCTCTAATGGCTTGTTCTGCGTTACTGGGTACATTTCTACGAATGAGTGTCATGTCCTAAACCAATTATGCAAAGTCCAATTAGGCGGAATTATTCATTTTTCCTAGCTAAAATTACGACATAAAAAAAATTTAAAAACTCTTTCAAATTATGTTCAAACTCGTATTTCTTTCTTTCTTTCTAATTCGAATACACTTTCTTACTCTATCTCCTAAGTCTCATAAATCATTAAAACAGGTATCCGAAATAAATTAACGTTAAACTTCATAAACTTCTTTACCTTCGGAGTCGGCAGATCGAATGATGGCAGTGGCAACTTTCATTAATAAAAATTAAATATTGTAGAATGTCTCTTTGAAATTTTTTTTTTAAATTTGCCGGTCTACAAAAACGCAGACTAGCTCTGATACCAAGTTATAACGCCCCGAGTTCCGTGAACCCGAAGTGTCACGTCATCCTCGAAATGCCTTGGATTTAATAAAAGGATTTGCGGAAATACTAAATTTTAAACATCACATTTATAATTGTGAACCTCATCGACAACAAAACTCATTTAATTAATTTAGGATAATTGATTAAACTTTAAATCTCAAGTTTTGAAATAAATGAAATGATAAGAGTATGTTAATAATATTCATAATGCGTAAATTTCAAAAGTAAATTGAATAATTTACATTATTTTCCACAAAAACAACACACAGTACCTAGGTATGCCGAGAACTAATTTTGGAATGATAAAAAGGTAAATTTAGGTAATAGATTTTCAGTAGGAACTTCAAATATAGGGAAGCTAAAGAATCCTAGAAATAGCAGATGTGATGCATAGGATAAAGTCAACATACCTTGCATACATGATGTGCAAAAAAAAAAAAAAAAAGAATTAGGTATACAATCTATAAACTTCAGTATGTGTATGGAGAAAAGAAAAAAATAGCAAGATAATGTAATTCAAGATATGAAAGAGTGCATATAATTTTTGAAAAGTAGGCCGAATACAAGTGACTTTGAAGGATAAACTTTTGAAGAAGGAAAGTTAGATGTAAATGGAATGATAACTTAATATGGAATCAAGTGGCTCATTTCATTAGGAACTAGCAAAGAAAGTCTTAGGAAATTTTAAGGGTAAAAACCAACCTAATAGAGAAACATGATGGTCGAACTAGAAGGTTCTAGTGGAAATTAAGGATAATGTGTGGAGGCTTTTACAAAATATAAGCTAGCAAAACGGGTGTAGCAATCGAGAATTTTAAATAATATAAAATCATTTTCTCGAAAAACGTGTCGCTAAGCTTAACCCCAATTTTTAATCGTATATTCGTCTAGCCATTTTAAAACGAGGTTCTCAATCAAATCAAACGAATCCAATCTCGAATATATTTTAAATATCAAAATACTAATTATTTTAATAATTTAAGAATGTCTCGTAATTCAGGGTCTAATTTTCTTATTAGTCCAAGCCTTGGATGTTTAAGCCCAAACTCACCTAAATGCAATTAGAGAAAATCCTTACGGCCCAAATCCCTAGCCCACTTATCACCTAGTATTTTGTACCCTAGAAACTATCTATTCATTTAACCCCATTTCCCCCTCCTTACAATCCCACCTCTAAACATTCCCTTTTTGGTAAGGATCTCCCCTCCCTCAATTTTGGAGACCAATGTTGATGTAAGAACATCAATT
The DNA here is from genome assembly GCA_019097785.1 of Fraxinus excelsior. Taxonomy (NCBI): domain Eukaryota; kingdom Viridiplantae; phylum Streptophyta; class Magnoliopsida; order Lamiales; family Oleaceae; genus Fraxinus; species Fraxinus excelsior. The sequence goes on from CM032642.1 coordinate 9,748,473, forward strand.
TCCAGCATCAACACCACCATCTCCTCACCACCTCAAACCACCAAGCTCACTCACGAGACCAACACCACCAACACCTCTGCCCAAACCACCAACTCATGAGACCAACAACACCTCAAACCACCAAGCTCACTGCTCAAGCCACTGCATACCACCAACATCACCACCTCACTACACTACCAACACCACCACCTCAAACCACCAAGCTCAATGCTCAAGCTACTGCTGACCACCATCAACCGAACCGCCACTGCCCCCAAACCCAATCACACCACTGACCACCCATCCTAGCCGAATCAAACCACTGCAGCCCCCAGCCAGCCCTCGCAACTGTCCCAAACCCAGCTCCAAACTATCCAGCCACCACTCCACCCAAAAATCAACACCAATCGCACCACCATCGCCAACTCCACCTCCAAGCCTCCCACTCCTTCGACCCGTACGCCAACCACCCAGCCACTTCCACCTATGCACCGGCTCCACCATGCAACGGTGGCGCTGACACCGGTCGCCTGGCCGGTGGCGAATCGGAGAAGGGGCTATCCATTTCCCCTCTCCCCATCTCGGCTCTCTCTCTCTCTCTCTCTCTGAAAATGAGAGAAAGAGAGAGAGATAGTGAATTGTTTTTATTTTTTATTTTTTTTTTTATTTTAATTTTTGGAAATTACCCCTTAAGCTCCAAGTTTTAAAAGTTGTTTATTTCGGTCCCAAAGTTTCTGTTATAAATAAAACAGCCCCTGAAGTTCTTGTTTCCCCCAGTCAGCCCCCAAATTTCAAAATGGCTAATTTCAATCCTCAAACTTTTCAATTTCAGTTTCAATAAATTTCCAATTAAGTCCCTAAATTTGAAAAGTTTAATTTCAGTCCTTAAACTTTTATTTTCAGTTTCAATAAATTTCCAATTTCGAAAAGTTTAATTTCAGTCTTTAAACTTTTATTTTCAGTTTCAATAAATTTCCAATTAAGTCCCTAAATTTTATTTTATCATTTAAAACTTTAAAATTTTGAAATACTAATTCAATGCTTATTTCCTATTTTGGCTAGACGAAACGTACGAACGATTAAGAGCTTGAAATTACTTCCCGCTCCACTTTATACGTAACTCGAGATAAATTGAGGTAGACTCGCCCCCATTAATTAGTTTAAATTATAATTGCATGTATTACGTGACTTTACGTGATTTATATGCTTTAATGCATAAAATGAGAAACGATGTTGTTATGTTTGTCATAACTTATATGTTTTAATGCATGAGAAGGGACGAGAATACCTCTTATGAGATAAGATGATGTTATGCATAACTTACGTGCTTAAATGCATGAGAAGAGACTACTCACACCCGATGATTTTAAAGAGCCTATGGTTTATTTAAAGAAAATGAGTTTATGATGATGATGATGATGTCACGGTATATATTGCATAATTATGTGTTCAATTATTCTATAAATTAATTATCGACGATGAGTCTATTGAGTATTTCATCAAAATACACATTTCATTATTTTAACAACATTTGCAGATTTCGAAGACGGTCGAATCTGATAGGGCAGTGGTGGCACAATTTAATGGATAAAGTTATTTAAGTTTTAAAATTTACGCATTATGAACTTATTTTTGTTATTCCCGTTATTTTAAACTTGAGTTTTGAAGTTTAAACGATTTTCTTAAGTTAATGAAATGAATTTTGTTGCCAATGAGGTTTACCGTTATAAATGTAATGTTTAAAAGTTAGTTATTTCTGTAAATCTTTTTATTAAATTCAAGACATGTGAGGATGACGTGGCAATCCGAGTTCACGGAACTCGGGGTGTTACAACGGGAAACCAAAAAGGTAATTTAGGAAACATAGGGAGAAACGTTTGAAAAGTAAAATGATTTACTTGGAACCAGGGATTACAAAATATATTGTGAAACGAAAAAGAAAGGATAGATCTAAACCAAGTTAAATAAATGTATTAAGGATATAAACTAAAAGTACTATTTCATTGTTATTTCAAGAAATTATTTAATAGAACACAGAGAGTATATCTTGGGAATCAATCAAACTCTATTGAAGATCAAAAAAGCCAATTGCATTAGAAGCATCTGAATTTCGAAAGTGAAGATTATGGAGCGATTTCAGAAAGATAAGAATAACAATTAATTTGGATTAACCCCTGTCAAAGTATGCAAGTTTTTGTTTGTAGTGGGTATTTATATTTGACAAAAAGTTTTAGTGGGATTGTAACGAGTAAAAACGTTTTTATGAATGAAGGAAGAATGTTATAATGCTTAGTTTACAAAATAATTAAGGTTTTATTCGCAAGTTCACAAATTGTATATACGTATTGAACTCGTAAGCATACTATAACCAGTTTGGTTTTATGCTTGATTCAATTAGTCATACTTGATAGTGTTGGATCGAATAGAGAAGGGATAAAGGACTCATGTTAAAGGTTTCAAGTTTATTTAGAATAATGTGCAGCTTGTTGTTGCTGTTGTAATGGAGTTTCAGATGATAATCGTGTAAGGCGCCATATTTTAGTGTCATGAAAGTGATCATTATAGCATAAATAGCAGGGGAAGCCAAGAGCTTGAGTGATTCCTTGTTAACAGCAACAGAGAACAAAGATATGCATACGTTCATTTCTTGAACAGCTCAAAAGGTGGGACTGGATTAACAAAGTGTACTAGCACAAGATTGCAGGATCTAATATTTCCAATTCAAAGCAACACTCTCGATTTCTTAACTGTCCTGTACATTTATATTATTGACTTGTATACTATCACGGACGCATACATGTTCTAGAACTCAATTCTACAAACTTCCACATCACTGCAATAAACCCTCCCAAAGTTTAGTATTTCAATGATTCCAAAATGTTCAACATTTAGTGGGAGTAACAACCTTTTTTTTCACCCAATAGATCTACATGGATCAATAAGATAACTCAAAAGTTACAATTTATGCAGAAAATGTTGAAAAAGAAGAAGAATGCTATAGATACCATATATAGACACAGCATGGTTTGGTTTGACAATGAGTGCCACAGCCTAATGTCAAACGTCATCTGAAACTTTGTCCTTAGTTAATAGCAACCAGAAGACGATTTGATAGAATTAAAAGAGAAATAACTGATTGTCTGATTGAGTAATAACAATACTAAGGAAAACAGTGATAGATCTAGATTAATCAGTAAAGTAGGTGGAAAGAGAATCATGATTGAAGTTATCTTGACTACTTTGATGTGTGATCCAACGAAAAGAGTTTGTTTCTAGTTCCAAAAAATAAGTAGTTGATGATATGGTTGGACTGTAACGGCAAAGGAAAATAATCAATGAATAGATTTAAGTGATGTCTTGGTGGCCTTAAATTAAGCCTGGGACTTGAGATTCATGGAAAATCAATTAGATCTGAAAGATAACATTTCTAAATCCAATTCCAAAGCCACAATTCGATCTAAACAATGCAACTTCAGAGACAACCATGAATGCATTTATAACATTTTCAACAGAAAAGTGCAAGGTGAAACAGAATTTCCTAATAAGGTCCTATATCTGAAAAATCATGTTCAGTTCCCATGTGAACTGTTGGTCAGTTTTCCCCAGATAGGGTGGGTACCTGATAATTGTGAAATGGCCATTGATCTTTTCTAGCACTATAATATCAATAGACTGGATGACTTCTGTGGTTCTACCACTTCATAAGAGAATTAGCAATTTTTATGGATACATGGTACATTATCCATTAGCAGTTCTAAAAATCAAGTATAAATTATTGCACCTATATAATGGATACAAGAATCCACATCATTTTTATTTTACTGCATTCACATAATTAATTCTGTCACAACAAATCAGTTAAAACATAATAATGAAATTCCGCAAAATTCTTCATTATCAAGTTTCAAAACGATCTGAAAGCCACTAGTTTAGCTTTTCAGCCAAAAAAAAAAAAAAAAATGAAATCGACCCAATCAACCAAATCTGGGAACAAAAAAATACCGCCGTCAATTCACAGAATTTAGTAATCTAAATATTAATTCTCATTTCGTAGAACGACAAAAATAAAAATAAAAAAAATACCTGAAACTGATGTGACGCAGTATACAAATACTCTCTACAACCCTAATGGCAGTAGTAGAGTCCTGTTCACCAAGGTGTGAGTCGTTCGTCAATCCTCGTGACTGGGGTTTTCCTGAGTAGGATAGCAATGAATCCAAAAGAGTAACAGTTAGACGATCACGATGACCCAGTACTTAGCCTAAATCCATCGTTAGTGGAAAGGGGTCGAGAGTAAGTAAGAAGATTGATGCAAAATGATTTTTGAAAAAAAAAAAAAAATAACTCAAATGGCTTAATTGAAGTTTATTTTATTGACTTGGTAAAATTAATTTCAACTAATTTGCGGTTACATTGTGTACGTTGAGGACCGCAAAGCTATAAACAAGCTATTGTTGCATGGGGGAAAAACTGATTTAGGGTTGGGTACAAATTAAAATCGAATTAAAATTGAAAAATTAGTCATTATTGTTGACTTTTATTAGACGAGTGAGACCTAATAACGATCATATTTTCATTTTAATTCATACCGAACGGGATCTTAGTGTAAATCGTACACCCCGAAAGGTTTGGGATTTGGAATTTCGTAATTTTGGTAATAATTGGTCGCTATTTTTGAAAATTTATTTTTTCTTAAACTTACAAATCAACAATTTTTATTAACTTTTTAACCACGTGTTTCATTATTTTTTTTTATCAAAATATACTAAAAATCTAATTTTTTAACTAGACCAATTAGGAGTTTAATTATGTAGTCAACTATTAATGCAGAATCGGACTCATTCACTACAAAAATAAATATTTAAGGAATGAAAATTTCCTTGTTATACAGGATAAAGGGGGTGTGGAGAATCAATCCAAATATATTGTCTAGGCTCGTCTTGTTTTAAACAATCATCCGATGCCAACAAAATTTTGACTGGGGGTGTGATGAATAAAAATTAAGAGCTTTTGTTTGGAATAATAGAGATAATATATGATTCATTCTTACGTGAGTATTTGGCGTAATAAGTTAAAAGCGGATATCTTGCAAGGGGCTAAATCGCTCGAGCTATATGGAAATTAAATATTTTTCAGAAAATTCTTAAATCTTTCCAAATCTAATACGTCACATCAACATATTAAAGTTCCCATGCAGTTTTTACAGCGCAGGGTTATGGAAACTAAATTCACGACTTTGAAATTAATCTAAACGAAGGTTGTATTGAAGGGGTGTCTTGGGAGGCTGGAGGACTCACTCATCAACATCTTCAACAACGCAATTCAAGTTTATAGCCAGACTCTTATAGTGTATTTGGGGGAGTAAAAATCTCATAGAACATAAGGACGGGGAACTGAGCAGTGATAGGATTATTCGGGCAACCTCATCGCTATTGAGGTCACCAAAACTCATTGGGAAAGCAAGAGCAATGATGTGGATTCAGCCTAGGTAAGTTGTGCGTGTTGTTGCAATAAAATTCAGTGGTTGATTTTTTTTATTTTTCTTTTAACACCCCACCACACCCTTTTCATTTTATCCCCCCAATCCACCTATTTTTATTTTATCTCCTACCCACTTTTCGTCTATTTTCCCGCCCAGCCCTCCCCATTTATCCCTTACACAAATCTTTCCTTTCCCCCTTCAAAGCTATATGATCTATTTTGGTCTCCCACCCTCGTTGTCGTCAGACTCTCTTTGTGATTCAGTAATATTAATATTTCTATGGTACCACCCATTTTCCTTCTCCCTTGAACCTTTTCCTTTATCCTCGTACTCGTCGTTATTGTCCCTCCTTGTCGATGTCATCAGATTCTCTATCTCTATCTTTTATGGTATTTACTCTTTATTCTTTTCATATGTTGAATTTGTTGAGCCCTTGTTGTATCCTTATGTTGCTGTGGAATTTTTTGAGATGTAGATCTCTCAGTTTTTTGGTTAATGGTGTTGGGATAGCGATTTTTTATGATGGTTTGTAATTCGATGATATGTTTGTGCCCAAATTTTAGGTAGTCCTCTTACTTTCTGCTTTTTTCGATGCTATTATGTGGAATTAGGGCTCGGCTGGGGTTGTGCTGATGAATTCAATTATGAGCTTGTGATTTGAATAACGACAAATTTAGCCCTTATCTCAGCGCGGCATTGAACGATATGAGATTAAGAGATATGTTGTCTCGATTACTAGTGCAACAAGTGATTTGTGGCCATGGCGGTGCCATTTTGTTATTATGCAAAGAATGAAGTAAATATATCTAAGTCTCTAATGATTTTCCATTCAACGAAGCTTGTTTTGGGTTTGCATTGGATTGCACTGTGTTTTGAAGGTTTTGGGTTTTGGGATTTGAGATGTTGGTGTAAAAACATAATAAAAGACATGTATTGAATGTCTTCTTCTAGTGTGAACGATCTGCAATCATGTCTTAGATGTAGATGTGGTGCGTGCATATATGAAGCTATATATATCGCATACTAAAAGGATTCTAATCGTAGATTTTGGAGATGTCATAGTCTAAGAGTACGATAATGTGGTTCAATTGTTGCATATCTTATTGTATATATGGATTGATTTGATTTATATTTTAATTTTGCAGGATGGTGTCATGTGTGGGGGATTTCATTAGGATGATGAGGTTGACCCAACATTGGGATAGCAATTCCAAGTGACTAATATTCACCTTAAAACACTGAGTGAACTAAATAATGTTGTCATTGAGTTGTTGGAGAAGATCGACGCGGTAGATTAAAAATATGATTCACATGCGCATTTTTTTGGTTTACCATAATGTGCACATGTATGCTTGTAGTATTTGTTGTTGTTAGGGCTGGACAAAACTACCAAATTGAATCAGATCGAACCTGAACCTAATCGAACCAAATCTAACCGAGGGGTTCTTCTTAAATTAAATACTCGAACTGATATCTGAATCGAGAACCGACATTACCGAGAACCAAATAAGAATCGAATCTCCCTAATTTTTAAATTTTTTATCTTAAATAAGTCAAACTATTTTAGTTTTTTAAATAACTTTGCTAAGTAATTAATTTAGTCCAAACCCAAAATATGATTTTACTATTTCTAATTTTCAACCAAATTCAACATAATCAAATTGACATAAGTTTTACACAAATCTCTTATTCTACCATAGTGTAGTTTCTGATGTTCTATTATTGTGAACTCGTCATCTTCATCTTCCCGTGAACCAAAATGACCTATGGATAACAATGTGTTTACAATAACATCTATTTTTTGTAATAAAAATTTATAAAATAATAAATTTGTATCATCAATAAAATAAATTGTTGGCTTGAAATATTACCATATCACAACGATAATCTATCTACAATGGGAGAATGTGGATGGGGATAAATGGGAAGAGACGTGTGAGAATAAGATAATAGGGGGTGGGTGGAAGATTAACGAAAAGCGGGTGGGTGGGTGGGGAATAAAAGTAAGGGGGTGGGGTTGGGTTGTTTGAAAGTTTAAAAAAAAAAAAAACTTACCAGTCATGTTTGATAAGTGTGTTTTGTACATTTATCTAGGTCATTAAATTAAAGTATTTGTTAGTAATTTGGATGAGTTATAACTTAATTTTGTGTTAATTACATTTTTTAGATTGAACTTAATGCAAATTGATGGATTTGGAAGGAAATAACGAAAAACGTGCGAAAACGAAGAAAATTCAAAGTTTAGGGACCAATGTGTACATCCAATAGTTGATTTGGAGCACAAAACGATGATTGAAGATCATATGGGATCAATTGGAAGCAATTGAAGGTTAAATGAATGAAATATAGTGGAAGTATTTTCATAAATAAATTTACAGCTGAAGAAGTTATGCTATGAATTTTTATCCTCAACTTGAGACACATTTTTTGGATAGCAAATGTTTGAAATAGAAAAATTGTATTTCTAGAAACATTGTATCCCTTTGAATTGCCTTTTTCAATGTATTTTGAATCTACTCAATCGGACACCTCTAGAGAAAGTTATAGCCAAACTACCGAAACCTGCTCAGAGATGAACCTACTCGGGGAGCGGGCAATTCTTAGCAGGCGCAACACCTTATTTTCCCCAACCCAAGAGTCATTTGGTTCTATGGTTCGCATGCAACAATTATAATGGTGTGTGTGCATGTGCATTTTTCATAGACGAATATTTAGTTTCCTTTCGCGATTCAAACTCTTTTGGAAACCAAATTGGACGCGATTTTAACCTATTTTCTGACTCTTATAAATAGAGAACGAAGGATACACACAAAAAACATCACTTACCTCTTCATACACAATAATTTATTCAAATTCATCAAGAACAAGAAGCCAATTACTGTATTTTGATAGGGAAGATCAAGCCTTAGCAAGGAATTATAGGTCAATTACATCAAGATTTTGAAGAATTCAACATTGGGTTTGAAGATCAACATCTTTTGATATATTTGATATTTTTCTATTATTTTTCTTATAATTTATATATTAACATGCTAGGCTAGATCCGCTTTTATATTGGATGAAAATGAACCCTATTTGTTTATTTGTTTTAATTCAAAACTAGTAGTTTAGTTTATTTCTTGCGTTTCTTGATTAGTTTTGCATACACATTGCATTATTTAATTGATTGGCTACCAATTGATAATTAGTTATTTATTGTAGTGTTGAGAGACTCACAATAAGTTTAGAACGCAACAAAATTAACATATGTGCAATAGATGTTAGGAATAACATTTATCGTATGTGCAATCATATAGATAATCTAAACTTTAATGCATTCTAATCATTCGAATTCAAGTCGTGATTAGGATATATTTAATTTTTTTGGAAAAGAAAATTATATATCATAGTTTTATCAATTATCAAGAACGCATGAACGAAACTATAATACAAATCAAGAATTGAAATAGATAGCAATAAGCGAATTCGAGATCCAATGCAATCATTATTAAATTGATGAAAATCGCATTTTTATAACTTTCTTAGATTAATTAAACATAAAATAAAATCAAACTCTCTTTTGTTTACATAATTCGAATTCCATAAAAAGTTTGTAAATTTGAATTGAATTTATTCACTGTGGGACCATACTCTCAACTCATATTAATTGTCAACGATCTCGTACGCTTGCAGGTTTTGCACGAACAGTGACATGGTTTCACATGGTGCCTTTCTTCTTGGCACAGAAATGGACATCGTGCGGCAGTAGTCTAATCCGCTGACTACCTTCCGCATTTTCTCGATCATTTCGGGATGATAGAAAATTTGATTATAATTTGTAGAAAGTTTGCAATAAAGAAATTAGATGCATTGAAAGTAAGTCGATCGCTGATTGATGGAAGCGAAAATTACAATTGATGAAAGCAAAAAATTACAATGGCTGGTGTAGGAGGCAAACACCAGTATGCTTGAACGATTTTTGAATGACTAATACTCCCTATAATAGCTTGTGGAACAAAAATATAAGTGATAAGAGTAGACGTTTAAATGACGAGAAATCATACTAAATGTTTACCAATATTACAACTATTTTACAATTGAAATAAATTATTACAATGGAAAGGAAATTACAACTCAAATTGAACTAATATTTACAATGTGTGGTTGAAGTTGGGCAAACTACGGCTACGATTGTGTTAAGGGGCTAAGTAAAGTTGCGGTCCTTGACATTCTTCTTTGGCGACGTCCTCAGTGCTATCAATGCATGGTATTCTTCAATTAATGGTTTGAAGGTTGCAAGGTTTTTTTCTCTTTCCCAAATATTCTCTTCGCTGCTACATTCACTCAATTTGACCAAGTATTCTTGATAATATTTCCTAGAAACTCGAGTAGTACGATGGTCGAGTATAGCTTCAGCAACCTTCTTTTTAGCTTTTCTCAATTCAAACATAAGTTGCTTCAGCTTATTTCTGGATGCGTCCTCCTTGTCTGTAAAGTATGGTTTGAGTACCCAACATAAAGGACCTTGTGAATTTTGCACCATGAAAGGAGTGCAACTCTGTATGCAACTCTTCCAATCTCTTCACGATGGGTAATAGTCCAATATATTTTGGCACCAATCTTGAGTCTCTTCTTTTTGTCAGTTTATAACCATTTCTAAAGGGAAGTTTGACCATTACTAGATATCCGACATTAAATTCACATAGATTTCTTGCATAAGAACTCCACCAAGTGCAAAGTCTAAAGTATCGGCATGCACTTTGAATGATTTAGTCATATCTGGTAAGGCTAACACCGGGTTCATCCACATAGATTTTTTCAACTTTTTGAAAGCATTTTAGCATTAGGATGATCAGTCCCAATCCTTATCCTTCTTTGTCAATTCGGTAAGTAACAATGTAATTTTCGAGTACCCTTTCACAAATCTTCAATAGTAATTGAATAACCCAAGGAATGAACGCACATCATAGACATTCTTTGGTGGTTGCCAATCTTTGATGGTTGTAACCTTCTTCGAATCCATGCGTATTTTGCCTTGTTCGATGATGTGACCCAAGAAGCTGATAGAAGTATGAGTGAATGAGCATTTAGACGGTTTAGCATAGAGTTCATTCTTTCGTAGCCGATTGAAACTTGCCTCACGACATCACATGTTCCTCCAATGTATCTATAGATTACTATGTCGTCCAGGTACACCACCACAAAATCGTCTAAGAACTCGTGAAGTACTTGATTCATCATCGTACAAAACGTTGCAGGATCGTTAGTTAAGCCAAAAGACATCTTTTTAAATTCAAATGCTCCATATTTTGTTACCACCGTAGTCTTTTCTAGTATCCAAACTTGAGATCAATCTTTGAAGTATCTCACCCAGCTCAGTCGGTCGAAGCAATCTGCTACCAGCAGAATAGGATAACTATTCATCATAGTGATCTTGTTCAAGGCTCGATAGACGCAGTACATTATAAGAAAACCATCGGCCTTTTCTGAAATAACACGAGAGCTTCATATGGTGATTTCCTAGGCACGATAATCCCACTTTCCAATATTTCTCCCAATTGTTTCCGAAACTCTTCAAGCTCAGGCTAAGACGCACGGTAAGGTGCCCATGTGGCACCTGGAATAAGATCAATCTCATGATCAATCGCCCTCCTTGGTAGCAATTTCTTTGGTAACTCATTCGGTATGATGTCTTCAAATTTCTTAATAAACCTCTTGACAGGTTTTAGAATAGGGCCAATCGCCTCTTCGATATCCTCTAATCGAAGAGTGCACAAATGAGGGTTCATTTTTTTCGAAACCCTTGCCAAATTGCATGGCTGAAAAACTCTTCTTGCCCATCTTCCCAGCTTGTGTAGTGATGATGCATGATTTACTACACATCATCATTAGTATCCCGAAGGAATTCCAATCTTAGAATAAACTTGAAGTCATCCATCTGAATTGCGGACAAGCTTGTCCTTTCCTCGAAAGGACCTGCTTTGAGCAACACAAATTTCGCTACTTCAACTATTTGTTGAGCAGCGGAGTTGATTGCTTTAACCTTTCTACGTCCTTTTCTAGAACAAGTCAGAGTCGCTCTACTTCGTTACTTGTGAGATAGTTGTGAGTAGCACCAGTATCTACCATAGCCATAATTGGTTTTCCATCGATCTTTACATCAATGTACATTAGGTCTTTGGCCTACAAATGCGAGCACATCCTCATTTTCTTCGGAGTCAGTCTCACCATAACAGCTAGCTTGTGGGACATCTTACTTTGAACTCATTCCGACACTTGTTAGTTGACAATATACATTCACATCCGTTTCTGAGGACACTCTGCCACCCGATGGGATCCTTCACATAAAAAACACATCAATTTAAGAGTGGCATCAGATCTGCCCTCTATTGCTTTTTCTTTATTCCAGTTTTTACTGCTGATACCATTATAGTTTCATTGACGATTGTTTTGATAGTTTCTCCGTGAGTTACTTTGATAAGTGCCTGATAGGCTCTTTCCTTATTATGAGAATAACGTTCTCCCTCATTTGAGATCGAGCTGGGTCTGTGAGGTCTGCTTTTACCTCCAATAGCTTGACTATTCCCCAAAGGTCGATCTTTGATAGTCATTTAAACATTCAGCAGTTCCCATGGCTATGCTCAAATCAGTAACCTTCTATCTCTGAAGTTTCATGCGTGTCCACGGTTTCAACCTTTCCATAAAGGTGAATATCTTATCTTTTTCCGACATATCCCGAATATTCAGCATATGTCTGAAAAGGCTTTCACGTACTTCCTGATGGAGCTTATATGTTTCAGTTCTCGTAGTGCCCTTCGTGCTTGATATTCCACATTTTTTGGGGAAATTTGAGATCTGATCACCTTCTTGAGGAGATCCCAAGAATCTATTCGGAACATGTTGGCTAGAATATCATCATACTTTGTCTACCACAATAGTTTTGCATCTCCGCCAAGATACACGGTAGTTGTTATAACCGTTTTTACTTCATCTTTGATCGAAGCCGCAAGAAAGTAATGTTCTATATCAAACAAGAAGTTCTCGATTTCTTTTACATCGCGTGCCCCTCTGTAGGTACACGGTTCCAAGATTTTGAGTCTGTGAAGCATTCTTATGTGAGGCCTTGCCTGTTGCCAACCGCGTGTTGGAGTACTAGTAATTGAGCTTTCAACTCTTCCATTACATCCCGTAGATCAGGCATGATAGCAACAGATTTAGTCACTGCTATGCAACTTTCATCTAGTTGGATGTGTAATTCACGAATTTTCATCTCGCCACCTAAACTTCTTCCTCGAGGCCCTTCACGGCATACTACAACCAAGTAGCTATCTGATCAAGCTCACCCACCTATTGTTTCGTATTTCTCTTTTAAGGATCTACGACTTCTGTGGTGTTTGATTTAATTAGGTCCATAGCTTTCTTATCGAAAGTCGTGTGCCGCAGCTCTGATACCAACTTTCACTTAGTGCCTTTCATCTTGGCACATAAATGGACACCGTGCAGTAATAGTCTACTGCGCTAGACTACCTTCTACCTTTTTCGATCGTTTTGGGACGAAAGAAAATTTGATTACAATTTGTAGAAAGCTTGCAACAAAGAAATTAGATGCATTGAAAGTAAATTGATCATTGATTGATGAAAGTGAAAATTATAATTGACGAAAAAGGGAAATTACAATGGCTGGTGCATGGGGCGAACACCAGTAAGCTTGAAATATTTTTGAATGATTAATACCCCCTATAATAGCTTCCGGAACAAAAACCTAAATGATAGGAGTAGACATTTAAATAACGAGGAATCATACTAAACATTTACTAATATCAGAGCTATTTTAACAATTGAAATAAACTATTGCAATGGAAAATAAATTACAACTCAAACTGAACTAATATTTACAATGTGCGATCGAAGTTGGGCAAACTACAACTGCGATTGTGTCAAGGGGCTAAGTAAAGTTGCGGTCCTTGACACGTGGCAACGTTGACGTGCGATGTTAGCGATGGACATTTTAATTCATACTCACTGTGTGCAGGAGATTAATTCTGTTTAATTGAATTGCATTATCTATTCTAAATAAGCAAATAAAAGCAACTTGAAATTTTTTGATGAAAAAGTCCAACATAATAACGATACTGGGATTTGGAATTTAGCTCTTTCTTCAAATTTAACCTCTCAATAATATATCTTCGAGTAAAATTGAGTTAGTGTTTATAAATGAGCTTACTATATCTATATACACAATGCGAATATGAAAAAAATTGAAAAGATAGAATATTTAATTAACGACGACACAAACCATAGATGTGTATCTATTTCCTCTATCGAGATTTATGATAATTAATACAATGTGTTAAAACCTTTCTTGATCTCTCGGGTGCAAAATAAGTCATGACTTCAAAGCAACTTAAAGTCAATAGCAACTATTCAGATTAAACAAATACTTAATGAAATGACCATGAACTTTCCCCCATCATGTCCATTCATGCAAGGGCTATTCCGTACAATGTTAACTTACATGTATTGTCCAATAAAAGTTAAGCCCCAACGTAGATTTCTTTCTTGTGACCATGAACTTTTCCCAGCATGTCCATTCATGCAAGGGCTATTTCGTATACTGTTAACTTACATATATTGTCCAATATAAGTTAAGCCCCAACGTAGATTTCTTTCTTGTCCCCAATTGTTCAAACCTTTGACTTCCTCGTTAAGTTGAACTTAAGTAGGATGTTGATACCATTTGATATTTGTAGCTACATCTCTATTTCTATAAACTAATTCATCCCACATCTGCACTTGCAATATTACATGCTTTAGGGCCTAAGAAAATTTATTGTCGTATAAGTTATGGCAACTTACAAAAATACCCTTAAAATTAAGGGTTTTTTGAAAAATCATATGAAACATATTTTGGAAGTAAAAAATACTATGTAAAATAAATTGCACTTTGTTTAAAAGATAAAGTGATACAGTAAAAAAAAAAGTGACACTGAAAAAGTGACCCATGTCACTTTTTAAATTTAAGTGTCATTTTTTTATACAATGTCCCTTTTATTAAAAATTGATGTTTGTCACTAAAAAAGTAATAGAAATCAAGAAGGGGACTTAAAAAAGTGATAAACACTAAAAAAAGTGACAAATTTTAAAAAAAGTGACGAATTCAAAAAAGTGGTACAAATTAAAAAAAATTATACGGATTAAAAAAGTGACAAAGCTGTCTATGTTTGTCAATCAAAAAGTTATGGAATTTTTTTAAAAAAAGTAACAAAGAATAAAAGTAATGTTCACTATAAAAAAGTGATGTTTATCACTAAAAAATTAAGTGACAGATATACAATGCCACCTTTATTAAAAGTGATATTTATCACTAAAAATAGTTATATGAATTTCAAGAAAGTGATGAGCACTAAAAAAAAAGCGACAAACAATAAAAAAATTACAAAAAAATAAATAAATCAAGAAAATGACAAAATACGCGGCCAAAATTTCACCAATAATCTAACAACTAGGAATGCAAAATGTCAAAATTTAAACACCATTGCTTGTAGTCCTTTACATTCATGTATCATTGCATTCTAATCTCCACCTCGAAAAAGTGACAAACAACCAAAAAAAGTGATAGAAAAATAAAAAAAGAAAAAGAAAAAAAAGTTTAATTCATACATGTACACAACATAATTTTTGAAAGGTTTAACACCATTAGTGATACAAATAAAAAGTTTGGGTCAAGTCTGCAACAAACCGAAAGGTTTGATAACATGGCTACAATTTTCCCTACATGTAATGATCGATCCCATATGTGAATAATCACATGATCAATGTATATATTCCATTCATACACAAATTACTGAAAAGCTTAATTCAACATGTCACCAACACAACATAACTTAGTCGTCACTTCCTTGGCGTCCTATACTCATGTAATGACAAATTAGCCAAAACGAACTCAAGCATGCTACCAAAAATGATGTTTTTGTAGCAAATCTTCATTTATCAGTATGAATTCATTGATTACTTCATATTATCTTTGTATGCTCAAACAAGAAATACAGTGTACTTTTCTTAATTCAATAACTTCACACAGAAGAAATATATGAATAAAGGATGGGTAATCCCCAGCCCAATAACTATTCGAGATAGCCAGAGAGCATTTGAAGCGATGGATTGCACTATGCTCTTCACCTCACACCTTGCTGAACAACAAATAGACCCAAAAATTGAGAAAAACGATAGGATATATTATGGCTCATGTGTGTAAATTGATGGTTCATTCACCAATGCAATAGTGAGTGAGTCCTAAGCCGATTCCAATTGATTTACTACCTTCATTAGATCACCATACACGAGGATGCTCCATGGCAGCATGATTACAGTGAAAGCCAACGGAAACCCAAACTTCACATGCTCTGTTGCATCATACATCCTTTTAGAAAGATCAAATTTTGCATGACTTTCGTCAATGTCGTGTTGAAATCTCAAACAGAGACAAATGAGATAGCAAGGGAGACAAAAACAATGCGTTAGGAAAGCAAAACGAAGAGCTAGTAGTAGGAGTTTCAGGATTTATGGATTTAAGCAATTGTATCACATTCGATCAGATGGTAAAAGTTGATCTTAAGCTAGAAAGTTTGGGCGGTGATTGCAGGTGAAAACTAAGGTGAAAACACGTGTATAGATAACAAAAACAACATTAACAAGAGGTGAATAGATTGTGAATGTAAGGCTAAGCCAATTAATTTCATGATACACAACTTGGAGTGAAATTGGGGAAAAAATGGCAATCTTTTTTTTACCTCGATGGTCATGGGCGTAAAGATGATAAGATTGCTAAGATTGAAAGCAAATGCAGTGAGAAGGAATTCTAGTTAATACTTCTCGGCAGCTGCTGAGGTTTTCCAAGGATGCAAGTATCCAAAAGCCCCTACCGCAACTGCACAGCACACACACCCACCATCGAGAAGTAAGCCGGAAACATCTTACTATACAAGTTCCCAAATTGATGCCTCGACAATTTCCTACAAAATAAAAAGATATCCCAATGATTTCATATAATTTCTACAACAGTAATTACCTTATTCTTCCCTAATCGAACATCATATCAATTTTAAAATTTGGGAAAATGAAGAAAAAGAGAAATTGGGGTTTCGGTTGAAAGGGGTTTTACTTGAACATAATGATGTCACCGATGAAAGTGACCTAGAGGGCGGTGCCCCAAGCAGTGGAGAAACAGAGGAGAGATCATTTTTGGTCAAAAGATTGTTAAAGTTGCTGAATTTCGGGAATCTTTCGAGCCGCCTGGTGATGTTGAAGGTTGTGTCGATGGAGATAAAGACTAAACAGTTGAGAAATATTAGAGTGACAAAGACCTGGGAAGAAATCATCGTTTATAACGTATTAATTACGTTTTTAAAGGATTTAATTAATTAAAAGAGTATAAAATCAAATTGGTTATTTTTTTAAATTTCTTTCTATCATTTAAATATTTAATAATATATTTCTTTAAGACAAATTTCAGTAGTTGAAAAATATCTTGATTTTATCTTTTTTAATTATATTGAAATTTCAAAGATGATTCAGATAATATTTTAATTTTATCTCTTTTAATTATATTGAAATTTTAAATGGTTGAGATAATATTAAGATTTTAACTCTTTTAAGTTAAAAATCTTATTTAGTTTTAAGGATGATTGAGATAATGTTATGTTCTTTTAAACTCACTATCTTATTTGATAACCCAAAGTCTTGAAGATGGCTTAGATAATGTTAGAACTTTATAACTTTCAAAATTCCAAGTTTTATTAGATTAGAACTCCCAAAGCATAGTGGTGCCTATAAATAAGTATCCTATGTTATGTTCCTAAGCACATTCATTTCTCTTTGAAATACACGCACACAAGGGTTGAAGTCCCAATACACTTCATTAGTTCTCTTATCACTTCACAAAATACAGATAAGCGTATAAGTGTTTTTACGTGATAACGAGATTATATGCATACTTTATCTTTTTTGGAATATTGATTATATAGTCTTCTATGTATGTTTTAACTTTGAATTGGAGTATAGTAGTGCTACGCATAAAAATTTCGTACCATCTATGTTTGGTATAAATGTTCGTTTCTACCTTTGTATGTATGAAATTCCTTAAAATTTGTACAAAATATTAACTCATGTAATTTATATGCTTATTGAGATTTTATCTCACATATTTCTTACCCCCTTTCAAGAAATTAAAGGTTTGTGACATTCGAGGCATGAGATGGCTAGCGAAGTGGTGAATAAAAGAAGACCCACAAAGCTTTTTTTTTTTTTTTTTTATTCATTAAGTATTGATTTAGACAAATTCTGTATTTTTATTTATTTGATTATTTTTTTTAGGTTATGGGTTCACTCTCATTATTTTAATGAGGTTATTAAATAAAGTTTCAAGATTTTAGAAAACACATTTTGGTGTTAAACATGTGAATTCAGTGACACTCAAATATTAGGACTCGATTGACACATCTACATCATATAAATTTAAGGAAAATAAGCAATAACAAAACATATTAATACAAAAATAAGAACTAAAAAATCTTAATATTAAAACAATAAATATATTAAATATGCATAGTCTTTCCATCATTGCCACATTTGCGAGTTCTGGGGCGCTGCGCTTTTTTTTTTTTTTTGGATAATGTGCAAAAGTACAAACGAATACTAAAAATATTAACAAATAAATTTAAAATAATACAAAATAATTAATCGAAAATGAATAGATTACATTTATTTGTAATGAAAGAACTGTAAGTGTTATGCCCTAGGTCCAATCAACTTTGGACATAAGCACTTTTAATGTATATATAACCGATGCATATTTATGGCAAGATTTATTATTGAATTAATATTTTAATTAATTAAATAATAGAATCCGTAGATTCAAGTTTTGATGATTTGTTAATCACAAAGAGTTGTAATTGTGAGATACAAATTACATATGGCTGAATCTTAAATCGTCCGTGGTCGTATGTAATAATGAGATACGGATATCGTTATTATGGATAGACCATCACGTGTGTCATTTCTTACTTATGAAGTAAGTAGTTGATCTTACAAACTAAAGTGTGGAGACACTTGAATGAACACGTGAATGTTTTGTTATAGAACAAAACATTGGAGACCCGCTGAGAGATTCCACATGGAAAACTATCTGAGTGTCAGTGGTTAATCTCTAACGTTCGGTAGTGGAATTGGTCCTTTGACTTGAGGTCATCATAGTACCTTATGTGAGGACAGTCATGCTTTGGTGATGTCGGATGTTGCTCTGTCAAGGGTCGCTAATACGGCATCGTTCGGGTATGTCAATAATCATATGAAGGTTGTGAATGATCAATAGAGGATTCGTCACTCTTAGATAGTAAGAGATTATGATCTACATTTCATCCATTTAAGTTGATAATGAAATCCTTGGCCAAGGTGAACTCATAAGTCGGAAAAGAGTTTTCGACTTACATTGACTTAACAGTAGGATAAAGGATATGATCGATAATTGAGATTGACACACGTCCATATCTCGTAATTGA
This sequence comes from Fraxinus excelsior, assembly GCA_019097785.1. NCBI lineage: Eukaryota > Viridiplantae > Streptophyta > Magnoliopsida > Lamiales > Oleaceae > Fraxinus > Fraxinus excelsior. The sequence goes on from CM032642.1 coordinate 9,767,469, forward strand.
TCGGATCATATTGACGAATGGATTATAGTTTCATGGTAAACGAATAAGTTTGGTTTTGTCATGTCACGTGACATTTCCCGTCACATGTATTGCCCTGACACATTGCTAGATGTCAATCTGGGACAACGAATGTGAATTGATGATAAATTAAAAGTGGTATTTTAATTTATCAATTTTGATTAGATCAAAATAATAATTCACGTAGTTAGGTATCGTGATCGGGAACCTAATGTGTCACACACAAAAGAGAATTAGAAGAATGAGATTTACCAATTAATTAATTGACAAGTGTTGGATAATTAATTAATTGGGTTGCTTATTAATAGACCCGAATTAATTAATTGGATTAATTAATTCATGGACCGGATTTAATTAATTTGATTAATTAAATGTTGGACCGGGTTAAGTGAAGATATGGGCCTACCCGTTTGGACTTGTATTAATAGGCAGTTAGGGTTTGAAAACATAATTGAACTTTCATTATTCTTGCTAGCACGAGAAAAGAAAACCCTAGCCGTCATTCTTATTCTCTGTGTGGATCACCATTGGAGGCTGGACACTTGGACAGCTTGGATTGTAGATCGTGATCATTGGAGTTCGTGAATCAGCAAAAGAGTTTGCAGAATTCATCAAGGTATTATTCTAAACACAGTTTCTATCTAAACACAATGTAGATCCTTGTTTGGGAATCGAAACTTGCTTTACTTCCACTGCGCATGATTAAGTAAGTTCCCAACAGTGGTATCAGAGCCTACTTTGTGTTTGTTAGAAATTGTTCTTGCATGTTAGAACAATCAAAAGTTGATTGTTATTATTTTTCTTGGATCTAGCAATTTACAAAATTAATTTTGTATTCAAAAATATGTTTTTGAAAAGAAAATAATTATAGGGTCGAAAATCGAATCGGAACAAGGTTGGCAGCGGTGTCCATGGCGGCAACACCGCCGTCGGAGAAAAGGCAGCGGCTGCCTACGCTCAAGGCAGCGTGCGACAGCACGCTGCTGCAAGCAGAAGGAGCGGCGATTGTCACCGCTACCTACGCTCAAGGCAGCGTGCCTGTCGCACACTGCTGCTAGCAGAAGCAGCGGCGATTGTCGCCGCTCTAGCAGCAGCGCGAACGCTGCTTGCCAGCGGCGGATGTCGCCGCTGTATGACAGCGGCGACGATCTGCCGCAGGCTGTTATTGCGGCGCCATCACCAGCGCCGCTAATTAAAAAAAAAAAATTTAGGGTTTCAGCGGGTGAGATTTGGGGACGGGGGTCTCCCCTGCAATTTCTGAAATTATGGGGACCCGTCCGCAATAATGAAAAAGGGGTTAATTAGCAATTTATTTACTTAGGGCCTGTTCCGTAATTGGTGAAATTCGGAGGCTCTGTTTGTAATTTTAAACCAGGGGTCAATTTTGCAATTTTCAAAATGGTTTTGAATTTAAACATTAAAATGGTTTTTAATTTTATTTTAAATCGGTTTTGACCCATATTATCAATTTTGACCCGTTTAAAATTTTATCTAAAATTGACGACTTTTATATTTTCGTTAAAATTGGATTTTAACTTAAATATTAAGTTTTGACCCTAAATTGAGTTTTATTTTAGTTAGGAGTTTTATCCTAAATTAAAATGTTAATTCAATTTGAATTAGAGTTGGACTCTAATTTAGTGTTTAATTAAAATTTGATTTTAATTAAATCACCCACCCTAATACTTTCTTGAAATTAGAGTTGGACTCTAATTTGACATTCTTAATTGAAATTTGATTTTAATTAAATTGTCTTGCCCTAAAACTTTTCTTAGAATTAGAGTTGGACTCTAATTTTGTATTTAATTAGAATTTGATTTTAATTAAATAAGTTCGCCCTAATATCTTGGAATTGGGGTTTAACTCTAATTTTGTATTTATTTAAAATTTGATTTTAAATTAAATTTAATCGCCTTAAGTTTTGAAATTAGAGTTGGACTCTTATTTGATATTTAATTAGAATTCGATTTTAATTAAATTATCTTATTTTAAAACTTTGAAATTAGAGTTGGACACTAATTTTATATTTAATTAAAATTTGATTTTAATTAAATAGTTCCGCCTTATAATAGTGGAATTAGAATGAGATTCTAATTTGGTATATAAAATTAAAATTTGATTTTAATTAAATATACCCGCTAATTAAATTAATTGATTATTTAATTGTTCCAATCCATTTGTCTAAATTAGTTTAGACGGATTTAATTGCTAGAAACTTGAAACATGTTTGCATATAATATTAGATATTATATAGGAATGTATTTATATGATGAATGTTATACTAGTGGATGATTATGGACTCCATGTGGATGTGTTGAATGGTTAGTTTTATTCTTGTTGTTATTATGGGCCTGCGAGCTCTAATTTATTTTGGACCTGCGAGTCCATTATTATTATGGGCCTGCGCGTCCAATATTATTTAGGCCTGCGTGCCAACTAGTATAGGATACAAGTTGCAGCTGGACTAATTGAAGATACAAAAAGAGGAGGAGACCATAGAGATGAAGCATTGTATGAATCAATGTTATACCCCCTAGGAACTGACCAACTAGTCTTCCTTATGGCTCGGGAAGACTAGATAGTATAAGTCCATAATCGTCCACACTATTATATGTATGTTTATTTGCATGCTAGATGTATAATAAAATATATATAATTATTACGATGAGACATTTGCATGCAAAACCCCTCGTTGAAAATATTAAGTCATTTTCTTATTCGCCTTCCAACATTATAGTGAAAAACTAGAATCCTAAATCGATCTCAACTTGTTGAGTACACTCAAGGCTGGTCTATTATGGATATGTTTGGCACTATGAAATATTAGATATTTCTGAATGATGGGTTTGACTTAACTAAAATTTATCTTTTGTTGAGTACACTCAAGGAGATGAATTTTAGAGGCATATTAAAATATTAAGTCATATTTATATTTGCTTTCTATCATTATAGTGAAAACGAGAGTCCGAAATCGATCTCAGCTTGTTGAGTACACTCAAGGCTGGTCTATTAGGGATATGTTTGACACTATGAAATATTAGATATTTCTGAATGATGGGTTTGATTTAACTAAAACTTATCTTTTGTTGAGTACACTCAAGGAGATGAATTTTAGAGGCATGTTAAGCTAACACATAAGATGTGTGAAGACAAAGAGTTGTCAGCTTGATGATCTGGGAGTTGTATGGAGATACAATTGATAATAGTATCTACCCAAATGTTTTATTAAGATTTGTTGAGTACACTCAAGGTTTTAATATAATAAATGAGATCCCAGCCCACTGGGAATCAAGTATGAATTCCATAAATTTATGTGAGAGGGTCATAAATTTGAGTTAAACAGTGGGAACGAAATTAATTTAATAAAAGACCATATTAAATTAATTGATGCATTTTATATATTATTCTTTTACTTTTCGTCGTTTACATTTATTGAATCTTGAGTAACCATATATATTTGAACGGCATACTGTATGCCAACAACCAAACCAAATTTTCTTGATTGACACCGCAATCTGAGAATTGTTCTCATGCATGATAATTGATTATGTCCTTGAGTAGTCCTTTCCAGAGACACTCGTTGGTGACTCGATAAAAGGAAGAGGTGGCGCTATAATAAACACAGTGATGACGATAGTACTGCAACATGTGTGATGTTTGCGACTATGTCGCCTGAGTTACAAAAGCAACATAAGAGTATAGATGCTAACACATGATTTTCATCTCAAAGTGTTGAATGATAAATAATCACGTGTGGAAAGATTTCCTAGCAACTATACCAGTGTATAATGGCAAAAGAGTCTCCGGCCAGTTCTGATGTGTTGAAGACGTTGACTACTTTGAGAAATTGTCTCGATTGAGTTCCATCATGAACAATGAACTAAGTATGACTTGGTTCTACAATCTTTGCCAGTAGGTTATTCATGACTAATTATGAATTTAACATGGATAAATTCGAATGCACACTTATTGAGTTGCTGAACATGCTTAAGACTGTTAAGCCCAAATATCTATGTTTGTAGTGGGCAAATCTTAGTCATAGATTCCTGTAGGGAAGTCTAAAGGATGTTTTGGGAAAACAACCAAGATGGCTAAGACAGTTAAAGCAAACAAGGACAACACTAAATCTAATGACCATTATTATCATTTTGGAATGATATGTCATTGGAAAGGAAATTGCAAGCTTATATCTACTTCATTAGTTTCATGGGTATTGGATACCAGATATGGATCTCATATTTAAATAAATATGCAGAAACTAAACATAAGCAGATCACTGCAAAAAGGGAAGAAGTTGACCTGTACGTTGAATATGAGCAAATGTTGCTGCATTGCTTATAGGAGTTACTTTTTACCTTTGCCTTTAGGCTTAATATTAGAATTAGAGAAATATTGTTTTGTTTTTTCCATTACCAAGAGCATTAAATAAATTTCATATTTGGACATGAATTATTTTAACGTTAAGGACAATTGTTGTTCCTTTTATCTTGATAAGATCTTAATGGTCATGGTAAATTACAAAATGACATTTATATTCTAAACATTGAATATTCTATAATGAGTATAGATACCAAAAGGCATGAAAATGATAATCTGAATAACACCTATATCTGGCATTGCAGATTTGGTCATATAAATGAAAATGCAATTCCAAACTTACATGGAGATGTACACTTGGGTCAAATGATTTGGAATCATTTGACAAATGCAAAATATGTCTGTTAGGCATAATGACCATATCTCCTTTTACTTGAAAAGGAGAAAGATCTGTATAATTACTGAGTCTAATACATAGTGATGTATGTGGACACATATCAATCAATGCTAGATAAAGTTTCTCTTATCTTATCACATTTACTAGACGGCTATTTCAGAAATGGTCATGTATATTTGATGAAATTCAAGTATGAAACTTTTGAAATGTTCAAGGGATTCAAACTAGAACTTGAGAAACAAATAGGTAAATAAATTCTCACACTAAAATTTGATCGATGTGGAGAATATCTAAAATGTAGAATTTTAGATTATCTAAAAGAGAATGTGATTCTCTCGCAGTGGATTCCTCTACATGCATTGCAACATAATGTTGTATTTGCAATGAGGAATCATGTACTATTAGATATAGTGCAATAAGGACAAGCCATGCAAATATTTCAAAATAGTTTTGAGGTGCACTGATTGCCACGTGTCACGCACTAATCGTGTCCCATCTAAATCGGTTAACAAAACTCCATACGAGTTATGGAAAGACACCCACTTTTCTCATATGAAAGATTGGGGCTGTGACGCTTATGTGAAGCGCACTAAATCGGATAAGTTTGAAACTAAATTCGATAAATATATATTTGTGAAATATTCAAGAGATAATTGGATATCAATTCTATAATCTCATTGAGAAGAAGGAGTTTATCTCAAGACATGTCATACTCTTAGAGAAAATGTTTGTTTTAGGAGAGGACAATGGGAGTAGAGTAAATCTTGAAAGAGTTCAAGGATTCAAAAATATAGTTAACCAAGTAGATAACCTGAGTCTGATTCCAAAGTGTTGATGGACATACTCTTGATCAGGAAGTAGAGACTCCTGAGGACACGACAGCTCCATGTAAATCTTGTAGGATCATTCGACCTTCTGGAAGGTAAGAATCCATGATCACTAATCTAGCATTACTAATCGAGGATGATGAACCTACTAACTATGCATAAGCAAAGTCAAGTGTTGACTCGCTGACATGACATAAGGCTATGATATCCGATATGAACTTAATGTTGCCAAGGTTTGGACCTTGGTCAACCCGCCTAATGGATTAGAACCCATAGGTTGTAAATGAGTTTACAAGAAAAGTTCAATATGGATTAAAATAAGCCTTTTGGAGCTTAAATATTCGATTTGATATAAAAGTCAAAATGTTTGATTTTATCAAAAATGAATTGTGTGTTTGAAAGAAGATAGTGGGAGCATTGTCGCGTTCCTAATATTATATGTATGAGACATATTAACAGGAGACGACGGTTTTATATTTCAATTGTTGAAATTATGGTTGTTAAATAATTTCTTCATAATAGATATGTGAGAAATAGCTTGATCTATAGAGATAGATCTATAAGATTGCTTAACTCATCCAGATCTATATAAATAAAATCTTAAGAAGATTTTATATGGAGAAAATGATCTGGGAGTTCATGGATACATTGATGCTAACTTCTAGTCGGACTAGAATGATAGCATATTTCAATTAGGATATTGGTTTACTCTTAAGCGATGTGTTGAAAAGGTTCCAAATCGAAAATCATCGTTGATTCAATAATAAAAGCCTTATACATCACTGCTTTAGAAAGCAACAAAAGTTGTTGTCTGGGTCAAAGTGTTCATTAATGAACTTGGAGTAGTTCCTAACATTGTTGATCACATGCTTCTGTATTGTGATAATAGTGGAGCCATCGTGCAAACGAGGGAACTAAGGTCTCATCATTGATCCAAACATGTGTTAAGGCAGTATTATCTCATTGGAAAGATAATACAATGAAATGACGTATAGAAAGAACGAATTCCCATAAGTTATTAAATTGCAGATCCATTGACAAAGAGTTGTCGCAACATAAACATGATTGTCATGTGGGCTCTTATGGTATAAGATACATAAGGGATTGGATCTAGTGCAAGTGGGAGTTTGTAAGTGTTATGCCCTAGGTCCAATCAACTTTGGACATAAGCACTTTTAATGTATATATAACCGATGCATATTTATGGCAAGATTTATTATTGAATTAATATTTTAATTAATTAAATAATAGAATCCGTAGATTCAAGTTTTGATGATTTGTTAATCACAAAGAGTTGTAATTGTGAGATACAAATTACATATGGCTGAATCTTAAATCGTCCGTGGTCGTATGTAATAATGAGATACGGATATCGTTATTATGGATAGACCATCACGTGTGTCATTTCTTACTTATGAAGTAAGTAGTTGATCTTACAAACTAAAGTGTGGAGACACTTGAATGAACACGTGAATGTTTTGTTATAGAACAAAACATTGGAGACCCGCTGAGAGATTCCACATGGAAAACTATCTGAGTGTCAGTGGTTAATCTCTAACGTTCGGTAGTGGAATTGGTCCTTTGACTTGAGGTCATCATAGTACCTTATGTGAGGACAGTCATGCTTTGGTGATGTCGGATGTTGCTCTGTCAAGGGTCGCTAATACGGCATCGTTCGGGTATGTCAATAATCATATGAAGGTTGTGAATGATCAATAGAGGATTCGTCACTCTTAGATAGTAAGAGATTATGATCTACATTTCATCCATTTAAGTTGATAATGAAATCCTTGGCCAAGGTGAACTCATAAGTCGGAAAAGAGTTTTCGACTTACATTGACTTAACAGTAGGATAAAGGATATGATCGATAATTGAGATTGACACACGTCCATATCTCGTAATTGATCGGATCATATTGACGAATGGATTATAGTTTCATGGTAAACGAATAAGTTTGGTTTTGTCATGTCACGTGACATTTCCCGTCACATGTATTGCCCTGACACATTGCTAGATGTCAATCTGGGACAACGAATGTGAATTGATGATAAATTAAAAGGGGTATTTTAATTTATCAATTTTGATTAGATCAAAATAATAATTCACGTAGTTAGGTATCGTGATCGGGGACCTAATGGGTCACACATAAAAGAGAATCAGAAGAATGAGATTTACCAATTAATTAATTGACAAGTGTTGGATAATTAATTAATTGGGTTGCTTATTAATAGGCCCGAATTAATTAATTGGATTAATTAATTCATGGACCGGATTTAATTAATTTGATTAATTAAATGTTGGATCGGGTTAAGTGAAGAGATGGGCCTACCCGTTTGGACTTGTATTAATAGGCAGTTAGGGTTTGAAAACATAATTGAACTTTCATTATTCTTGCTAGCACGAGAAAAGAAAACCCTAGCCGTCATTCTTATTCTCTGTGTGGATCCCCATTGGAGGCTGGACAATTGGACAGCTTAGATTGTAGATCGTGATCATTGGAGTTCGTGAATCAGCAAAAGAGTTTGCAGAATTTATCAAGGTATTATTCTAAACACAGTTTCTATCTAAACACAATGTAGATCCTTGTTTGGGAATCGAAACTTGCTTTACTTCCGCTGCGCATGATTAAGTAGGTTCCCAACAAGAACGAACTGCTCTAGACATTAAAACAATATTTCGACCCTATAATTTAATAAACTAACAAAATAAACGAATTTCCTAGCAATTACACGGAAAAAGAGCAAAGTCTACAAACTAACGCAAAAAAAAAAAAAATCTGAAATATATTTCCTGAAATAAACTTCAACAACAAAGACAAACACAATAACATAAGCATGATCGCCATCGCATCAAGAAAAATCTTAAACCACATCACAAATATACTTGATTAAAAAAAAAAACTCCGCACACTTCACGAAAATCAAGTTATCACTATAGTAGAGCTAAAATGCAATGACTTGAAACCACCACAAAAAGAAATACAACAGAGAAAAAAATCAGCACAAACGGCGATCGCATGTACAGAAGTTCAAACTCCAGTGCAGAGATTTTTGATTAAATAAATGCATAAATTTCATGCAAGTCAAGAAATCACCACAACAAGGAAAAAAAAAAAAGCAACTGCTTTAAACCAATTTTTATAGATGCAAGTTAAATTTCAGACGGAATCGCGTATTTAATTGAAATGAGTTCATGTTTAAGCATTGTTCTTCTATTTAAATTTTATGATGGTGCATTATTTAGAATAGCATAAGAATGATTATTATTATGGGAAAGCCTTTAAGTGAGATGTGCTGGTTAAGAATTACCCAATTGAGAATATTTATATTTCCAGATATTTCCGTTCCCATTTATTTATTATTTTTTTTTTATTGAATTTGAATTCGTAAAATTGAAAGACTTTGTTAAAAATATATAAACTATCTAAGGATAGCTTGTGACCAAATGGTCCATTGTGACCATCCTCCTCACCTGGAAGCCTTTTAATCACGTGTTAAATAAATAAACAAAACGAAAGCAATATTACGAAAATCTCTCTAAATTTAGGAAAGTAAATTCTTACTTCTAGGAACTTCTACAGTTAGAAACTTTTAATTTAGGAAACTGTAGCTTAGGAAAATCCTATTTTTGGAAATTTCTGGTTGAATTAGAATTCAAAATAGTTATATTTCGCCTTTCATAGATTACTAGAGGACCAAGTCAAGTTGAGAAAGAGGGGATCACAAGAAGAAATCATTCAAAGTTCCTACAACTCCTTAAAACTTATGAGTACCCAACCCACAACCTAATATAATATTTGACGACATAGAGATGATCAACCAAAGGACGATACTGAAAGGACATGAGGCTGTTAAGAGTTACTAGAGGGATTTTGCTGAACGGATCGATAAATGTTCGGCCGTCAAATATTCGCCTAAGGTGGGCCATTAACTTTGAGGCTTGAGGGGGCATGAGCCTAATTATTGTCGTCGTCACTTGTGCGGCCCACCTCCTAACATCAAATATCCAGAAATACCAGATGTCAATAGTGAGGATAACATTATAGATTATAGCTCTATGTCTTCAACATAAGAAGAGGGCCCTGAGGAAAACCAAGAACTAAACCAAGAAGAAAGTGTTGTAAGGAATTATTAGACGAGTCATTTATTAGAATCTTGCTTTTCAGTACAAGATTTGGTTCTAGCATGGACGTTTGGTATGCCTTACGATCCTTTTTCATCCATGAATTTTCAAGACCTTATGAATAAAATATTTTACTCCTTTCTTCTCATTCATTCATTAATTTCCTTAAATATATTTGGTTCAAGGCTAGGGCACCCTGAGGCAGAAGAGCAAACAAGATCAGTGAACAGCCCCAACAACCTCAACATATTGCAGTCGACCCACAGTTTGCCTAGCAATTTTTTACCATGATGCGAACTTTTACTCAAGTTACGGTGTTGATTACGCCCAAAGAATAACGCGGTAGTTGTATTGTAGTTTTGGGGTGTCGTATCAACAGGAAGACGGAAAAATATTTAATGGATAAAAAAAGTGATGAATTGTTCTTTTAAATGTGTAGTAAGATTCAATGTTGAAAGGTAAAATTAAAATCAATAATTTGAAGTAGTGAAGCGTCAGAATTCCCTCATTTGGATCGTATCATTCACATCAATTATTCAGTTTTATAACTCAATTAAAGGCTTCTATCCCGGCACTCTAATCGGAAGATATATCGTGAAAATCAATTTAATTTACAAATGTAATACTAGAATATAGACTTATGACCTATTCGCTCAATTTTATTGAAACAACATCAAAGATCGATCATATACATCAAGCATATGACAGTAATTAATCCGCCAATAAAGTGAAATTGAGATTAAAATTCGACAACTAGTTCAATCCAACAATAGAAGAAGCATGACTGGATCTATGAAGGATTTAATAATTGCTAAACCAATCTCAACAGTAAATAATTGAAATTAAAACTCAACAAATAGTTTGATTGAACAATGGAAAAAGCATGATTGAATCCATAAAAAATCTTATAAATGTTAAATTGAATTCAATTTAAATTCAAGAGAATGAAAATCTAAATTATAGCATTATTGAACAATGAAAAGATCAAAATAAATGAATAAATGACATGAAATCACCAATTCCAATCGAGTTCCTTCGTAATTTCACCAAGATATTTAGTTTCTCATGTGTTTCTTGAGCAGAAACCAGAGTAAAATCATGTATGGAGGCGTTCTGGGTTGTATTTAGGGTTGAAAAGTCGTGCAAGATATGTTACCAAAGGAGTTTGAGTCGTAGAAGGAAAGTGGAGATTCGGGCTTCAAAGTGTACCATGTGGTCACAAGGTACAGCTCTTTGCGGTTGCAAGGAATAATTGAAATGAGGCCTGGAGTTTGCTGAACGTCTTTGTGCGATCGCAC